>SSNS01000284.1:6878-118038 GCA_006937985.1 Aphyosemion australe | reverse complement strand
CCTCTCCCTATTTGTTTCCAGGTGGTTGGTAGCTTTAATGCACCATTGTTCTGGTATCGGCACATTTCCGGAGGCTGTCGCTCGCCATAAGGCCTCAGGACCACAAGCCTCTTGGTCCTGTTGCCTAACCTGTTATCACCTGTCCCTGTGTGCACACACACACACACACACACACACACACACACACACACACACACACACACACACACACCTGAAGAGAACGTCAACAAAGCCCTAATCTTAGCCCATGCAGACATGAACCAGAAAGGAAAGCAGAGGATGAACTTTAGCTCATAAGGAAAACGGATCATATCTTCCTAAAAGCACCGCTAACTCATGTTATGGAAAAAGCTTGATCGCTCCTCAGGAGAAAGAAAAAGAGCACCGGAGCAAGAAGAGAGGACTTTACCCACAGTCTCTCCTCACACAGACACATTTATTTAAGAACACACCAATTAACCCCGTCTTTGACCCGAGGGTTCGGGAATTGACCTTTGACCCTGCTGCTCATCCTCACTGGTGTTTGGAGTTAGGATGGACAGCTCTGACGGTGACAAAAGGTTTTCAAGACACTAGGCCAGCGTTAAGGTCCAAAATGCATCAAAATCTGCAGCTTTTAAAAGTCGTTGCAGGATTTTCTTCCTCATAAACACCAAGGATGCATGATGCATCAACATCAATATTTAGGATGCTTCCTTCTCTGGGATATTCCTCAGATACATAATAAATGCTGGACTCGTAGGAATTCAGAGGCCTGATTGGTATTATAGGTGTGGAATGAGAGTCTCTATTTGTGGATTCAGCTGGCCTGTTTTAGGAGGACCATAAACAGAGCGACACCACCCACGGTGATGGAGGGAGACAGGCCGGGACGAGCCCCAGAGACCCTGGGGGCACCCGAGGCCCTAAAAAAGAAACACCAGCCATCTTATCTCAGTGCCAGGAGGCAGTGTCTGGGACCAGCAGCTTCTAACAGACCCTTTGGACATTATTCCCCCATAAGAGCTGAATGATACATTTGAGTAAAACAAGCTAAACTATTATAAATGTTTTACGTTTCCACCTAAAGCACACGTCCCCTCAAAGAGAAAAGGGCTAAATAACTATTTCTTGGACCACGTGACAGCAGGAGAGTCAGCTGAAGCCGTTTTCTGTATCTCTGCTCTGACATTGAGGCTTAACGACATCAACGAGGTCTTCCAGAAAGCCCAGTGACCTGGAGACACTCGCTGGCCCCCGTGCTCGTTCACTGAATCACTTCTGAGGATTTGTTGTGCAGCGGACAGACTTCAAAGCTTCTACTCACCACAGACGAGTATTAATAGAGAGGCTCGCATCTCCGGACGCTCATCAACCTGTCAGACAAGACTCCGGGTTAAACTCAGAAAGCGCATCACTTTGGAAATCTGTTTCAGGAGCGTCACGATAATAAAGTCTGTTTCTTTTCTACACAACATATTTAAAGACTCGTTAAAGTCATTCAAGTCTTTGAGGAACTCCTGTGCTGTAAACACAGCCCCTGGAACAAAAGAAAAGCGGTTTTCTGACCACGTTTTACTTCCGGTAGTTCCATCATGAGAGCGGGAAACAGAACTCACCGTTTCGGACCCGTTTCAGATGTTCTCCTCGGTGTTTCTGACAGAGCAGCTTCCTTCTGGGCCACTTGTTGCTGGAGCTCGGTGGGCTCCTGCGCCTCTGCGTCGGAAACCCCGGAATGGATTTCCCACAGCGGAGCGGACGCAGGAAGGAGGCGCTCGTTTGAGAGGGCGGGGGTTCGATTCCCAGCGTGGGCAAGTGTGTAAACCCATAACAACGTCCAACACTGACTGAGTACATTTAAATTATATTATAAAAATATGACAGAGAATTATTTTGGAGAAAGAAAACTCTTGACTGGGTGTGTTTATATGGGGTGCCATTTTGTAAAGTCAAAGAGTCATAACCTAACAGCAAATCATATTTTGGGTTATTTAGCCTATCATAAGAGAAGAAAATGGGAGTTCATTTTTCAAAGTCATGTTTTCACCATGTTATTCATACATTTATAACTGGTAAAGTTCCCAACTAAATATTTAGTTAGCAAGCTAAATATAAACTAAATATTTAGGTCAGATCTAAATATTTAGTTAGTAAAATATTTAGTTTACTAACTAAATATTTAATTTGGAGCTAAAGATTTAAATATTTAGCTCCAAATTAAATATTTATTTTCCAAAATAAATATTTAGATCCCAGCTAAATATTTGGGGCTAAACCTAAATATTGATTTTGAAAACTAAATGTTTAGCTCCAAGTTAAATATTTAGTTAGTAAATTTAATATTTATTGTACAAAGTAAGTATTTAGGTCTGACCTAAATATTTAGTATGTAAACAAAATATTTAACTCTAAATTAAATACTTAGCATGTAGACAAATATTTAGTTTGGAACTTTAACTTTTATAATTGTATGAATAACATGGTGAAAATATGACTTTGAAACTCTCATTTTGTTCTCTCATGATAGGCTAAATAACCCAAATTACTGGTGTTAAATTATGACTCTTTGACTTCACAAATGGCACCCCATATATTTACGTCATAGAAGCCAGATGTATACAAATGTTTTAATTAAAGGTCTACACAAAATTAAAAATATAAACCCTAGTTGTATGTATAAAGAACTGAAGAAAATGTATAGGGGTGAGTGGGTTTTCTGCAGAATGCCATCACATGTTTTACTATGTGTGGTTTTGAATCAGAGCAGGAATGCAGCTTCCTGGTGGATGGATAAGATTCCCTTTGATCACCTTCAATGAGCTCAGCTGCCCCGTTTGCCTCCTCCTACAGGTAAGTCTTACGTCATGACAGGTGTCTCCGTGTGTGGAGAACAGGACAGCAGTTTCATCTCTTGTACATCTAAGTGGCCTTACATTTCAAGAGACAGAAAACAGGGAGAAGCTCTTGAGGTCAGGCTGCAGGAGTGAAACCCAGACTATCCTGGGTGATTCTCTCCAGCTTCTCCAGGTATATCCCAAGGCATTCCCAGATTACTATTTTCCACCTGTAAATCAGATTTTTTTTGTTTGTTTCACAGTAAGTTAGTTGGGATCTGGCCACTCCACCTGCAATGATCCATACAAATACCTCCTCTTATTGAGGTTTGACCTTAATAATAAATTCTCAGGAAGCTTCGATGATCCAGCTCATGAAACATTCTTATGAGTTTCTAATCTCTGCCGACAGCTGAAGCCCTGTCTCACATGTGCAGGTGTTTCAGTCCCAGCAGTCTCTGTTCTGCAGAAGGAAACTCGATGAAAGTTTCTGTCATTTTAAACATTCCCGGTGCTGCCGGAGGACAGCCTCTCTTTGTTAGAGCCCAGAACTGAGAGCCACAACGAAGGGGAGAATTTCAGAGCTTGTTCAAGTCTTTAACAGTATGTTAGCAGTGGTTTAGCTCTTGTCAGGATGTTGCACGTTCACTCCGATGCAATCACATCTGAAGTTGAGAAAGTAATCAGAACTATGTTGCAACAGAAATAAAATTGGCCCTTGCCACCTGCATATCCTCCACCAGAGGGCAGTAGACATGTATAGGACTGGACATGGCAGCTTTCTGATGAAGGTACTAATCCTGATGCTCCATCTGGATGAAGAAGTGGTTTGATGTGAATGGTCTGCAAGAAGTTAAGTCCAGTTAGACTAGATTGCATAAGAGCTTGTCATTTAGGATGAGATGGCAGACAATGTTATAAATCATTTACTTTGTTGATCTCCTCAGGGAATCGTTTCTCTGAGCAGTGGGCTCCTATTTGTACGATGCCCCAGGAGGCAACTTCAGGCCAAGATTTAACACCATGATTCTGAAAAATAAGAGGATTTTTATTTAGAACTGAACCATGAAAGGCAGCCAGAGTTCACTCAGGTAACGCTGAGGTGGTATTTTAAAACAAGTGCTCATAACGTGCAAAAAAAACAATGCAAGCAATGCACACGCTATAGAATAAACAGCACTTATATGGATAAGTTTACACACATACACACCTGTATACTGACTTGAAACCATCTTGTTGGGCGTAGGGCGCCCCCTTGTGGCTATATATTAAAACACCTTTTCTGCAGCAGAAACAGAAGAGGGTACACTGATGATGCACACACAGTGTGATGCAATAAATTGGGATTAACTGCATCGTTAATCCCAGCAGTATCTGGTCCAGGTCACTGATATCCAGCATGTTTTAGTTGTTTCTCTGCTCAAACACACCTGGTCAATAGATGAATCACCTGTTCAGCAGCTCTGCAGAAGCCTGGTAATCCCCTGCAGATTAAAATTAAGTGTTTTGAAGTAGAGACTTCTCTAAAGTATGCAGGATGGTGGCCCTGGAGGACCAAATTGGACGCATTGCTTTATGAGAAGACTTTGGCATCTAAGATATTTTATTCTGTTAAACCATTTTTATTACCCAAGAGTTGACTGGCTTTTTTTTGTAGTTTTGAAATGTAAAAATACTTCAAATTAAAGGGACACTAGTCAGTTTTGGCTTGTTTTTAGCGCCCCCTAGTGTCTGTTTAGTAAAATCAAAAGTGAAACTTATCTCCTCGCTGTGCGTTGGTCTTTTTAACACCTTAATCTAACAGCTGAAATGTCTCCTCAGCCTTCATTAGTGTCTACAGGAGCGGTTCATCACTAAATCAAACAAATCAGCTGTGTTCATGATCTAAAACATGCAGGAAACATGCTGGAAGCAGACTGCAGCACCAGGCATGTCAGCTCCACTTTAGTAAGTCCAACAGGGACCGGACCGCCACTCTGAAGTTGCAAGTAGAATATTCTGGCCACAGGGGGTGGCAGGGGCTGGGTGGCCTTTCATTAACCCTGTAAAGGGTCATTTTAGCACAAACTGGCTCAAGAACATGATTTAAAAATATTGAAAAGTTGCAAAGTGTCCCTTTAATGCTTGTTTTGTGTATTTCTGATGTCACATAATCCAAAAACAAGTAGGAGGAAATAAAAAATCTACAAACAAAAGTTCAGGTCACAGGATTTATTTATTTATCTCCAATTGCAAAGCTCATAAAAGAATACATTTATTTACTTATTTCATTAAAAAATTAACACATTTTTGTTTTATAAAATGGAACATTTTCATATATTTATTATAAAGAATGACAAATGTAGCAATAATACAAGTGAAACTCAAAAAAATGAATCTGGTGCAAAAGTCCACTTATGTCAGTAACTCATCTTAGACTGCGAGACCATCTAAAGGCTCAGTAACCCTCTGCAGGTGTTCTGGATTCATCAGCTGATTAGAGTGCGACACTTTGAGTCTAGAATATTGAACCTCTGGATTTACATGGAATGAGTCTGTCTCATAGTTTAGTTTCACCTTTTAAGTTGAATTACTGACATAAATGAACTTTTACACCAGATTCTAGCTGTTTTAGACTCACCTGTATATAATAAAAGTCAAAGCACATCTGGTCAAAGGTAACTTTCTGATATTTTTCAGACGTAATTATAAGTAAAATCAAATAAATCAACGATCTCGGTCAAAACAATGAAACAAACGTCACTTAATGAAAATAGCTTGAGGACATCATCTAATGTAGGGATGACGTCCAGGAGTGAAAACGTACAGTACATGAACAGTAGCAGGTAAAGGTGTGTTAACACTCGACAGGTAAGGTTTAAAACTCAAACACAGTGAAGGAACGGAGGTTTCTCCAGAGCAGCGCTTTATTTCTCTGGGTGACTTTTGTCAGTCACCGAACCAGACACGACTCAGCAGCAGGTAATCAGACAGGAAACGTGTAGTAACATCATCATCATCATCATCACGAACAGTTGGTGTACGTCTGCAGCTTGTCCCTGATGGCGTCTCGTACGTTTGTGGCGTTTTGCTTCAGGTCTTCCAGCTCGTCGCGCTGTCGCTGCATCCGGTCCTCGTTGTTCCTGAACCTTTTCTCCAGATCTGTGAAAGAAGAGAAACAGTAGGAGGGAAAGGTTTAAGTAATTACCAAAGAGGCCGTCTACCTGAAGCTGAAAGGTGACGAGTCTCGTTTCTATTTTGTTACATTAGAAACCACACAGAGAGCTGCAGAGCAGCTTAGGGCTCCCTGCAGGACTTCAGCTAAAGCGCGTTTCACAATTATTACAAAGTTGTCCGTGCAAAATCGTTTATTCACATAGGAGTTAGCGTTTCTTTAGCTAGAAAATGACTGACATTCATATTAGCAAATCCTTTACAGGGAAACGTCACTGAAAACAGACAAAGTGGCTGCATGACTACAGTTCGACTGCACTGCTGAGTTACTTCCAAGTATTCTCCAGGTGCACTTTCATTTTTCCTAATCGGAGCATAAAGCCTCTGGAGGGAAATTTTATGAGACACCTGTGCAACAAAAATGACACAAAATGCATCGACTATTTAGTTAAAGTTGAGATATGAGACTAACTAAAGTTCAGCATATTCACAAATGCAAAGTTAGCTCAAAGATACGTTAGTGAACGCTGCATCTAATTGGTTGATGTTTGCCAGTAAAAAACAAAAAAAAAATCTTTTAAACCAGCTAGCAATATCAGACACTTTATTTAAAGGAGTGGGAAACTTGATACATTTCTGGTAGGAATCAATGCCTTGCAAGCTGTACTCAGGGCAAAAAAAGCCCATCGGTTCTTGGATCAGCACCGATAAGTCTGCTGCTGCACAGAGTGGCAGCAGACGGCAGGATGTGGAGTCTTACTTCCTGATATGTGGACATCTCTCCTCTGATTGGCTAACAGCAACACGACTCTACCACTGACTCTGTTTGCTCTGCAACGTTGATGTTTTATCTCCACCAATAACACAAGCCTGGAGGAGTTCTGCTGTGTGGTGGAGTTGCTAATGCTAACGTTAGCTTCTGCTAGCCCAGACGTTCTCTGCTGTTTCCTGGACGCTAAACCAACAACAGCCTTCCCCGTCGTGAGTCCAGATGGGTGAGTCCATGAATGTTCAGTGACAGTGTGACGTAGATCTGTCAGGATTTTCTAATCCTAGAGTTTCACCTAGAGTCTGTTTTCTATCAGAAGCTAAAGCAGGAGATAGGTGGAGGAGACTATTTTCATGTTCAGCCTGCAGGAAACACTCAGAGTGACCCGTTAGAATCAGACATAATCATTTAAACATGATTTTTTCAGTGTTCCACACCTTTAATATAAAACATATTTTAAAGAGCAATTCTGAGACGTGGCTGAGATTTGTGTAAAAATAATCATGCTAAGTAAAATATTGATGAGTTTGTGGATTTCATCATAGTTACATCATAAAAAGAACATCCGTAAAAAAGGTGAAAATGACACCAAAGGGCTGAAAGCAGCTAGCTGGACTCACCATCCAGCTGCTGAATCCCATTCACGGCGTTGTTGAGGAGGTCTTCTGCATTCTTCTTCATGTCTTGGGCCTTCTGGTTGATGCTGTCGAGATTCCCAGAGGCCCCACCCAGAGACTCCATCTTAAGCAACAGCTCCTGGTAGCGTTTCTCTGTGTCGTTGAGGCTCTGGGGGACAAGCCGCAGGTTAGAACGTCTCATTAAGGACGACGGCCCCGGACTTTGATGAAATGCTTCAGTTATTTTTGACTCATTGATGACTATAACGTTGCATTTTTATTGCAGTTCTGAACTAAAGAAATGACTGTAAAGCAAGTTAAATACAGCAAAGACAAAGTTAAGGATCTCACCTGCTCCAGTGACGACGCTTGGAGCGTGGCGTTGTTGGCCAGAGCCTGGGCGTCTTTCGCCATCTGTCTGTTCATCTCCGTCTTGTTCCTGAGAGCCTCCACTCCCACAGAGAGGTTGTTCAAACGCATCATCATGTCCATCTGCTCGTCCTCCAGCTGCAGCAGCTTCTCCTCCACCTGAGAGCAGCAAACGCAGCATAAGATCAACAGATCTTGGTTCTTTTAGTTGGAGCCAGAGTTCTGTGTTTGAACCTCAGTCGTGGCGTTCTTCGAGCTGTTGAGGTTGTCGTTGGCTTCCTTCAGGGCTTTCTTCGCTTTTTCTATGGCTCGTTCAGACACGTCCACAGCCTGCTTGGTGTTGTTGACCAGATCGTTCACCCTCACGGCTCGGTTCCTGCACAACACCAAAGAAATCAAATAAAGTTTGAAGATTGGTCTACACTCAGAAGATTCAGCCTTACTTGGCGTCTTTAGCGTTTTCAAGCAGCTCTTTAGCATCTCTGATGAGCTGCGAGGTTTGATTCACGATCCCTCCGACGTTGGTGAGGTTGGTCAGGCTGTTGTTGATCTGCACGATCATCTTGTCCAGACTGGTTCTGTTGAGCGGCAGCGAGATCGCCAATACCTGCAGAGCCACCTTCTCGATGCTTTCAGCGTCCGCGCCTTCCTCTGGATGGCAACAAACGAAGACGGGGAGAAAATAAACACAACGCGACAGCAGGAAGCATCAGAACACGAAGATAAAACGCATCTACAGACCGTTCAGGAAATCTTTGATGTTCTTTATGAAGTCTTTAAGCTTCTTGTTGTTTTTTTCAAAATGCTCCTTCTTCTTCTGGGCTTTAGTCAGAACCTTCATGGTCTGGTTCTTCACGTTCTGTGTCAGAGAAGCTAAATCCTGGAGCTGGACACAAGAAATACAACTGATCATTTTCTCCAGCCGTGGCTGCAGCTTTCTGCAGCTTCTCTGTTTGGACACTTGGGGGCAGTGGACACAACAATGACCCCTGTTTTATAAATCATTAAGGACGTTTTTGTTTCGTGACACAAAGATGGTTAATTTATCGGGACAAAAAAAATACACCAGATTTTTTTAGATCCCAGTGAGTTTAAATGTGGATTCACAGATTCTTTGATTTCAGCGCAGTGGTGTCCATGCTGCAAATTTTAGATGCTTCTTTACTCAAAAACACCTGATTTGAATCTTTATGTGACTAAAAGGCTTCTGCAGAGCTTGATGACCTGCTGAACAGGTGATTCAACAGGTGCAGCAGGTGTGTCGGAGCAGAGAAACAACTAAAACATGCTGGGTGAGGAACTCGAGGACCAGGATCGGACACCTTTGATCTTTTTTTGATCTTTTTGTGTCATGGCTCAGGGCTTCTGAACCACCGTGGAACATATGACAGACTCAAGACTTTCACTTTATAGAAAATGAAACTTCAGCAGCTGATCTTTCAACAGGGGTGTTCCTCAGGGTTCTGTGTTGGGACCGCTACTGTTTCTGATATACATTCATCCAGTGGCTCCGTAGCTTTGAGATTAGCTTTCATTCTTTTGCTGATGATTGCCAGCTTCATCTTCCCCTAAATGGTGAACATGACAGCTCTCTGGATAACCTAGTGGACGGCCTGTCTGAGGAAATCTTTCGTTTCTGTTTCAGCACCTTTTTCATGACTCCCTGCAGCTCCTTATTAGCGGCGTTCAGCCTCTCCGAGACGTTCCCAGCTTTATTCAGCGCTCCTAGAGCAACGCTTGCCGTCCCGTTGCATCCCTCTCCACCACACGCGGGGTTACCCTGATCGTCACGGCAACCTGCGCCACCACACCGGCTTTCGGGGCAGCTGCCGTTGCTGCTGGAGTTGCTGTGGCCGCCACAGACCTAAAACACAGTTCAGATGATTCAACGACATTAAACAGAAAACTACACATATTTTATTCATCTTCAACTTTACGATTATTTACAGACATAAAAATCACCAAGAGCAGCAAAGTGTGGCACTTCCTGCATGCAGGGGTCAAAGGTGGCTGGAATTTGTTAAAGTTTCTGCTAAAATAACCATGAAAGGCCAAACGGAGAGGGATCTCAAAGTTCATAAAGTCTAGTTCACATGTACGGCTGAGAAAACGACTGGAGCTGGTCTGAGGTGACGGAGTTGGGTCCGTTGGGTTCAAGCTTGTTCACGTAACCATGGTGTTAACTTTCTGTCTATATCTGGCCCTGATGAGTCCGTTAGTTGGTGTTTTCACAGCTTTGTCACACTGCCTATCATGATGGACATCACCGCAGACCTGACACGCCCATGAGACGTCTGCGGTGCGTTTTTTGGGGGGGAGGGGTTAATGAATGTCTCTTTTCTCTCCTGTGTGCTAGAGGATGTAACATCTATATCCAGGCCCACTTACAGACCTATTACATGCTTTCTGCTGATTCATCCAGGCTGAGAACTGAACCTAGAGAACATCTAGTTCATGGAGACGGTTTGAACTACCACACCTGAGAAGGTAACGGGACACTGACCCTAACCAGAGAAGCTCTTAAGAGTGATAACCTACTTCACAGCAGATGCTTTAAAATCCAACAATTTAAAGAAATTATATTATAATCAGTTTACTGCTGACACTTTATACACTTCATTCACTTTATTCACTTATCAGTGAATTTTAAAATTGTGTATATGTTGTATATTCTGTTTATTATTATTTTTATTTATTTATTATTTTTATCTCTTTTTATTGATGTTTATGTCCTGTTTTTATCTTCAACGTTATGCTGCTCTGCTGTTTTTTTTTGCCTCTAGGGGATAAATAAAGTCTTTCTGATTCTGAGTTTTTTCAAATGGAAATATCTGTTGTCCAACATTAATAAAACTATATAATTATTTTTTTTCACTTTTTATGTCATTCTACAACAATGTAACATTAATAAAGAAATACATTTGGTGCTTTCCACCTGTCGATCCACCACCAGGGGGCAGCAGACATGTATAGGACTGGATCTGGCACGTTTCTGATGAAGGTACTAATCCTGATGCTCCATCTGGATGACTTAAAGCCATACTCTGCAACTATTTCATATTTAAATCATGTTCTTGAGCTAGTTTGTGCTAAAATGAGCCTTTGCAGGGTTAATGATGTCACTCAGACCCCCACCGCCCTCTGTGGCCAGAATACCACACTCGCAACTTCAGAGTGGCGGTCCGGTCCCTGTTGGACTTAGTAAAGTGGAGCTGACATGCCTGGTGCTGCAGTCGCACAGCGAGGAGAGGAGTTTTACTTTTGTTTCACTAACGGACACTAGGGGGTGCTAAAAGCAAGCAAAACTGCACAGAATCTCTTTAAGGCCAGAACTTTTCTTCAAGGGCACAAACAGAAACGCGTTAATCGTATTAAACCTCAGGATGAAGAAAGAGAGAATTAACTGAAAAACAAGTGAAAGGTTAAATGAGATAAACACGTGAAGCTCTGAGCCGGGCTCACCGTGTCACTGAGGCGATCGACCGTCTTTTGGAGGTCGCTGGTGTTTTGCTGCAGCTGGTTTAATGAAATGTTCTGAGCAGCCAGAACCCGGAGCAGCTCGTCCTTTTTGGCGTTCAGCAGCTGCTCTGTGATCGCTCTGGTTCTGTTGGACTGTTCTACAGGGCTGTCAGGACCCGACACAGAGGAGTTGCATCTCTCCTCGGCCCGCAGGGACTCTCTGTAGTACTTCTTCACTTTTTCAAACTGATCTGTGTGAAACCAGAAACGAGGTTTTAATCGTTACGGATGAAAAAAAGACTTATTTTTGTGTTTCTGGTGTGATGCTGTTCACCTGAGAACCCTGAGGTGAGGTATTTGTCCAGCAGCTCCTGTTTGTGAGCCACAGTAGCGTTGACCTCCCTCAGCTCTTTCTCCAGCTCGTTCAGGAGCTGCTTCAGCTCCTCGTCCTTCCCTGCTGTTGCGTTTACCTCCTGGCCGATGTCCGTCAGCCGGCCGTTGGTGAGGAGGATCTCTGTACTGAAGCACAAGACGGGTTTTGTTCAGCTTAGACTGAACATTAAATGAGATTCCAAACATCCAGCTGCTTGCCCACCTGAGGTCATCGATGCTCTGCGCGATCAGCCGGTGGACCCCATCGGAGTCCCCTGCACCGATCAGATCCAGCACCTTGTTCAGATTCTTCTCCAGCTCCTTGATGCGCGTGTCCCCGACTCCAGGAGAGATCCCACTTTCCAGGATCTTCTGCACGGTGTACTGGATGTGGTCCAAGTCCCGCTTGATCATGCACACGTGGTCGTCCCACAGCTGGAAGCACGGGTGGCAGGGGACACACCTGGGGAAGTCGCCGGTGAAGCCTCGTGCACACTCGTTGCACCGCCTCCCCGTTACTCCCTCCCGGCACTCGCACTGACCCGTTTTTTGGTCACACTGGGCGGTCTCAGAGCCCACCGGGTCACAGCCACACTCTAACGGAACAGAGAAAAGAACACAATTGTAGGACGGACTTACAACGACACAGCAAACTGCATGTAAGGAAGCTCTTCTTTTTTGACTTTGGTTCCAAAATTTGAGATGAAATCTTTTCTGCTTGGAATGTTTTTTTTTATTTTGCTCCTTGTCCTTTTTAAAGGTAGGAATGAAGGCCTTGCAAGCCACACATGGGGCAAAAAAAAGCCCAGAAACACTTGGATCAGCACGGATGAGTCTTCTGCAGCACAGAGTGGCAGAACACTTTTAAACAAATGTGTTTATGAATCAGCGTGGCACGGCGACCGGGAGCTAATGACTATTATTACTGCTCTAACTAGAGGCTCACTTCCAAACCTTCATGCAAACATCACCAACATTTTCTTTCGTCGGTTTCTGAGATGACTCACCTCGGCACTCCAGCCGCGGGTCTCCCCAGTGGAGCTGCTCGCACTCGGTGCAGCGTTTACCTCCGAATCCTGGACGACACTGGCACTGGCCTGTGAACTGGAGACACACGCTCTGTCAGGAACGGTTTCAACACTCTCCGGCTCGGGTAGAGCCGCACACGCGCTTCCTCACCGAGTTGCAGTGAGGCCCCAGGGCGTGTTCCCGGTCACAGCTGCAGGGCTCGCAGCCTCCGTCCTGACCGTAGTTCCAGTGGTTCTCGGAGCAGCGGTCACAGTTGTTGCCGGCCACGTTCTCCCTGCAGGGACAGCCTCCGCTCTGACGGTCACAGTGGCACCGTCCCTCGAGGCAAACAGACTCCAGGGTGCCAGACGGCACACAGGTGCACACTACGGTAAAGGATTAAATATGCTTATTGGTTTTTACTTTACTTTAAAAGTGCGTCTGAATTCTACATTTGAGGAACTCACGTCTGCAGTCCTGGACCAGAGCGTTGCCGAAGTAGCCGCGTTCACAGTGAGAGCACGACGTGCCGTCGGTGTGGTACAGGCACCTCAGGCACTCGCCGGTTCTAGAGTCACATGACCCAGGCTCCTGGGGGTCGATGTTATTGTTGCATTCACATGGAAGGCACCTCCCGCCGGGCTGCTCCGGGTTGCCGTAGTGACCGGGGGCACACTGGTCGCAGCGGGAACCTCGGTTAGGAATAATGAATCATTTTTGGTGAAACGTTCTGAGCGTGATTACGTCTTTATGATTCAGTAAATGCTCAAGCTGACCAACAGAAACAACACATCTGCTCACCTGTATAGCCTCGTCTGCAGGTGCAAACGATCTGACCAGAGGTGGCGTCGGCCCGACAGGACAGTCCGTTAAAGTGGTTTGACCCAGGGTTCCCAGGGCAGGGGCAGGGCCGGCAGTGGTCCCCTGAACCGAGCACCGGGTTTCCATAGAACCCATCCGCGCAACTGAAACAAACCATGTCGGCCATTTTTAACAGCAGGAAGCAGAGGAGGTGACGACGGTTTAACGCCGACTCGTTCTCACCGCTCACAGAGGTGTCCTGCTGTGCTGTCTCTGCAGCCTCGACACTGCCCCGTCTGGGCATCGCAGACGTCTGCGTGGCCGTTGCACTGACAGGGGACGCAGCTGGGGAAGCCCCACTGGCCCGGTTGACAGTCCGAGCACCGACGGCCCATGGCTCCTTGTCTGCACGGACACTGGCCGGTGACCGGGTCACACTGGTGGCTCAGGGAACCGTCGGGGTGGCAGTTACAAGCTGAGCAATCGTAAAATATAATGTTGGTTCTCAAGGGAAGAGAAATGAAGCTATAGGAGGATCTTTTGTGACGTTAATGTTTACGTTTTTTGCATTGCATCACGGGATCTGGGTGGCAAGAACCTGAGTATTTTGCCTTTCTTGAAGACGTTTTGCTTTGCGAAACCAAAGAAGTCCGCTTGCCTTCATTATACGTCTAATCCATGTTACCCATAATGCCGACCTGTACTTCACTCCTAAAGAATAACTCTGTCATTCCTAAACATGATCGGTTGGTTTATTTAACACGTACCCGTGCAGCCATTGGCGCCGAAGCCGAAGGTCCCCGGGGCGCACTGGTCACAGCGTCGGCCAATGACGTTGGCTTTGCAGCGGCACTGACCTCCGACCTTGTCGCATTCGCCGCTCATCGACCCCTGAGGGTCACACTGACAGGCTGAAGGCAGCGAGACAGAAATCAAGAACAATTAGTAACGATACGTTTTAATTTATGAGCTTTAAAACCTTTTTTTTTTTACTCACGCAGAGCTCCGTCATGGATGATGGCTGAGATGCTACAGATGAGCTTGGAGCACATTTCGGCCAGAGCGGGCATCGGCGTGATCAGGAAAGAATCCAGACACATGTAGCGGATCATATCGTCCCGGTGCTGCTCCGCCGCCGGGGCGTTGTCTTGGAAACCAGGGAGCTCAGTGTATTTGGGAATCAGCACGAGCTGTTAAGACACAGTAACAGATGAAAATAGTTGAGTTCATCTTGTGTGTGTTTTCCTCTCCACTGTCGCTACATGCTTGCTTAGTATGAGGATTGCTGTAAATCCTCTGACGACTGCCTGTTTTCCATCAACTTCCTTCATATAAATGATGATAAAACTGATGTAATCCCTCTAAGAACCAGCCCGCCACATCCACTGATCTCACGTCCTTCCCTCTTAACTTCAAGTCCCGTGTCACTAGCCTGGGGGTCACGAGTTAACTATGACCCCACAGATAAATGCCACAGTTCAGTCCTGATTTTTTCCAACTTGTTGCAGATTAACTCATCTGAAATGATTCTGAAAAGGTCTCATTCATAACCTCCAGACTGGACTACCCAAACTCGACCCTAACAGGAGTCAATAAATCGCCTCCAAAAGGTCCAGAGTGCCGTCCAGAACTGGCAGACTTGCACAGACTTGCACAAGCTCCCTGAGCTCTTTCGTGTCAAATTCAAAGTTCTTGTTTTTGTTAATAAAAGTCTTCATGTCCGGACCTCTTCCTATCTTTTCTGTATCATTAATCCATAAGTGCCATCGCGGTCACGGAGGTCAGCGGATCACCTGCTCTTGTCTGTTCCCAACATGCATCATAAGTATCGAGGGGAGTGGGCGCTTTCTTACGCCGCCCCAAAACTCTAGAATGAGTTTCCTCTGCACGTGAGCCAGGCTCCATCGCTGGCTCGGTTTAAGTCCACCCTCAAGGGCCTTAAGTTACTTTTGAACGCTGATTTAATCTCACTGCATCTCCTGTTTGACTTTGTATCTTTGTTCAGCACAGCAGTCATGCTGTTTTAAAGTGTGCTATAGAAATTAACCTGATATGGCAATATGATGCAATAATTAGCATTTGCTGATTATAAGCCATATATCTCTTGCTATGCATATTTGCATAAATTATATAAATGTAACAAACCAGAAAGAACAAAAACTTAGTTCTACAAGTCTCATGTGTTTCATGCAGACATAAAGACATGAATTTATATTTTCCACCACTAGTGGGCGATGAAATCCTGCAAAACATTAAAACATGCACTTGTTGACCTGCCACAAACAACAAGACTAAGTCCTGAATTCTTCTATATAATGTTAACCTTCACAGGTTCAACAACACGACTCATTGACAGCAGTTATTAAAGCCACAGGGAGGCCATTTGGAAGACCGACGGGAACATTTCAAACAAGCTGAGTGCACAGATTTGCTGTGGTCTATGCTACCTTGGAAAGGAGACGTATTTCTTCATCTATGAAAAAACCTCCCTATTATTATTATTATATGACTGCACCTCTATAATGTAAGCATGTCCATGTTCAAAACATCAAAAGAACAAATAATCCACAGATTAGCCAAAGATTAGATAAACGACCTCACACACAGCCTGAGAGGAGGGGAGGCTTTCTGCCGCCTCCTCTAAAATATCCAAACTCAGCTGTTTTTAATTCTAAAAGCGAGCAAAGTTATTAAGAATACAAAACTCTGGTCTTTACTCACCGAGTCGATGAGGATGAAAGCGGTCAGGTGTCGGTGAGTGACTCCGTGTCTCTGGAACCTGATGGCGACCACATAGCGATTACTGGGCTCGAAGCAGAACGGCCTGGACACCTGGATGTACCTGGAAGAAAACCAGTCTTTGGTTTCTAAACCAGTCAAACTGAGGTTTTAAGTTTAAACACAACCCATTCATTCGTTCAAGTGGAAATCACACAAGATTTTTTATTAAAAGAGACTTTTTAAATAAGTGCATGTGTGCAAAACTTTTGTTAAAGCAAGAAAAATAACTTTCTTTAAAAATACATGTGTGACTTTGTGCATGCACACAGTTTTGCCTCTCAAAATAAAAAAAAGAACGTTGACTTGAGATAAAAGGACGGCTACAAACTGCAGCTTCTCCGTCAGATTTCACCTTTACCGCATTGTTCTCGGTAAATTCTACCTTTTCAGCAAACAGAGCTGCAGCCTTCCTGTACCTGGTTCTTACAAAAGCGTTCCATTTTGTTTGCCCACCTGACTCGCACAGCAAATACGAGTCGCGGCACGTTTAAGGGACAACAATGATGCAAGTTTTTCCTGAGTTATCCAGGATTCACCGACACGGCCCCTTCTCTTTCTCTCTCAGACTCGAACACACACACAGATACTCACGGCCATGCCGAGCACAGATCTAGGACCTGGTACCTGTTGCGGTGCAGCAGAGTGACGGTGTAGAGCTGCTCCGTCGGTAGGAGGTTTCCACACCGGAGGCTGGAGGGAAGTTGAACTGACGTGATACTGACTACAGCCTCCCAGTCTTCTGTGGACTGCATGAAAACAACAGTTAGACAAAACCTTGGTAACGCTTTCCTTTTTCCTTTAGATCATCCCGGTCACACACCTCGGGTTCGTAGCGGATCATGATGTCATACTCCATGGCGTAAGGGATGTTGTCGATGGTGAACACCAAGCCGGCGCCGTCTTTGACTCGAGCAAAACCAGGTCCGGTCCAGGTCACGATGTGGCTGGAGGCGTGGTCTCTGTGGACGGTCGTCACGTCGGGCTGAGGATGGAAGACCAGCAGGGAATGTTTATTTCTCAAACTCAGACTGTAAATAAAAATGTAAATCACTTCAAACCAAAATCACCTGATGCTGAGAAACGAGGTTATTTTAATTGTTTAATTTCTACCAGGACTCTAAAATTGATTTTAAAACCATGAGAGACCAGATGTGGCCATCTGAGAGTTTCAAGTCCATCCATTTAGTGGTTCGTGACCCATTAGATATAAAAACAGACACGCCTTCGCGGTATAAAAACCTTGCTTCATGCTGTTAAACTCTGATTTTAAACAGAACAACAAGACAAATGAGGATCCTACTGTTTGCTGAAGCTGCCGGATGCGTCTCAGTGTCGCCTGATACTGCTGTGAACTGGAAACGCGCCTGTGTCGCCGGTGCCTCCTCGCCTGGTTGTTGAGCTGCTGAATGCAGTCGTCTGCAGCCTGAGGACGAACCTTGCCCTGAGGAGAGGAAATAATTCATTTGATGCCTGCATTTCTCATAAAAACCCTTTAAAGAAGCTATAATGACTTACAAATTATAAAAAGCTCTTTTTTAAAGTCATCTAAAATCTATTTTGTCCTCCAGAAGCTGCTAAACTAGACGTTAACATTAAAACAACACAGTCACGTTTCAGAAACACATCTCCCTGTTTTCTGTCTTTCATAACATTCCAAAGTCACTGAAGTCAGTTTTCCTCACATTCCTGCAGCGGTAATGCTAGCGTGGACTGTTGGAGCACGCCTGAAGGGCTACATGTGGAACACGGACCATCTCTTAGGGGAGAAACAGATGAATGGATGTAAGGAAACTGTTGTGTTTTAGCGCATAAATGAATAAAAAAATGTGATATTTATTTGATCTGGTAAGACGAGTAGTTTATGTGAGTAAAAAACAAACAGGATAATACCACATTAGGCAAAGATACAAGGTCGATCATTATAACGTGTGTGAGTAACAGAAAAGAGCATTTTACTCAAGTGAGCTTTCACACATTTTCAAGTGGACGATGAAACCAAAATGGATGATTCATCTAAAAAAAACACATTTTAAAACAAGAAAACCATTTTTTATTTTTCTCAAAAGGGACTCATTGTGTTTCAAACAGAACACGTACGACACGGTTTCTGAGGGAATAAGACCTCGAGTTTCAAACGCGTGACGATTACGGCGTCGAAACAACGTCACTTCTTTTGGGTTTCTTGTTTGCTGACACACACGAATGTCAAAAAGTCTCAGTGAGACGTCAATAGTAGCCGTGCACAAGCTGTGGCGGTAAAAAAAAATCCAAAAGCACGTATGCATGAAAAAAAAACACTATTTAGCGTTTTGCTCTTAAATCAGTAACATCTCATCATCCTTTGCCTCGTACTGTGCAAGAGTTACGCTCACCGGCAGCGAGGAGTCAGTGGGAGAGACTCCGTGTGCGTTTTCAGCCTCGTATGTGTAAAAGTCAAGAGGAGCGCAGAAATACCCAGGCTGCACCTCCGAGCACTGTCGACCAATCAAGTGTCTCCTGCAGCCGCACTGCCCGCTGTCCATCATACACCTGGTGTCACAGAGAGAGAGAGGAAACAACAACCGGTGGGTAAAAACAGTCATTAACAGACCAAGGAACTGTCCCTGAACATAAAAGCTCATCCAAGATATCCGAGTCTTTACCTGTTGTTGTAGGCGCCGCCAAAATCACAGTCACAAGGTCTGCAGCCGCCCAGGTCGTTGCTGAGGCCCCAGTATTCAGGCTGCAGGAATGAAAACCAGTCTTCAAATCCAGGATGCCCAAAGGCACGTGTGTAAATATTCCACCTCTTCAATGAGAAGAGTTGCTACTGACCTCACACTGGCTGCAGTAGCGTCCTACGACGTGTCTTTTACAGGAGCAGTCCCCGCTGATCTGGTCGCAAGGAGCGTCCATCAGGATGACGCCGCGGGGGTCACAATTGCAAGCTGGTGGAGGAAAACGCATACGGTCAGAAGCGCTCCCAGAGATGTTTCATAGAGATGGCACACCAGACTGGTCCTTGTGGTGACTGGGAGAGTTTAGCCTGCGGCGATGCATAGCTCCTTTATTCTTTTTCATTAAAAGACAAAATGCATCCAACACATTTTCCTCAAACTTTTCAGAAAAGACATTTCAAACAGTTATTTTTTAGAACAGTTTAATTCACCTGTTGCTGTCTTCACAAAAACATCCACAAAACTATAAAGATTAAAACTTTTATTTTGAAAATGGTGAGCAGCAGAGACATTTATTATTTATTTACTCATTAATTGTATATTTGTTATTGGGTTTTACATTTATGTCTGATTAAATATGAATTTATAATTTGTGTGAACATTAATTTGATTCATTAAAGAACATTTGTTCCTCTGGGGTGGCCAGCAACTTTCTAGGGGTGGCCCTGGCCACCCTTGGTCACCCGTTGGGGACACCACTGCATATGGTATGGTTGAGGTGTATGGGGTGCAGATTGTAAAGTAATCCAATAAAACATTCCTTCCTAATCCCGATGACTTAGGAAACATCAGCGGTTAAACATAAATGTAAATATAATAGCATAGAAGCCTTATTGTCATTCTACATGTATTTTTGCTACATCTGTAAATAATAATATATTATTCAAATAAATAAAAATATATATATTTAAATATGTAAAAAAAATTGGCAATATGAATCGCTAAATTTACATTCAGAGTTAAAATATTATAAACATTCATTCATTTTAAAATGTTAGATTTAACTTGATAACTATTCATTTTAATATTATCAATTGAGCCTAACTGTGGTTAAATAAAGGAGTTAAAATCTGAATGAACTCCGTTACGATAAGCGGCCCTCAGAGGCGGCGCTAACCAGTCCTATAAAGTTCAGGTGCCTCAGTGATGGACAAACACACACACACACTTACGCTGACAGCCCAGCGGGTCGCTCTGGCTGAGTCCGTAATAACCGCTCTTACAGTTGTCGCAGCGCTGGCCTTTCACGTTCGCTTTGCAGCGACACTGCCCACTGATCATCCCCATATCCAGGTTGGTGTGGCTGTCACAGATGCCCCCCTCGAAGGACCCCACCGGATCACAATCACAGGCTGGAGGTGGCGCGGAACAGGAGAAAACAACAACTCTTAGTTACTGCGTCACCAGGTTTGGGCTCAGTATCGATAAAATCGACGGTTATCTCTATTTTTGTGCTTTGCCATGCTTTTAAATATACAATCATTTTCTTTCAAATAAATACAAACATTTTTTAAAAATATGTCAAACTGCTATTAAAGTATTTTATTTAGAAAATATTTTTAAATATTCATTTAAATCAAAGTTTGGCCTAAAGTGACGTTTAGTCAGAATGCCTCTTTTTTATAATAACAACATTTCTTTAAAATGGGATTTTTAATCACTGAAAGTCTTTGAGTACTGCAGAGTTAAAGTGCCCCTTTTGGCTGATTGAACCTCTGATTGTGAACAAGCTGTGGGGACGTCTTTGTGGGAGCATTAGAGAAGTCATGGTGAGAAATAATGGAAGAAGCGGCGTGCTTGCTAATTCACTAACCACCACGTTTTTCTTGTTTTGTAAAAGAGCAACAAGAAAAATAAGGATGAGGCAGAGGTTTTTCACAGCACTGGTGTGAGCGAACGGTGAAAATGTGAAAAGGAGAACAGGAAATAACTCACCGACACAAACACGCGGGTCCCTGACGTCCCTGTTGGGGTCTTGGTAGTAGAACGGTCTGCACATCTCACATTTACGGCCCATGGTGTTGTGCTGACAGTCGTCACAAACTCCTCCGCTGGTGTTGCCCGTGGCCAAATACACGGCCGTGTCAAAGTGGCAGCTGTCCGAGTGGCCGTTGCAGGTACATTCTGGAAAAAGAGGCATCGATTTGAGATCATAGGCTGGTGGATTAATTATTACAACATGTGTCGTGACTAAAACAGATGGTTTTATTTGGTCCGTTCTAATCATTTATTTTTTTGTTCTGCTGGACTTTGAGATCAGACGGGAAACGAGTTCTAAAGAACAGTTGGCTTCAGAAGAATTTCTGTGTCTGATCGCTTACTTCAGCGTCCTCTTTTAGCGTCCTTCAGGCTTTTGAATTTTGTTTTTTCAGAGAAAAATTATTTTCTATGTGAGTTGGTTATTTTAAAAGAAAATTAGCTGCAGGTCAGTTTTCATCTGACGTCAGATCAAATTTACCCACTTCACGAACAAAGAGTCATTAAAGTCAACTTCTAACATACGGATCCCCACGCTGACTAAACTGAAAGTGAATTTTGTTTTCTGAAGCTGTTTTTTAAAGTCATAAGGAGATTTTATATATCGTTTGGGAAAGCGTGCACGCGTACCTGTGCAGGTGTGGGGCTCCTCCACCTCCGCTGGTCTCCAAGGAGAGTCGTTGTGGAACGGTTTGCAGCGCTCGCAGTTCAGACCTTCAGTATTGTGTTTGCAAACACATCGGCCGTGGATCTGGTCGATCAGAGAACAGCAGGATGGAAGAAAAGAAGCAAAAAATCACTGATTTATTTGTTTTCGCCAGAATTTAGAGGTGATCAATGCTGCAAATGTTGTTATTGATCCTTTAACAAGGAAGTACTGGGCTCTTAGGGAGTGGGGCGGGGGACTGGAGAGCGGAAGTCATGATTCATGAGGAATTCTCTGAATTTAAAGATGAGAAACTCCAATAAATTATATGTCATCACTTTAGTGTAGATTCAGAACTGATAATCAGACCAATCGTCCCTCCTGTAGCAGAATTAGTCTAGTTGAAGTTGAGCTTAACAACGTCTGAGATCAGATCAAGATGTGGATGATTTTGGACACAGAGATTCCTGATTTCCCCTCAAGTGGTCAGTGGTTGATCCTAGATTTTACCAGCGTGCTGTTTCCATTAACTCACCATCCCGCTCTCCCGAGTGGTCACTCCTGGCACCGGGGCGCACTCTGAGGCGTGTCCATAACAGAAGCAGCTCCCTCGGACCACCAGCTCATAAATGGCGTAGTAATACTTCTGCAGCACGTCCGAGCGGCGGTCCAGCAGGTCATCTCCCAAAGTGTTGAGCTTTGTGAAGTTGATTCTCAGGTTGGTAATGCGCAGAAGTTCTGGAAAAAAGTCAGAATAAACCTAATCTTATCTTTTCTTGGTTTGGTTTTTCTATTTGTATTTTATAATCTTTATTTTAAATTCATTTTTTTTTCAATACTGTTGCAGTGGTCTCTGGTATAAACGAATGCCTTGTGAATCAATCTCCTGTTTCAGGAAGTAGAGGTTATCTGGGGGACGGGGGGGGGGGGGGGGGGGGGGGGGGGGGGGGGGGGGGGGGGGGGGGGGCAGGAAACGACAAGATGTGGAGCCTTACTCATTAATATTTATGATATGTGGACGTCTCTCCTCTGATTGGCTAACAGCAACACGACTCTACCACTGACTGTTTGCTCTGCAACGTTGATGTTTTATCTCCACCAATAACACAAGCCTGGAGGAGTTCTGCTGTGTGGTGGAGTTGCTAATGCTAATGGTTAGCTTCCACTAGCCCAGACGTTCTCTGCTGTTTCCTGGACGCTAAACCAACAACAGCCTTCCCCGTCGTGAGTCAAGATGGGTGAGTCCATGAATGTTCAGTGACAGTGTGACGTAGATCTGTCAGGATTTTCTAATCCTAGAGTTTCACCTAGAGTCTATTTTCTATCAGAAGCTAATGCAGGAGATAGGTGGAGGAGACTATTTTCATGTTCAGCCTGCAGGAAACACTCAGCGTGATGGATCGTATTTAAAAAATAAGTAAAAACTGTTTCTCAGTGAGCCTGCTCTTTAGCGTGCAGGGGTGGGGTGATGTCCATCTCCGCCTCAGCGCCGCTCTTTCAGTTCGCCAGGCGAAGCCTCCTTTAGATGCATTTTTCAAACAGGAAGTATGGGTGAAGTAAGACTCCAGCGGATGAACGACCCTTTACATACTGATGTAAAGTCCTGAAATTCTTTGCACAAAATGAGTATTTCTTGAAGTGTTTCTGTTTTCAGTCAGCTCGAAAGAGACTCCCTATTTCATTCCAACATCAAAACAAACTAATGTTGTTGAAACAGAAGTAATCAGTCTGCCAGACAAACCCAGAACAAACAAAAGGCTAAAATGTAGACACAACAAAAGAGGATTCCAGGAACAGAACAAGGCCACCAGGTAACAGAAGCACAATAAAAAAGCCTCAAGAAAAGCAAATGAATAAATAAAAGAGTCGTTTTTAACAGAAGCCCGGTTATTCAGTGACAGGAGACTTTACGCCCTCTAATAAAGACAAAACATCACATCTGCATAAAGGAAATGGAAAAAGAAAATGTAGTGTTTTTGTTTGACACACACACACACACACACGCACGCATGCACGCACGCACACACACACACACTGACCTTGGATGTCCAAGCTGTAAGGGTCTTCCACTGGAATTGCAGGATCCAGAACTTTGAAGATGACCTTCAGTGGAGAAATTCATAGATAAAAATGACATTAGACTCTGATAATAAAGGTAAAATCATTTTAATAAAATTAAAAACATAATTTCTAAAAGTAGATGTTATAAACATATGTTAAAGGTGTCATCACCTATAATACCTATCTACATCCTATTATAGTCTTTTAGACCATTAAACTAAATTGTATTGGAAAAATAAATAAAAAATGTGATTGTTTAATCCTTTATTGTGAAGGGCATATTTTCTCGCGAGATCACACGTGATATTTCGGCTGGAAGGAAGCAGGAAGCAGCTTCAGCGTCTCGCTTCAAAACAACAAAAGTTATAACTGAACCCGACCTGGCAGTGACCTACGGGATCTAACCGTGTATTTACGAGCCCGAGCCTCGTGCGTAATGGCGCCCTCGCTTGTTGTTGAGTTGGGACAAAGCAAGCTAACAGCCAGGCATCGGCTCATATGGAATACACACACCGATCGGAGTTTTGTTTCCCATAACACGGATTATAACACGAGTCGTCAACGGTAAGACATAATTTATGCGTTTCACGTTATGAAATGAGCTTTGTTGTGCTGGTTTGTTCGCTGCTGGTTCATATTTGTTTATATTCGACCTTTGTGTCGGCATATAGGCCAGAGCTCAAGTTCTCGTGTTGGAGTGCGCGTGCTCGTGGGGTGCATGTGAGCTGGTTGAAGAAGGCAAGATTAAACAAACGCTTCAATGTTAAATATCGGCCTCTCAGCCAGTGAAAAATCATTAGGAAGCCATTATAGACATGTTTTTAAGTGGAAAAGTGAAGATTTCAGGTGATGACTCCTTTAAACATTTGCATCCTGTCATGATTTAAAGGGTTTTTCCTTTAATGAAATTTGTTTTTTCTCCTGTTCTTTGTTTTTCTTTTACAATATTTCTCTTGTTCATGCTGATGGAATGGGTAAGGTGTTTGGAAAAAAGAGGATTGACATTTTTCTACCTTCAGAAGTGTTGGTTCTAAATCACCAAGAGGTAGAACCTGGTGCAGAGCAGGGTGGTCCAATTTGCAGCAACTCACAATGAACCTCCAGTTTGTAGAGGTCCTTCAATAATTTATTTTTGAGCTGTTTATGATCAGAATATTTAACATAACTATGCAATAAAGCATCAAAGCTGGTATCAGCAGCAGTTGTGAGGGGATATTTTAAAAAGTTGCCCTGTAGGTAATAAATCTGGTTTGAGTAACGTGCTCAGGTTGTTGCAGAGGTGTTGTGTTCTGGAAAAGAATAACACTTATAGAGGGCTTGAGAAAGTATAATTGGATGGGTGAAGATGAAAAAGTCAGATATAACAGAATTCTGTCACTTATAGGTATAAAAACTGGATCAGTGCTTCAAATTTGGATCCTGACTTCAGAGCTAGAGCTCACATCTTCATCTCCACTCACAGCCTCAAGTTACTGTACAGTTCACGTACCGGGGATAGTCTGTAGTAGGGTGTGTGGATACGATATGTTATATCGATTCGATATATTTGATTTCGATACGATATATCGATTTTGTTATGATATATCGATTTCAATACATCAATTTCAATACGATACTTTCGATATGTTACTTTTTACTTGTTCTCTTAGTCTGTTAGTTTTTAGTAGGAATTTTTATCCGTGATTTTGTGCTATGTTGTTGTGTTTTACCTGATTTCCATGCTTTCATTGTGTTTTGTTGATATGTTCGAGCATTTGGCTCTTTTATGTACAGCACTTTGGTTAGCTGCCATGCTATTTTTAAATGGTGCTTTATAAATAAATTGGTATGGTATGGTACGATATATTGATTTCGATACGATATATCGCATCTATACGATATATCGCAATACTAAAAGTCAGACGATATTTGCTTTTTTAAAACTGAATTTAATTGAAAAACTCAGGCCAGACGCCTCCGAGGCAAATTCAATGTCATCACAAGATCTCGCTGTTCCGTCAGAATGAAGGCGGTGAAAAATGCTGCCACCTAGCAGTCGGAGTTTTAATCGCTTCACCTGCTACACTCTTTCATGTTCTGGACACGTCCGAAACTGCCGGGTCATTGGGAGTTTATTTTTGATGCACCCTCCGGGATTTGTAGGACCCCTTGGCTCTCTGTTTGGTTACAGTAGACGTTCCCTTGGACAAATGCCAGGTAAGTTTTATCGATTTTTGTTGTATCCTGGCTAAAAGACTAATGGCACTTACACACTAGCACCGGCTCGGACCGGGCGGGATTGGGTATGTTCCTTTCACATCCGGGTGGCCCGGGGATTTTTGGGGCTGAACCGTACGTGTTTTCGGCCCTCATCTGAAGGTGGTCTGCTTTTTGTCGAAACCGGGCCAACACACCCACTGCCGACTCATTGGTCGGCTCAAATTCACGCCTACCTTTAGGGGGAACCTCCGATTAGCGGATAGAATCCGCCAGCGGGGGCTTCCCGCATGCGCGCTTCATTATCACTCTGAATGCGGAGGAGTTAACAAGCCTCTGACTGAAGCTGTTTTATCTGTTTCCGTCAGCTGTGATGAGCGCAGCGCGCGCGCGCACACACACACATACACACTGCTGCCACACAGCTTTTTGTTTAATAAGGAAGAGACCGCGGACTTCGCGGTGACCCACCCAGCCGTTTCTCTGTTCCCGTCTGCTGTGATGAGAGCAGACACCGGGCAGACTTCTCCGCACTCCTTTGACCCGCCCACATCACTGATATATTTGCGCCAAATTTTCGCGCGCATTTCTGAGACCGCCTATCACGTCCGCATTCCAAAGGGTGTCCTGGAAGACGTGTGTAAACAACCTGGCGGGGCCGGGGCCGACTGAGGCCGACCGATCGGAGCCGACCCGGTGCTAGTGTGTAAGTGCCATAATATTGTCCAGGTGGAAGGACTCTCACCCGCCAGCATGTGGTGATTGCGTCGCCAAGGTCCCATGCTCACCTGGAGAGGATTAGGCCTACTTTGGGGATTTAATGTTGTCCTGTTGTCATTTATGTCTTATGTTGATATTCTACCGTTGGTGAAGTTTTTGCAACTGTTTCTTTTATTTCTTTGGAAGACTGATCTGAAAATTTGAAACCTGTTTGGGTTTTTTGTTGTCTTTTTCAGTTTGATCCAGTGTCGCGAGATTGGTGGGGGTTTGTTGTTTTGTTTTAAATGTTGAATGAAAATTGTTAAACTTTAATAAAAAAAAACTTAGATCAATAAAATAGGCATTTTTTCTTCAATATATCTTAGTTTTAAGTAAATATTTCACTGTAGGTTTGCATTTTAAGCTTACTGGTAAATCATTGTAAAGATCATTGGTTTTTTATGTGAATTTTTTATTTATTTTTGGCACAAATGGGAGTCTGAAACATACCAATAAAGAGCAAAGCCCACGTTTGATCCAGCAATTATGATTCATTTACCAGTCACTTGCTGCCTGCTACAACTTGTGTTCCCTTTGAACTTCGAAGTGGAAATTTCAGGATTGGAAACCAGCTGGAATTATTCCAGAAGTCAGAAATCTGACTGGGAAGATCAGACGTTCTGCACAAGCCTAAACTCCCAATTCCAACGTGGCTGCTTGTTGTGATGAAATAATGGTGATAGCTGAGGTTTCGTCTCATTCAAGCGACGACACATAAAACTGTTCAGCTTATATTAATGGATTTAGGTTTGCAAAGACACTGAAAATGTTTTCTGGCCTTGTTATTTCATGTGTGGCATCATCCCACCTCCAACTTCTGAGTATTAGTAACAACATCATCTCCAGGTCCATTTCTTAGCAACCATAGCCATTTCAGCTCATCTTTAAAAAAAATTGTGCCAAAAACCAAGGATCACAGACAATTATCCATGGAAAAACTAAAACAAAATAATCAGTTTGGTGTGTTTGCACCAATAATTTTCTGAAAGGCTACCATTGACTCCCTTGTAAAAAAGAAAACGGTGCTTCGAGGGTCTTTGAAGAGTGAAACTGATGGATTTTTAAAAGATAATGAATCAGTCCTTCGTTACGCTCACCTCTCCGTTTGTTGAGGGCTCGATGTCAGAGTAGCGCTCCTCACAGATGACGTCGTTTATCTGGTGCAAGCCCTTGGCTGGTATACGGGGGAAAGTTCTGGTGCAGTTGGAGGCGAAGTAGCGGTAAGCGCGCCACGTTCGACCGAAGTCCGCTGAACGTTCGATGATCATAGCTGCAGGGCGGAAAGTCTAAGAAAATAGAACACAAGTTTAAATCGAGCCAAATGTTTGGACAACAAAGAACAACGAGTTTGTTTTGTGACACCTTGTCAGAGTGATTTATCTAAGAGTGATTTTATATCTAGCGTTAGCTCTTTTGACAGATAAATGCCAGCTGGAACGTAAGTCAGGAAAAGTGAGGGAAATTTTAATTTAGCTGAAAAATGGGAAAATTTGGTTTTGACGTAAAAAGCAGTGCTGAAAGTGGGCCGTTATGTTCTGGCAGGGACTCTTTTCTAGAGCACGATCAATGTGTACCGCTAGATCGTAGGTGAGAATTTACCGAAACAGAGAGAATTCGTGAAAGCACTGCACATATTATGCAAATTCGGGTTTTGCGCCTCTGTCTAAAGCTCAAAGATGTTTCTGCCAACAAAACCGATGATGCAGCTTGTTCACACATTGGCCACGCATTTAAAGCAACAATGTGTAGTATTTACCATTAATCTCTGGAAATATCCATCGAAATGTTGTTGAAAATGAATAAAATAATGTCCAGTCGTTGATAGATATTTTTCGTAACATATAACCATTAAAATCGAGTCTAAAATAGTCTGAAAATGTCTCTGGGGGACGCCATATTAGACGCCATGTTTCCTTCTACATGACCCGGCTCGGGGTCCTGCGCCTGCTGATGACATCACACTAGATGATTGGCTGGACGTACGACTTACGGAAGTTACGTTACCACGTTCAAAAACATTTAGACGGTAAGAATCATGAATTTAATAACAAAACGGCTGAACTCCTTCCAAAGCCTTACGTGAAAGAACAGAATCGAAAAAGAGAGCAATATATTCTGGCCGAGTGGTGTTGCCGTAGTTTGACATCATCAGTAGGCGTAGGACCCCGAGCAGATCCAGAACCTACACCGCCAGAAAACTAGCATCAGCATTGCATTCTCTCCATGGAATTAACTGAGGGACTATCAAAGTCTATGGAGTCACGCCGAGGTCGCGTGTTTTTTAACATTTACCGTAATGTTTTTTTAAATTAGCGACAGTCTCGGCCATATGGTGTAAAACTACCCTGAAATGTACATAACGCCTCCTATCGCCAGGAAACTACACACTGTTTCTTTAAGTTTTACTGTTTGATATTATGATGCTGTAACCAAAATCTGACTCAGACTCTTTTTAACTTTTGAGTAAACAGCAAAGTATCGACATATTGGCTCATCAGAAAAACAAAGACTTTCCCCAAAAGAGCAACATTCTTATGTTTTAAGGACAGAAATATACGTAAAAGCATACGAATAAAGACAGAAATCCAGTTCTCATCTCATAATGATCTATTTATAATAAAGATGAAAGGAACCGGTCTGATTAAGAGATTAGAGATCCACAAGCACACCGTAGAGAGCAGACACACAATAAAAAGAAAGCATGTGTACTTTAAACTTCATGATGAGGTGTGTGAAGTGGAATTCAGCCTCCAGGTTCAGTCTGATGCTGACATCCTCCTTCCCTGTGAAGAAGAAAATATCAATAAATGTTTCTATTTTTATTTTCACCAATCTACAGCTGCTGTTATACTTTTATTAAACAGTAGTTGTTTGTCTACCATAGAGTAAATACATACCGTTGACTGACTGCCACCAGGTGTGGTCTCCATTGCTGTCCATGAGGTAGATCACATTGTCTATGCGGTGACTGTGTCTGTGGCGGTGCGAATCAAATGGATGCCGCGAGTCACACTCAAAACACTTGTCTGGCTCCTGTGTGGGCAGAAGATACAGGCTGGTTTAGGGTGATCTGCATTTTTATTGTGTCTTTGTGCCACATCTGGACACCAACGTGGTCTAGAATACCCAACAGCGTCTGAGAATGTCTTCTTCCTTTTGTTGTCCTGATATTTGTTCAAAAGTAAAAAAAAGATAAATGCAGCAATGCAATGTACGTAAACCAGGTTTCAGACTGGTCAATAATGCCGCGTAAGGGTCTGTCTGTGTCTTTAGTGGATAAGAAGAAAGAGAAGGAAGAACATTTTCCTCCTTTTATCAATTGTGATGCTTGTCCAAGGTGAAACCATTCCTATCAAGACATGATCTCGAGACTGTAGGTCACGCCTTTGTTACGGCACGCCTGGACTTCTGTCCTATTCAGTGTGAGTCAGAGGACGCTAGCCAGGTTGCAACTCGTGCAAAACGCCGCAGCCAGATTTTAAAACGCTGAATGGGCTGACACTTCCTTGCTTAGCAACCTTACTTCAGCCTTATGTTTCGGCTCGGACGTTCCGGCTCGGACATTCCGGCTTGGACGGCCTCTTGCTTTATTGTCAAATAGTGTCTTATAAGCCTATATTGGCTGGGCATGTATTGTGCAAGACACTTAAATAAAATGTATTCATTCATTCATTCATTCATGCTGCCCTCGGTCCCAAGGATCAAGCTTGAAGACGCTTTCTCAGTATAATAGCAGGTCTGAAGCTTTGGAACAAGCTCCCCCAGTTCATAAGAGCTTCTACATCTGTGGTGGTTTTTAAAACAAAGCTGAACACCTACTTTTATGACTTGGCATTCACCTCTTTTAGTTAGTTTAATTTGTTCTTATGTTACTTGTTTTACTGTATTCTAGGGATGTGTATTGGTAAAATTCTGGCGATACGATACGTATCACAATACAGGGGAGACGATACGATATATCACGATATATTGCGATATATTGCGATACATTCAGCCAGACGATATTAGCGATTTTGTTAGACTGACTTTATTGTAGGAAAATTAAATAAACAGTCCAAACTGATACGTAACATGTTTAACATGAGGTATCTGAACCATAATAGGGGGATTTATATTTCAATGGTGGAAACAAAACCCATTGCTCTTTGGGTAAATAATAAAAGGAGTAACTAACATCTGCATTATCAGAAGTCATTTCAAAGTAAACAAAAAAGGCAGTCTCTGCTGCCAACTAGCGGTCAGCGTTTGAATTGAACCAAAAGAAAAGAAAATACACAAATGTTTGCATGTAAATTCTTCCAAAAATTTGATACACAGCTTTTGAATATTGATATAATATCGCAGGAAAAATATCACGATATATTGCCATATCGATATTTTCTTACATCCCTACTGTATTCCTGTGCTTTTTATGCTTGTTTTTATTGTTTTATTGTCTCTGTAAAGCTCCTTGGCATACCCTATGTCTGTACAGCGCTATACAAATAAAGTTGAGTTGAGAGATTATTACAGAGAGGAGAAACATGAGAAATGCAGAGCGCGGGAGACATTCGTGAACTAATAAGGACCAAAACAAATTCCAAAAATCATGACTAAAGGCTGTCTGTTTATGAAAACAGGGGTGCATTTCAGGAATTTTCAGTGTTTTTGGTATTTCAGAGGACATCCTGGATGGTTGCACATGTGGGACACTTAAACGCACGGTTGGTTTGATCAGAGAAAACACTTTTCTTTGGAGTGTAACGTTGAGGTACTTCACTCAAGGTGATAAATGTGGTCTCCAGAGCAGCATCAACGAGGAACCCAGTGAGAGTGGGTAAAAGGGGGCCAGAAAGAGGGAAGGAGGGCTAAACAGGAAGATGGGGGTAAGTTGGCACAGAGAATCAGTGGATTCCAGGGCAGCGTCTCTTAATTAGGCTGTTGTCAAGGGCGATTAAGCCGCTAACAGCATCGTGAACGTTAGAGACTCAGCTCAGCACCATAACAAAAGCGTGCACGACAAGATGGGCACACAAAACCTTCCTTTGCATGTGAGCTTGTCTTCGCCTGTCCTTTTTGACCTGTAACATAAATGTGCTTTTGTCCTAAACGCTTTACTGCAATAATGCCTTTAAAAAGTCAAGTCTTTGATAATATCATTACAGCGCGGATAAAAAGCTAACTCAATAAAAGAACTCCTGACCTCAGCTCACAGGCCATAAATGAATGGTTCTGCGTTTCTTAGAATAAACGTAACACTTTATTCTCTATTCTTCTCAAAGCTGCGTCCGGTCCTGAGGATCTCCAATCAGTCAAGCTGGGTCAGCTCAACAATAAGGCTTTGGGCCTACACCGGTTCAGTTCTGATGCCCATTTGACAACCCTTCTTTGTCACAGCACCATGGAGGTTTTTAGGAGGAAAAAAGGTCATGCCACCTCCTTTATTATCTCTTTTCTATCTCGGTTCAGCTCTGAATCCGAGCCCTCGGTGCCTTTCCTGTACTTATGTTGCAAGCGTATTATTTTCTTGGTCTTCCTCTCCACCCCCTGCTTCACATTTCTTGTTAAAATTGCACAACAAAGACAAATACGGCACAATAGGTACAGATTTATTTACACGTAATGGGCGAGTCTAAAGGCTGACCAAGAGTTCCACCTGAAAAGCAGCGACGCGAGTCAGCGAACTACAAAATGTGAGTGGAACCCCTGCAACTGGATCTGGCAGAGGAGGAAAGGTCTGAATGAAAGATGGATGTCAAACACAAACTGTGTGGACATTTAAAACATACCAGGCTGTCACCGTGTCCTGCCTTGTACTGTAGCAGGAGGCCTCTCCTCAGAGAATGTCAATTATGTTCACCTGGAAGGTGGCGGTAGTGAATATTCCTACCCCGAGGCAATGGAAGTGCAGGCGCAAACATGCAGGAACACAAAAACGCACGGATGCGAGAGGAATGAATGTAAACATGGTGGTGAACATGCCAAGAGTGTAATGTGAGGAAATGAGGGAGTGAAAAAAGAGCTGTGGAGGTTGTCGAGGTGAAGTAAAGCGTTTTAACAGTACCGGGTTGCTCTTAGCAACCGTGTCATTCAAGGTTTTCTACAAGAGATTCAGCTTTATTCCCAAAGTCTAGAATTTAGCACCAACCCTAACCCTAACCCTAACCCTAACCTGACAGCAGCTTGTGATATAGTGGACCACGGCATTTTAACAATCACCTGGAGCAGTGGGCGGGCATTCCTGGATCGGTCCGACGGGATCTCACCTCTCTGGGAGGAGTGTCCACATCAAGCTGGACAATGTGTGACGTGTAGTTTTTGATGTGTGGATGCACACCACCCACTCTAGGACCAAAACCGTTATATCCGGGATTTTTCATTCCCACACGTGGGCTCTAAAAATCATCTGACATCTGAACCAGGTCGTACTCATTACTCAACTCTAAGTGATAAACATTGGTGAAGCAAGCCTCACGCCAAACTACACGATGCTAAAGGCTACCAAACCAAAGGGACTAGTAGAGACTGGACCCGGTGAGGAGCAGGTTTACTGTGATCCAGATCCAGAGTCTGTGTTTGAAGAAGGTGTGGCAGGTTGTGTGTCTACACCTGTGCTAGGATAGCCCTGGAAAGGCCTTGGTCATGGAAACCAGACTACAAACAAACACATGAGCAGCTGCAGATGAAGATGTGCAGAGTGACTGATGGTGAATGAAAAGAGGAACAGCTCTTCGACGGTAAGGATGTCAAAGTAAAAATCAGGCAAGAGTCGATCTGAGCACACGAGGAGAAGCCTTTTCACCATCGCTGTGTTAGAAAAGGCCAACTGTGACGGTATTAGTTAAACCACAGTGACTCAGCAGGTTAATCAGCTTAATTTACCTGTCGTTTTTAAAATTGATTTGTAATTGTGATTGTGACCTGCTACCAGTCAAGACTGAGAGTTTGGCTCCATTTCCCACTGATTTCACGTTCTTCTTACCTGTAAATGGCTCACGATGCAATACTGCTCCGGTCTGCGCAGGCCGCAGGTGGAGGTGGCGGTCAAATTGACCGCTCGTCCAATCAAAAGGTTTCCTGTGGCAGGATAACAGCTCCCCTCGGTGCAGCCGTGAGGGCTGGACGGCACCTCCTGCCCCAGTGCAGCCAGAGCTGTCAGGAGAAATAAAATAAAAACAAGTCAAGCTTTATGTGACTTTAATGATGTGGAATTAAACACAAAAGGACAAAAAGAGGCGAACTTGCTGAGGCATGATGGAAAAGATGGTTTCACATGTAATTAAAAGCATCTTAAAACAGCTGCACATGTGCGCTCTTCACTACATTAGGAGCACAGCTCCACTTGCTTATTACTGAAATTATCCAGTTATTTCTCCAAAAATAAAGAAAAATGGTTTCCAAGGTAGCGTTGTGAAGTGTTTTGGTTGGTTAAAAATAAAAAAAGTGTTATAGAAGAGTTTATTAGTGATTTCTTTGACGTTAGGTTTCCAAAAAACACAAAATAAATCATTAAAAGTCCAATCGTCCACTAGACTTTTCCAGTTAAAATGCATTATGAATATTTTGAATTTACTCAATATATCAATAACTTTTGCAATGTCTTAAAGGTGTGGTTTACTCGTTTAATCAATACTTTTGTAGTGGTCTCTGGTAGGAATGAATGCCTTGTAAGCTGTACTCAGGGCAAAAAAAAGCCCAGAAACACCTGGATCAGCACGGACGAGTCTTCTGCAGCAGAGAGTGGCAGACCATGGCAGGATCTGGAGTCTTACTTCCTGATATGTGGACATCTCTCCTCTGATTGGCTAACAGCAACACGACTCTACCACTGACTCTGTTTTTCAACGTTGATGTTTTATCTCCACAAATAACACAAGCCTGGAGGAGTTGCTAATGCTAACGGTTAGCTTCTACTAGCCCAGACGTTCTCAGTGTGACGTAGATCTGTCAGGCTATTTTCTATCAGAAGCTAATGCAGGAGATAGGTGGAGGAGACTATTTTCATGTTCAGCCTGCATGAAAAACTCAGAGTGACCCATTAGAATCAGAAATAATCATTAAAACATGTTTTTTCAGTGTTCCACACCTTTAAATAATGGTATTCCAACTACTGAGAGTGGAAAAATTAGATGCAACTTTAGTCTGTTTAGGTCAGAACTCGTGTTAAAATCACAGTCAGGTACTTATTAGTTGTTTATTGACGTTTATGCCGGTAAATAAAGTGATCATTTAACTATTCAACATCTTCTAGAACGCACAATTTAGCTTTTCACGTGACACAGATGTTATCCGCACTTAACCACCCGACCATGCTCACCTGGGACTTGGTTATTTCCACTGTGGGTTTAAAGCTCCCTGAGCCACAGCTCAGATCATCCACAAGCTTCATAGACCAGATGCAGCGTGTCCCAGTCAAGTCACACCAAGTCAGTCAAGTCTGCTGGTTGATTCAAGTCAAGTGACTTGAGTCAAGTCATGTCCACCCACGCCAAGTCGAGCTAACGTTCCGTTTTCCTGATAAATTGCTCTGTTCTGTGTGTTGACTGAGTCCTACTGTGAGTCTGTACCTTGCTTCTTTATTTATGTAACATTTATCAAATACTTCATTAATTAACTACTTTTAATCACTTTTCTTAGACAAATACTATATTTTCTTTTCATACTGACTATATGGCGGATAAAGCATTGTGGCTATCATGTGACATATTAATTTATGGCTTTTAAGATTATTTTACAGGTAATTTAAAAAAGTAAATGACATTTTCTTGTACTCTTGAGACTAAAGAAAAGCTCTTAGATCGGTATTTGTAATTATTTTAAATTGAACAATGCAGACATTTTCTGTGAAGCATTTTTCAATCAGCTTGGTCCAGAATCTCTGTTCATACAGGAAACACACACACACACACACACACACACACACACAATAGTAAATGTCTTGGCTCTAGTTCAACTACAAGGTTTAACCGAGGATTTTCTGAATTCCTCTGAAACATTAGAGCCCGGCTGGCTGGCACGGCTAGCGTTTCTAATACAACCGTCAGGAAATACGACAGATTCCTCAAGACCTGGCTGCAGCTTTCCTCCACTACACGACTAGCATTCAGCCTATAGCAAACATATAGAGGGCTGTGCACAGAAACGTGCTGGAGGGCAAACCTGTGGACTGTAGATAGAGATCAAACACACCCTGGCCAAACAGAAAATACGAGGCGGCGTAACAATGAAACTGATCCAGGAGCTGCAGATATGAGACTGAAAAGGTCAGCGTGAGTGTACAGGACGGTATGGAGCTGGAGGTATCACCCAGAGGGCCCGCCTCTCTATTCAAACAGCCCCTACACCTGAGTTCACCTTAGAGGTGTCGCTTTACTCAAAAAGGTTCGTTCACAAGTCAAAAGCACAGTCCATGCTTTCTACAGAAATCAATGCAGGTGAAGAAAAGACAAGAAAACGACAGCATTTCATCTAAAATCTATGTGTTATTTAATTTTAGTCTGTTAATTAAATACAACAAAGGCTGAAAAGATGCATGTTGGAGATGAAGCTAATCAGAAAAATTCAAAAGGACCTTTGAAAGGCGCCAGGGAGGTCACGAACTGAAATTACGTCAACTTTGTGATCATTAAAGCAAAGACAAACAGCCATGTTTTTAACCTGCATAAAAAGTGTACAATACCACACCTGCATCTCTCTCTCCATTTAAATATGTAAAAACATTTTAAAAAACTTCTCAGCGACAGAAGGCTCCAACGGGGATTTTTATGTTCATGTAGGCAAAAGAGGCTCCACGTCTACCAACTGAGCCACCAGACGATGAAATACATCTACAAAAGAAATAACTAAAAGACTTCATCTACAGCTTTGATTAGGACCCTTTATATTTTCAATTACAGCCAACGTTTGCTTTCACATACTTGTCATTGCTCAGGTCTTTTTACCATGGCAGGTTTCTGCTGGTAAGAAACATTCTCCCTGATAAAGATGGTGATAAGAGCCATTTAGACGTATTATGACATCCTCTCTGTCTCGACACGCAGCCTCGTCTCATAATTTAACCTCAGTTGTAATTAATGACTGGATTTATGTTTTGAAACGGACCACACACACAAGGAAGGCTGCTGAACATGCGCCAATTCATAAAACCACTGGTACTATTGGTGTTTCCCAGTCTGAACTGTGTTTTTGTTAATTACAAAGTAAGCATGAATGGGTTTTTTCTACAGTATGTAAACCTTTCTCTAGACCCAAGTTTCTAGATACCACCTCCTTTTTCTGCACGTTACTAACATTTTTGGTCATTCTTTCTCAACCCAGTGTTCTGATAAAAAGTTTGTTCATGTGTCACTGCATGTACAGTTGTTACATTTTAAATGTAAATAAAATGTCTCAATTGTTCTCAGAAATCCTTCAGCTTCGCACCCCGTAGGCCTGGAATACGCTTGCGTTTTTTTTTTTTTTTTTTGTAAATGAAAGAGAGCAAGAGAAGAACAGGAGAAAAGACATGAAATTAAACAAGGAAAAAAGGAAAAGAATAAAAAAGGGAAAAAATGAATAAAAGGGAAAAAAAGAAAAAAAGGAAAAAAAGGAGAAAATAAGGGAAAAAAAGAACAAAAGGGAAAAAAGAAAAAAAGGAAAAAAGGAGAAAAATGAACAAAAGGGAAAAAAAGGAAAATAAATACACTTGCTTTTTAACCTCACGTTGGCGCAGGCAGCGTCTATGTTCGCATTGCGTCAACAGAAGAGATCAGAGGTTAATTTTGAAATCACAGCAGTAAAAAAAGACAGCAGCGTGAAAAACCGCTAATCCTGAGACGAAGTCACCATGGTGGGTGTGTCTTGCTCGTTTAGTCCACTCTGCCTACTGGTTACTCGTATACTGCAGTGTACGAACGTGTCACGTTCATTTCGGGGGACGCGCACAAATGACGCTTCAAATCACTTCTCCAATTTCTCCATTCCATTTCCTAAGATCGTCTTCCGCTGTCCACCTTACTGTTCCATCCTTCCGTCTTATATCCATGGGCTTCAGATCCTTCAGTTGCCGCATCACTGCAGACGCAGCACCAATCCACCTATCAATCTTGCATGATCTCCATCTTTCCCTCACTCGTGAACAAGACCCCAAGATACCTAAACTCCTCCACTTGGGACAGGACCTCATCCCTGACCTGGAGAAGGCATTCTACCCTTTCTCGACTCAAGATCATGGTCTCGGATTTAGAGGAGCTGATTCTCATCCCAGCTGCTTCAACTCCACCATGTTTTTTCCAATAGTCTCCCTGCTTCTGTCTCATTCAGCTCACCTGAGCCATGCCTGATTATCTCTCTGCATCACCTACATGCTGCACTATTCAAGCGCTTCACCTTCACTGCCTCCTTGCCACAATCTGGAAATCAAGGCCCTGGCATCTGCATGGAGAGCAGAGAGGCTCTGACACATTGGTGTTGGAGGTCCACAGTCAACGCAGAAATCTACCAGAACATTTTAGGGATCTTCATGCTTCAGCTTCATGGAGACGCTGATTTTATTTTCAAGCAGGATTCCCCACCTGCCCCACACTGCCAAAGCTACCAGAAGCTGGTTCAATGACCGTGGTGATTCTGGGATTGATTGACTGGTCTGACCTGAGCTTTCTTTTTAAAATACAGAGATGTTTTTATAAGCTATGCTAAAACGGAGACACATCAATAAAACCACAACCACCTTCTCAACTGGAGTGTGGAAATCCTCAAAAGTCTAAACCCGACACTTCAGCGTAAAGCTGTTTATGAGGCACCAGCTGGTTTCACCCGAGCGTGATTACAGTGTAGCACGTGGCGATGAAACAAACGCACTCAAAAGGAGTCCCACATATAAGCCAGCCCTGGGGCGTCGTCCTCCTGCATGCGGCCTTGCAGAGAGGAAAATGTTACTCATTAGTGAAAAGAATTCCAGGTGTCAGAGGGCGGGACCAAGTGATGCAATTACACCTTCTAGCTCTGGAAATATGCAGGAGTGCACATGACACGAGGCACAGGCACAAACTCTTTAAAGGATCACTTTAAAGGCACATTCCCCTTTATCTAACATCTATAGCCATGGGCGCGTTTCCATTGTCGGAACTTCAGGGTCATCTGGGAGGGGAAAGTGACCGGGATATACGATGGCCCGGTCCCCTCAGCTGTTGTCTCCATACAAATTCAGCTCTTTCAGGATGTTGCACACGTCAGCGTATCGCGACTACTTCAGCACTGAGTGATGTCACTGATCAGCGCCACAAAGCCTCCACACAGTAGCGCTAAACGTACGGCACCTTAATCCATCCGGAGGACCGGGAGAGCTGCGGTGTGATGTAAAATGTGGCGTTCAACGACCAGAAGAAGCTCGGTTTTTTACGGTACTCTGTGAGACAACTGCGTCGCTGTGGGGGGGTTTCTGCTTCGTTTCTCGGTGTTTAGTAACGGTGCTTATTTGCTTGTGCTTCACAAGAACTCTTCTAATTTTACTAATGTCGGCTGTTTTGGTCACGTTCTACTGAGTCACAACCAATCAGCGAGAGTTAACCAAAAGTTCCGCTCAGCTACTCCCGACTGGTGTTTAGCGCTATCTCGTTTGCTCCGGCACCGCGGGTTTCCGGTTCCGGCAGAAGCGTCTCAGGGAAGCTACCCGAGATGAGGAGTGAGTGTTCCGTGATCGTGTTTGCGTTCAAAACCTAGCTTGTTCTGCAGATTTGCTACAGCAGCTTTAATTGCGTGCATGGACAGATTTTCTCTTTAACACTGTCTCATAAGAACCCAAAGCAAAGATGTGCACGCTGACAAATCTGTAAGATAAAAAAATAATATTGTCTGCATGTGAGGCCTTGTTCGGTAATATTCATTCATCTTTCTGAGACCTAATCTGACCCAGATCCTGATTTTCACGCCATCACTCCAAACTTTACTCCAGACTCTAAGACTTCCTAATCCTATCTGACCCAAAGAAGCTGAGCTTGCAGGGCAGCAAAGGATTTAAAAAGCATGAGCTGGATGGAGGCGTTGTGCTCATATAGAGAGCTACAGGTGAAACTAGAATATGGTGCAAAAGTCCGTTTGTTTCAGTAATCCAGCTCAGACTGAGAGACCATCTAAAGGCTCAGGAACTCTTTGCAGGTGTTCTGGATTCAGCTCTCCTGGATGTCTGAGATCCTCCCCTAGCTCTAAAACTTTAAATCATTTCTCACAACTTTTCTATTTAGCTGTAGAATTATTCTGATTATTGTGCATCATTGTGGGACATGTTCCATAAGAGGAACCCTGTAAGTTTTATTTTGAAAGGTGCTTATACACTAAAGATACTAAATGGTAAAGAACACTAGAAATAAGCTGTGTGGCTGCAGTAAATAAAATAATAACAATAAAATAACAATTTATGAACTCTACTCACACAGGAAGAGGAGGCTCAGATACATATTCATGATGATCTTCTGGATGGTTCCACCTTTAGACACCCAACTGTCTCTCTGGCTGCAACAAACAGATTATTTCAGTGTTAGAAAGAAACAAGTAGAAACTACCTATGAATACCCCTCCCCCCTACCTCCTGGTGAGTCGTATTCATGGGTAGTTTCTGCTCGTTGAGCAACAACAGACAACTACAGCTTATAAACTTGACCCTCCCATATTCCAGCCAGAATTGACAAAGCTCCTCGGATGAGAAGCGAAACGTCTTCAAGAAACCAAAGAAGTCCAGCTGCCTTCATTCAAACCTCTTTGGATTACCATGACCTGGATGACTGAGAGCCTTCACCAGCATATAAATCCTATTTTCTATCAGAAGCTAATGCAGGAGATAGGTGGAGGAGACTATTTTCATGAAAAACCCAGAGTGACCCATTAGAATCATAATTAAAGCGTTTTTACAGTGTTATACACCTTTAAACACAAAAAACATAAATACCATTAATATGTTTTCTGTAAGGTGTTAAAACTAAGATGATTAAATGTTAGTTGCAGGTTTTCAAAGCCACTCCTATTTGACCACCATGACCTTTCTGCATGGAGCCTCATCACGCAGTCTCAAACGTGTGCGTGAGTCATGCAGCCTTTTAACAAGCACCAGAACCTGACAGGTCATCAGAAAATCCTCAAGTTCCCACAGAACCTCAGAATGATCAATGCATCCATGACGTCCCACAGGAGCTGAAGGGCTGCTCTTTTAAAGCAGCTCTGTTAACCCGTCTCTCTTGTTAAAGTTTAACAGCTACAGAGTTTAAATAGTTTACAGTTTAGCTACAAGTGACCCACATGGGTGGCAACTGCACAGGGTCACGTTTTCATCTCCAGCCGGCACCGAGAGACCACGGAACAAAAAGTAACGAAGCGTTCAGCTGACATTGTTCAGTGAATAACTGCTGAGATCAGAGTAACAAAGTACTCACACAGACCGCTGCATGTTCAGAACGGCTCCCCCAGGTTCGCCTGACGGCGTGCAGACTCCTGCGTACCAGTGCACGTGTGCGAGCTCCGGACCTGAACGCGTACATTTACGCGTGCATGAACATGTGTGGTGAGTATGTGCACAAGAATGAGCAGAACAAACTCCAGAGCGTAACTCATGGCAGCGATGTAAAAACAGAGGGAACCCAGGAACCAATAGGAAGACACGAGGGTGCACGGGACCCCTTCATTCCTCTCCTCCCTCTGCGTCGCCCGCCCTTATTCCCTCCTGCTCGTCACCGGGGCACTGGGGTGAATGGGCAGCCATTCTTATTCTAATTTCTCTGTCACTCTCTCGGCCAGCGCCTGAAAGAGAGGGACGGTCTCCAGGCTTTTGGAATGCACCGGCCCTTTCTTCTGGACAGGGAGAGTTCAAGGCAGACGAGGCCAAAAGACTCAAAAAGAGGGGAAATGAAAGAGGGGAAAAGAGGACAAATGTTGCCTGAAATAGTACGAGGGAAGATATAACAGGCAATGTGACGATTAAATAAAAACATTTGGTTGTTTTGTGAGAATCAAACTAAATTATTTCTAAATTATCAACATTTTTCAGCTAAATTTGCCTCATCATAAAAAGTTTTTGAACCATTTGGCAAATTTCAAAGAGTCTGAATCTGATAAAGTTCTGCAACATCTGTGAGCAGTAGATGATTTATATTCTTTAAGACTAAAGTTGTTCAATCTGAGCTCAAGTTTTAAATTCTTCTTTAATACCAAGTGTCTCACCTCAGCCAGGATCGATAAAGCATTTATTTGCAGCTAGACAGACGAGATGACTGGATTAGACGAGATGCACGTTTGTGCCTGTCTGCATGAGACGTGCAGGTCGTGTGCATGCATGTGTGTGATTGAATAGATGACAAAAAAAAACCATGAGAGAACAAAGCACATTCTGCTCTATGGTGATGTGACCTTTGACATTTACTAACGCAGTAAATGAAGAGCTACTGCTGCTGCAGGTTGTCTTTTGTATTAAACCTACATTTAACGTAAAAGCAGAACTTCTGTGCAGGAGATGACTTCCATGAAAATCAGATTCACTTTGTTTCTCAATAAATCAGCCGTCGTCTCTAGTATAAATGAATTCTTGGGAGTTTTCTGTGAGGAAAAAAAAGCTCTGGCTCTCCTGTTTCAGGAAGTAGAAGTTAGCTGGAGGTGGGGGGATCAGGATTTTGAGTCTTACTCATTAATATTCATGATATGCAAACATCTCGACTCTGATTGGCTAACACTGCCTTCATTCGCTCTTCTATCTTGGGTAAAAAAACTTAAGCAATGGTTTTTATCTACATGATAACAAGCCTGAACACGTTTCACCTGGCTGTGGAGTTGCTAATGCTAACGGTTAGCTTCTACTTGTCGAGAAGTGCTCTGCTCTCTCCGCGCAGCACTGAAAGCTGTTACAGCAAATTTGGAAAACAAGTTAGCTTAAAACATTGATTGACAGGTAGCACGAGCGTCAAAGCCCCGCCGCAGCGGTGGCCTCAGCGAAGCGTGGGCTCACACACACCAAGCACCGGGCTCCAATCACTACGGTCTGATGCTGTGTTTTTCGCCTGTGGAGCTCCAAGTGTGAGACCACAGAAACGCAGCAGCTCGGTGAGTTGTTACGTGTTTCGTGTTCGTCTAAAGTTAGGCTAAAAGTGCCGGCAAACCTCCGGTAGCTTCGGTTAGCTCAGTTAGCTTGTAGCTGGGAGCAATGGCGGAATGGGATCCTCAAAATTCCGCTCTCAGATCCACCACTTTGGCCAATTTTGTATTTTCCAGGGGTGTCGAGACATGTGACACAGCCAAGATGGCGGTGATCGGAACCGCCCACTAGGCTTCAAGTCGAAGCCTCAGAAACCTATAGGTGACGTCACGGAGGGTTTGTCCATATTTTTTACAGTCGTTGGTATAAACTGATATCTGTCATTTGCAGGTTTTTGCTGTTTAATGAGGCTCATTTAACACGCACACTCATAATTTTTTGCACTTTTGCGTATTACCAAAAATCCACAACGTCTTCTATGTGAAACTGTAGCTGACTAAATTATCTGCAAATTTAACCCGTATATGCCCTTAGTGAATTTTGTTTTGCGCAGACAGGTGTATTTTTGTGAATAATTCTGGCTAGCCGCTATGCTAATGTAATTTATCACATTTTTGGGAAGAATTTGTATTTTTGGGGGGAATGACCAATAATAATAAAAAAAATCCCCCTACTCCATTTAATGCAACACTGAAATCATTTTGTAACGTTACCACCCTTAGTGCATTTTTTGTGCTCTAACACCAAAAACGTTAGAAAATTACAAGGTTATATAAGGGTTAAACTTCCAAGAACTCTACAAGGTTGTGATGTTGACAGAAAAATTAAAAACCTTTTAATGCAACTGAAGAATTTCCAACTAATCATATCCAGCTCCAGCTTCAGTAAAAGCAATAAGTGGAGGAGTGCGATGCATCAGTCTCAGACCTTGAGCAAATGCACTCACTGAGAACATGATCCCTGCAACAAGATAGAGGAAAAGCGCCTCTATGCCTCCTGCATTTGCAGAGCGGTCAGACAAAACAGTCTAATCTCAAGACTGCAGCCTAAACAGACCGAAGGTACCGTGCTCCTCAGAGCCATAACAGCATAAACCTGGCTCTGGGTGTCTCTCTGACTGTCTCAACACAAAACAAAGGGCCTGAATTTTTCCTGCTGTATTTTATGCCAACACTGATAAATGGTTAGGGTAATGTAAAACAAGCCTGGGCAGGAAACGGGATCAGATGAGATCACAGTGGAAGTTTGCCCTCAGTATAAAGTCAGGTGACTCATTATTAATGCTGCTCTGAGTCGCAACGCTAACGTCATAAACCTGAGGCAGAACAAATAAACTACCCTTACTTTAGATTTCAGCACAACAAAGGAATTATTGTGTGTGTGGGGGGGGTGGGGGGCTGTATGAACAGGATGCTAAAGGTCCGGTTCACACGGCAAGATTTCTAAATTGTCGGATGATTTTCAAAAAACGAAAGACCACACTTATATATTAAATATATTAGTCTTGGTCATACTGTGTGGGTTGTGTGGCAACACGGCAAAAACTAAACACCAACGGATTTCACACACGTACGTTCCCTGTTCAGGCAGGAAATCTCACGAGATTAAACGGGAATTCAGAGTAAAGAATCAGTGAGGGAGGAGCGTGCAGCATACGTCACCTTCAACAGAGCATGCCAAGACAATCCAACGTCTTTAATTTCCTCGATTTATGATCAAAACAGTCCAGATGTCCTTCCCAGCAGACCAGAGCGCTCTTAACACACCACACATGGAAGGAATATCTGATAAGATTATCTTTAGAGCCATCACTGATCGGGTGTATCCTTAAAGTAGCTCTCCGGAGTATTTCTTTTATCTGATGGCACCATCTAGTGGCTGACAAGCGTACCACACCAAGAGGCCGTTGCTTAGAATTTTTAAGATGGCGACTGCACGTTTCTTGTTTATGAATGTGCTTCTGTAGCCGACAAACAGAGCTAAAACACGTTGTTTTACAATTATTATTCTCATGTCATGTTGTGTTTTCATATATTTATATTTTAAAGACTTACTTGTCCGTGAAAAGTTCATCAACGATGCATCAGCCGAGGTGCTTCCTTAAATTTGAAGCACGTAAGCGGTCGTCTAACGCTATTGGTTAGTTCTGGTCGCCGCTCAGTTTCCTATTTTACGAGGCAGGGGGCAGGCTTAGCAAAAAAAACAAAAAGACGTATCGCTTACATTAAATCACACTACATGATAAGACGGATTTCTGAAAAATCATACATAATTCCTGAAAGGGGAAAACTCCGGATTGCCGTTTTAAGGGAGGATGGGGTCAAAAACTGGCACAATTATCTTACCGTGTGAACTGGACCTAAGCAGAAGTAAGAAGTTCATGACATGCTTACCGCAGACAAGGCAGCTTTATTTATAGAGCACACTCCAGACACAGAAGCAATTCAACGTGCAGACAAGCAGAAGTGGGTCTAACGACTGGTAGTGAGGGGCCACAGGTGTAGTCACCTGTTCAGCAACAGAAGCTGACATCTTAACAATAAACTGTCCTTACTCCGCCTTGCCTGCTGGTGGTGGTCGGAGGGACCGGTGGCGCCAGTGTACGGCAGGCCTCGCCTCTGTCAGTGCGCCCCAGGGCAGCTGTAGCTACATTGTAGCTCATCCCCACCAGCGTGTGAATGTGTGGATGACTGATTGTGTTGTGAAGCGCCTTGGGGGGTTGTAGAACCCTAAGAAGGCGCTATACAAATACAGGCCATTTACCATTTACTCAGCGGTATAGATGTGACGTTCACGAACGAACTGAATATTTTATATATTGTCCACATGCAAATATCAGCTCATATCGAGAGTAATTCTCTCTTTGATGTGTTTCAGTCCGGCTTTAGGCCGCTCCACAGCACTGAATCAGCCCTACTGCGTGTGATGAATGATATCCTGGTGGCTTCTGATTCTGGGTCCGCTGTTCTGCTCCTTTTATTAGATCTTTCCTCTGCCTTCGACACTGTTGACCATCTCATTTTGTTGGATAGGCTAGAGGCATGGGTAGGTATCAGTGGCACTGCTTTGGAGTGGTTCCGCTCTTACTTATCTGACAGAACTTTCAGGGTCCAAATTAATGACTATTCATCTCCGTGTCTCTCACTCCCTTGGGGTGTGCCGCAGGGTTCTGTTCTTGGGCCTCTTTTGTTTTCGATCTATATCCTTCCCTTGGGCAAAATCCTAGAGAAATACGGCCTTGGTTACCATATCTATGCAGATGATTGTCAGATCTACCTGACCATGAACAACTCGAATGCCATCTCACTCCTAGATAAATGCTTAGCTGAGGTGAGAGGTTGGCTGGCTGACAACTTTCTGAAGCTAAATGAGCTTAAGACTGAAGTTATTCTCCTGGACCCCCATAGTCATACTCACTCTTCTCCTGTCCCTTCTGTTCTCACCTTCAACCCCAAACAGTGTGTGACTAGTCTTGGGGTCAAATTTGATTCAGGTCTCTCGATGGTTCCTCAGATTAATGCTGTGGTTAAGTCTTGTTTTTTCCAACTGCGCCGTTTAGTTCGTCTAAAACCGATCTTGAAGCGGCCGCACTTGGAATCTGTGATTCACGCTTTTATTACTTCACGCTTAGATTATGCCAACTCTATTCTCTTTGGTGTCCCTGGTTCAGCTTTGAATCGACTGCAGGTAGTTCAGAACGCTGCAGCCAGGTTTTTAACTAATACTAACAGACGCACTCACATTACTCCTGTCTTGGCACGTCTGCACTGGTTACCAGTAACTTTTCGTATTAAATTCAAGATCCTGACCTTTGTTTTTAAGATTTTGAACAGTTCTGCCCCAGCATATCTTTCTGAGTTAATTAAACCCTACGTGCCAACCCGGGCTTTGAGGTCAGCTGACCGTCTGTTGCTTTGTGTCCCACCAATGAGATATAAATCACGGGGTGAGCGGGCTTTTATGTCTGCTGCCCCCACTCTCTGGAATTCACTCCCCCTCTCAGTCAGGCAGGCTCCCTCACTCTCTCATTTTAAATCAGCTTTAAAGACATATTTTTATGACATGGCTTTTTCCCATTGTTGATGTCTTTTAGTTTTACTGTGTTGTGTTTTTTTATTGTTGCGCCTGTTGTTTTTATTTACTGTGTTTTTAATTTTGTACTTGTACAGCACTTTGGTCAGCTGCCATGCTGTGTTTTTAAATGTGCTTTAGAAATAAAATGGTATGGTATGGTATGGTATTTTGAACGGTTCTTCACTGTGAACGATGAGAACCAAGTCCTTTGTCTTCCATTAACCGGACGTACGCTCCGTGCACTCCCACAGAGATTGGAGAGACTCTTTGCATCTTTTGAACGGCTTGTTGAGGTAAACAGCTCCCGAATGAACGTCTCCCTTCAAAGAGCCAAAAGACCCATCACTAAGTGGAGACTTCAAACCTAAACCGAATAATAAATCAAGCTGTTCTCGCTTCAGTCGTTGGTCAAAGACATTTCCACTGATGTCGCCCCCACGAACAGAACAGAACAGAAAACAATGGAATAATGAAAATGTCACAGTAAATGCTGCGTTTTATCGACTTTAATATGATAAAATAAACAAAGAGCCGACCACCCAAAACCTCTAGATTCTGCGCCAACAAGGGAATCACTTTCCTTCAAACATCTTCCTAATCCTCAGCACACAACAGCAGATCATCTTCCTCAGAGCCTCGGGAAATCTCATAATGCCGTCTGAATCATCACCTAATTCTGCCGCATCACTCCGTCAGAGATTCCTGCAGGAATGTTGAGCTTCCGTTGTAGGTTCTCATGCACTTATGTCACATAAGTACATATGTGTATATACACTCACCGGCCACTTTGTTAGGTACACCTGTCCAACTGCTCGTTAACACAAATGACTAATCAGCCAATCACATGGTGGCAACTCAACGCATGTAGGCATGTTGACATGGTCAAGACGATCCGCTGCAGTTCAAACCGAGCTTCAGAACGGGGAAGAAAGGTGATTTAAGTGACTTTGAACGTGGCGTGGTTGTTGGTGCCAGACGGGCTGGTCTGAGTGTTTCAGAAACTGCTGATCTTCTGGGATTGTCACGCACAACCATCTCTAGGGTTTACAGAGAACGGTCCCAAAAAGGGAGGACATCCAGTGAGCGGCAGTTCTGTGGGTGAAAACGCCTTGTTGATGCCAGAGGTCAGAGGAGAATGGCCAGACTGGTTGGAGTTGATAGAAAGGCAACAGTAACTCAAATAACCACTCGTTACCACCAACACGTGGAACCTTGAGGCAGATGGGCTACAGCAGCAGAAGTGGTGGTGTACTGGTGTGGGGGACATTTTCTTGGCACACTTTGGGCCCCTTAGTACTGATTGATCGTCTTTGCAACGCCACAGCCTACCTGAGTATTGTTGCTGACCATGTCCATCCCTTTATGACCACAGTGTACCCATCTTCTGATGCTACTTCCAGCAGGATAATGCACCATGTCATAAAGCTGGAATCACCTCAGACTGGTTTCTTGAACATGACAATGAGTTCACTGGACTCAAATGGCCTCCACAGTCACCAGATCTCAATCCAATAGAGCACCTTTGGGATGTGGCGGAACGGGAGATTCATCATGGATGTGCAGCCGACAAATCTGCAGCAACTGCGTGATTCTTGTTGAATCTATGCCACGAAGGATTAAGGCAGTTCTGAAGGCAAAAGGGGGTCCAACCTGGTACTAGCAAGTAGGAATGTGTATTGGTAAAATTCTGGCGATACGATACGTATCACGATACAGGGGAGACGATACGATATATCACGATATATTGCGATACATTCAGCCAGACGATATTAGCGATTTTTTAGACTGAATTTATTGTAGGAGAATTCACCTGAACCATAACAGAGGGATTTCCATTTCAATGGTGGAAACAAAACCCATTGCTCTTTAAGTAAAAAATAAAAGGAGTAACTAACATCTGCATTATCAGAAGTCATTTGAAAATAAACAAAGAAGGCAGTCTCTGCTGCCAACTAGGGGTTGGCGTTTGAATTGCACCAAAAGAAAAGAAAATACACAAACGTTTGCATGTAAATTCTTCCAAAAATTCGATACACAGCTTTTGAATATCGATATACTATCGCAGGAAAAAATATCACAATATATTGCCATATCGATATTTTCTTACATCCCTATCAGCAAGGTGTACCCAATAAAGTGGCCAGTGAGTGTATATTCTTTGACTATTTGGAGTTTTTTCTCTCAACACCTTTAGAACTGCATCGTCCATCACGTCATGTGATTTAGTGAGATACATTCCTTCTGTTTCAGACACACTGAGGTCCAAACAGCAACGCTTCAGCCACGTTACGACTTTCTCCATTGTTGCATTTGTGACTTTTTTTTGCTGCCTCTGTTTTGGTGGACCTGCGTATAAATAACACAACGTGTGTAGAAATCATATAAATAATGTAGAATATTTGAACTGAATTAAACTAAATGCTGCTTATCATCCGTTCTTCAGTTGGTGTTCATGTGTCCTGGTCGTGTGGAACTCCTGTTTGCAGCGCTGATTAACAAATACCAGAAATACCTAAAGAGCATTTACAAGCAACAGGAAGCAGACTGGTGATAATTAAACCTCTATTTGCAGGAATAACATCCGTGTAGATGAACTGTCTCCCTACACTGTGATCCTCCATAGTGACCTTCACCTACTACAATCCTCGAGGGCTCCCATCCTGCAAATTTTTGCTCTTTCCTTTCTGCAACACACCTGAAGCAAATGATTTAATCACCTCTTTATCGTGCAGAGTTCTGCAGAAGTATGTTAATTACTCGTTCGTTTGGGTCGAGTGTGTTGGAGGAAGGAAACGGCTGAATTTTGCACGATGGCAGCTCCGTTAATAACAGATAAATAATAAAAGTATTGGTTCAGGAATCAGTGTGAGCAGATATTTAGCTCTATCCATCAAACCAATGATGAAAGAAGCTTTATTATTAAAACAGCTAAATCAAAACCAGAACATAAACCCAGAGAGGCACACCTGGCTGACAGAAACGCTTCCAAGCCTTTGAGGTGATTCAAATCAAAGCAGATTCTCGCCAACAAACACTTTCACCAGTCGTGTTTGGGCTGGAAAGACGAGACGTGGAGGTGAGCAGGGTATTTTTGAGGTTGAGTAGCAGAAATTTAAAAAGTAGAATAAAATAAAAACACATTTTTAATCATCTATGTGTTCCACAGAGGTGTGAAGCAGTTAAACAGGTAAGAAAACACAGATAAACCAGTTTGGCTTCTGGCAACGCCGCTTTTCCGTCACATCCTCTGATTTATGGCATGTTTTCATGGGTTTTTATGGTGAATCTGATGTAAATGACTGTAAAGAATAGTTAGGGTTCTTGTTAACATTAACCTGAGTGGTGTTTACACCTTAACCACTGACTGAACTCCTAATAAAAGTCATCCATATGAACGTGTGACCTCAGGGCGACTAGAGCCGATTCTGTGCAACGACAAGGCAGCAGACAGCTGATAGTCTTTCCTTCCAAAATAAAACAAAGAGCTTAGATCATATTTTTACTTATGAAGCTTTAGTCGTTACAGTAAGTTAGTTTAAATGGCTAAAGGGTCCATGGTTTAGCAGAATACCTCCCAGACGTGAGCAGCTCTAAACCAGCCAGGTCAGAGTTGATCTGAGGGTCAAAAACCAAATCCTTGAGCTTATTAAAGCTACACTGATCTCTCACGGCCACGTGAATGTGGAGCGCGTGTTTGAGCGCTCAGACAGCAGGGTGGACACACAGAACAATTCCAGAAAAGCTGTTTGTGTGTGAAAGTTTAAATTAATCTCATCTATGGCAGATCGCTCCCCGAACAGCTTCTGTTCAGAGAAATAGGGTTTGCATCCATATGAGTCCGCTGTTTTGTCACACTAAGAGCGCCCGTGTCCAAATGGAGCCACTTCTAACCGATAAGAGTCAACACTTTGGTCTTGGTTGAGTTCTACTAGCCGTTAGCTAATCAGTCGTGACAAACAAACAGAAGCTGCTTGAAGCTCTATGGAACAAGTACGGTCCAAGATAATTAAGCCGATTTTTGACCTGATTCTCTTCTTCTGACAATCTTAACCCCGACTTCACACTGGAGGCATCAGCGGCACAAAACGTCGCTGCTTCAAATAGAATCCATTAAAGTCTATGGGGGTGATCCAAACCAGCTGCGACGCGAAAATTTTCAGGCGCGTCCCAGAAGCGGCATGCCGCGCCGCTAATGATGCGACCAGGTTTTATTTTTGCCACGAGCCGCTTCTGGAACACGTCAATTTCCGCAGTTAACATAGGTCTAGACAGGAAATCACACATGGTTTCAGTCATTTCCAAAATAAAAGACTATTGTAGCAGTGCAATTTCATATCTATGTAGATTACGTCTATACGTGTGACCTCACGGCTTACTTACTTCCTGCATCGTTCGATATGTACAGCGGTGTGTTTTACATGGCTTTAATTCTGGCAGTGGAGAAGAACAACATTATATATAACATCAAACAGCAATGTCAAATTTGAGTTCCTTCTCTTTGGTTTAATGGCAGATGGCATAAACAAACCGTGACCTTTGAAGTCTCGAGAGATTTTGCGAGGTGAGGAGGACGGCGGAGAAGCCTCTCTGAGGCTGAGCCTCTCCCGGTGTGGACTGGCGCTCAGTGAAGCTCGTGAATAAACCGTTCCGCTGCCGCTGACACCTCCAGTGTGAAGTCAGGGTTAAGGATGCCCCCATTACGGCTCTAAAGATAATCTTATCAGATATTCCTGCTGTGTGTGGTGTGTTAAGAGAGCTCTGGTCTATTCGGAAGCACGTCAGGACCGCTATGATCACGAATCGGGGATATTCAACACTGTCTCGGTTTATTATCGTAGCGTTTATTGAGTGCCCAGAAGAAAAATGAGCATGCTACCTGTTGAATGTGACGTGTAGCCAATCAGAAAGCGAGGTGCAGCATTTCTAAATCATGTTTGATCTGGAGCGGTTTCATGAATTCCCACCAGATTTAGGAATGTTCCTGCGTGAAATCGTGAAACCACCGTAGCACTAAAACCGCTACATCCGAGATTTTCTATCACCACGAGTGTTTTGAAAATATTTTGATAATTTAAAAACCTTACTGTGTGAACCGGGTCTAAGATGGTAAATATTAACTTGTATCACTTGGGGGGAAATGTCTCATTTGCATTCTGCTACTGCAGAGCTTGTCACTGCTTGCTTTGACTGGCACGCTGGCGACAGATGAAGGCTGTGTTTTGTTTCAGAAGACAGGTGACAAGGTGTGAAGAGAATCTGTCTCAGCTACTGTAGCAGCTGATGAGTGCCGCCGCTTCGTCTGCACTCAGGTCAAACACTAAAGAGCACTTTATTCAGTTCTGAGGTATCGGGACATGAAAACGTGATCTTACAGGGTCTCATAATGCTTTTAAGTGTAACGTCTAATGTGGAATAGTTTCTTGGTTCTGAGAAAGGATGGTTAAGGTGGTGCAAACACAACATGATGTACAGCAAGTCTGAGCAATTTGCACCCACTTAGCAAAGCACAGCGTAGTCTAAAGATGGAGGTTTGCTAGAAATAACTAAAGTGATAAGAGCGGAAGCAAGAGCTCCTCACATTTCTAAATCAGTGAGTCAATCAGGGTCTAAAAAAGCTCCAAGTTAAGAAAGAAAAAGTATTTAAGAGCTTTGCAGCAGCTAGATGATGTTCCTCCTGCATCCAGGGGTCAAACCCAGCAGGAACATCTTAATGAAATGATGAGGGGAAGGCAAAAGTGATCAGTTATAAAATAACCTACAGGGTCTTATGGAGAAGCAGCGTGGTTCAATAGCTGGACCATCTTAATGACTGCAACTGCAGTGAGAGATGAATCATTTACCACCTTATGGAGTAACCAGCCTTGGTCTGTGGAGGTTTCCACGGCTAGATGTTAAAGGGATAGTCCACCCAAAACGGAACTTTTGTCTGTTGCCAGAGTTAGATAAGTGGGATTTTGGGTGGAATATCCCTTTAAATAGCTAAACGTTAATTATAAACCAAATAAGGTACAAAAAAAGAAAGTCTAGAGTAATTTAATCTGCTAAAAATCTTATTCTAACAGTGAAAATCACCTTTCAGGTCTGATTTAACGTCTGCGTTGCTTTTTGCTCTCCTCCTAAACTCACCTTCACATTTTTACATCTTTAAAAACGAGCAGAAGTAAAAGTTCTGATCCTCTCATGAGCAGCAGCGGGGCCGGGATTGGTTCAGAAGAATCAGATAAAAAACTCACCTGCTCGGATGTTTCAGGACACGCAGACATGCAAACTTTCACTTTTCTTTTCCTTCTCACGCAAACACGCACGCCCGCAACACAGCCCGTCCCGCAGCGGCTGCAAGCCCGCGTGAGCTCGGTCTCCGATCCCGTTGAACGGCGGAGGAGTCGGTCCCGCCCGGAGGAGGACTCTGCCCCGGAAAACAGCAACCCCGCCCCGCCCAGACCAGGCCAAACCCACAGGAGATCAGACTGTTACCTGCAGGAGTCTCTCCACACCTGGCTGCAGGTGTCGGGTTTACCGCCGGTTTGATTCTAAACTGTTGCTGCAAAACAAACACCCACAATAAGATTATACAGAAAATTATGAAAGATTTCACTCCAGTTATACACAGGAGGATACAATTTACATTAAAAACGCTCCAGACACTGAATATTCAGTCAGGTTTAAACAAACATAACTGAATATTTTGGGATATTTTACACCATTTTGCTTGCCACACAAGAGATGTCTCACTTTTCACCAGTGAGTGCTCCGTTTATGATCACTAACTCACCAACAGGAGCCAATAAACAGCTGTTTAGAGTACATGGATGTTAATATGGGAGAAAAAGGATGAGGTAAAAGAGGCCATCTGTGTCAAAAGAGAACAAAAGACATTTAAAATAGTGAAGGAGGTCTCAGGTTTCCAGAGCTTTGAAGAAAGTCCTCAGACAGCATTTATACCAGCAAACACCAGAGGAGGACCACAACAAGGCCCAGCAGCAGCTTTTCACTTAGTTTGTATTAATGGAAGGATCATTACACTGCAAAAAATAATTTCTGAGAAACAAAAAAAAATCCTCATTTTTAGACATTTTCTTTCATTTTTAGTCTAAAAATAAAATAATTTCTTTTACTAGAAAAATTGCATTACTTAAAATAAGGTAAATCTTCTTAAATATGATTAAATAGGATCCAAATTTTCTTGTTTTGAGTAAAAAAAATGTGCCAATGGGGTCAGCAAAAGTTGCTTGGCTAGAAATCTTAAAACTAGCAAAATAGTCTAAATTTTGGTTTATTAGCTAGAAAATTTGGATCATATTTAAGAACATTTACCTTATGTTAAAGATAAGGAAGATAAGGAAGATAAGGAAAGAACCGCCCTCTCCACGTATTGAAACTGGAAAGTTAGAATCTAGTCGTAGATAACTTCTTCTAGCAGTATCTGAAATGCATTTCTCCTCCCATGCCGAACTTTAGCTTACCTGTCCAGCAGAAAACCAGCAACAGCGGCGTCTGTGGGGAGCCCAGCCTTCCCTTTTCATTGCACGCCATTGTTGAAAAGAGTGCGCATGCGCAGGAAGTGAAAACTAACCCAGGAGCGAGCACGTACAATGGCCTTGCGTTGGCTTCACCAGAATGATTGACAGTTATGCAGACCAATGGTTTTAGATGACCCACCCGGAAGTAAAGAACGTCCGCTATTTTTCTAGAGAAGGATTTATTTTCTTTTTTCTATTTTCTTCTTCGTTGTTTTTCTCTCGTTCAATAAGGATGCTAGCAGTAACTCTGGCTAGCATTAGCAGTAGCTCGGGCTAGCATTAGCAGTAGCTTGGGCTAGCATTAGCAGTAGCTCGGGCTAGCATTAGCAGTAACTCGGGCTAACATTAGCAGTAGCTCGGGCTAGCATTAGCAGTAGCTCGGGCTATCATTAGCAGTAACTCGGGCTAACATCAGCAGTAGCTCGGGCTAGCATTAGCAGTAGCTCGGGCTAGCATTAGCAGTAACTCTGGCTAACATTAGCAGTAGCTCGGGCTAGCATTAGCAGTAGCTTGGGCTAGCATTAGCAGTAGCTCGGGCTAGCATTAGCAGTAACTCGGGCTAACATTAGCAGTAGCTCGGGTTAGCGTTTTTCTCCAGTAAACATTACCGTCACCAACGTTTTTAAATTGCCAGCGTTGAAGTGGGTTGGGACGTGCTAATGTAAGGTGGTGTGTCTAAACTTATGACGCGTTAAATCATCTTGTCTTAGAACAAACCGTTTCTCAGTGCTTTTACAACATTACTTATTTACTTAGGGAAACAGGTCGGAGACGACAGACGTTTTGGTGCATTAGACACCCCAAGCTGCCTATAATCAACAACGACAAAGTAAATGTGGTTTTAAATTTAAGAAAACTCACAATAAAAGAAAATTTCTCAGATATTTAAAAGATTTAAATAATTTTTTCATCTGTAATTGGAAAACATGGATATTTTCTAAATTGTCCAGATGCTCCATGGTACTTTGAAGGATTTTGTGTTACTGGAGAGGGAAACTATGTTTTCCTGACTTTTACCTCGTCCTAAAACCTCAGAAAGCTCATTTCATTTCTTTAGTGTCATTTAAAATGAATAAAATATCAGTGGATGCACACCCGCCCATCAGATTCTGCATGTTGTCCACTGTAAACAAAAACCTTTGCATTATTACAAACATACCTAGCGTTAAATGGAAGGTGAAATCATTTTCCTGCTTTACTCGCATTAAGAAGACAGGTCCAGCTCATCACTGACAGGATTTGCACTTTGGGAGATATCAAGAGATGATGACAGTCTCCATCTGCAAGCCCATTATGTGGTGCCAGCCAAGTCAACTGATATCCTGCGTCCCCACCAAGCAGCAGCCGGCCATAACGCGACAACGGTCTCCTTCACAAAGGCTCTGTGTGTGTTCACGTGTCTGCTGGTGCTTGTCCTCGACGTGCACCATCAGACAGAGAAGTTATTTAAACTCTGAGCAAACATTTTAGACGAAGATTTAGAGAAATAAAAAAGTTACAACTTGAACATAATTCTCAGGACTATGAAGCTCTCTGCACAGATGTTGTGTGAAGAGGTGTACAGGAATGGATGGAATCCATCGTTATCCACAAGTTCTCCTGAGAAGATAAGATTAACAATCACACAAGAGCAGCAGTGACTGAGCAGAGCTTGATGTGTGCCAAAGAGCCAAGGTCAAAGCAGAAGAACAAAACATCAGTAGGAGGAAAACACAGGAAGATAAAACAGTGAAAGAGTGGAGCTGTTGCTTCAGTAGAAGGTCACTGGTTCTAATCCATGCATTTCTTAGAGGAGTTTCTTTAGGAGACACTCAGACCTGCTGTAGGAGGAGGGACTGTGTTCCTGTGTCTCATCTGGTGACCTTGTGGTCAACCTGTGACCCATCCAGGGTCAACCCCATCTCTCATCAAGGATCCCATCCTCACATCCTGAGAAACGTGACAGCGCTGTAAAGTTGAGCTCAGGAAGCTAAAAACATGCCTGAAAACCGGATTTTTCATCATCTCCTCAATCAACGCTTCATTTGGGATCATTATCTGTCCCAAGGACACTTTCCCGTTTGTTTTCAGTAACTTTGCATTTACAGCAGAAACCAAAGTTTCACTCCACGGCCAAGACTGAAAGTTTTATCAGGTGTTTCATGCTTTATAATTCTATAACTTTACAACAGTTCTGCAATAATAAATCTTTTTAAGAGTTCTTAGCAGCTGAACTCTATCATGATGCTTCACCCACTAAGAAAATCCATTTAATTAAACAAATAGATAAAAATGTTGAATAAACAGACAAAAATAACAGAAAAAAACCCAAACTAAAACTATTTTTATTCTCTATTTGCACCTTTTGGTTAAAATGTACCTGATGCAGATCACATTTTAGCGTGACGTTCCCCCCTAGTGGTGGCTGCTGTTAACATGACCTAAGATCCTCACCTGACTTTCATTGTGATTCATCTTCAACAACAAATCAAATCTCTAATTTTTACCTGCAAACCTTCAGTTATCGTATTAGAATGTATCTTAAACATGTGACCAATATAATTACAGGCCTTGTGTAAGAAAACATTACAGCAAGTTAAATGGATGGATGGATGGATGGATGGATGGATGGATGGATGGATGGATGGATGGATGGATGGATGGATGGATGGATGGATGGATGGATGGATGGATGGATGGATGGATGGATGGATGGATGAGGAAGGAAGGAAGGAGGTGATCAACTGGAACCAAATCAGACTCGGAATCAAGTTTGCTGCCTTGGTGACTTGGTGCAGTCGGGCTCAAACATTAGAATACACGCACACGCACACACACACACACACACACACACACACACACACACACACACAGAAGCAACTTGCAAGGTAATATTTGCAAATATGCAGTAGCTGATGTGCAAAATTAGCAAAGATGTGAAGGAAAATCAAGCTGCAGAAGTCCTGAATTCTATTTGAGTGTTTTTCATTCACCCAGTAAAACCACTTCAATAATTTAGAGTTTGTGACCTCTACCTTGAGACCATAAAGGCTCTAACAGCTCAAAGGGGAACTGTTTGCCAACATGAACCCTAACCCAACCCCCCCACAAACATAGAACATGTGTTTCTACAACATTAAAGGGAGACTAGGCAGGTTTGGCTTGCTTTTAGCACCCCCTAGTGTTCGTTTTGTAGAACTGAAAGCAAAACTCTTCTCGCTGTGCGTTTGTCTTTTTAACACCTTAATCTAACAGCTGAAACGTCTCCTCAGCCTTCATTAGTGTCTACAGGAGCGGTTCATCACTAAATCAAACACATCAGCTGAGTTCATGATCTAAAACATGCAGGAAACATGCTGGAAGCAGACTGCAGCACCAGGCAGGTCAGCTCAGTCCCAACAGACCGTTGCAAGTGAAATATTCTGGTCACAGAGGGCGATAAAGGCTGGGTGGCCTTTCATTAACCCTGTTAAGACTAACAACATGCATGTTAGGTTAATAAACACATGAGGGTACCTGTCCTTACCTGTTGACTCATATTTAAATCATCTGTTTTCTTAATCCCTTTTTTGCAGAATTTTAATCTAAACTCATAATTAAAAATCTGCTTTGATGGAAAACAATCACAATGATGAACGCATTATCCTTTCTGACCCAAGCAATCCCCTCGCACAACAACTATACCTGCTACACCAGCAGCTGAGGTCAAACGACGAACGTTTTCGTTCTATGGAAAAGTTTCTGCATCCTATTAAAACAGAACAATTAAATGATCGTTATGCAGATCTCATAATTGTTGCTATAAGTCTAAACGCTTCAACATAAGAGCATATGAGCAATCCTTTGTCAGCAGCGGTTGTCATGGTGGTTGCCATGGTGGCCTTTGGTCGGGGATCAAGAAAGAAGGCTGAGTGGTGCTTGAGATGCTTTTAAGCTCTAACACAACGATGTTCAGCCTCACATGAACAACACAGGACAGCACTTCAGCAGGAAACAGCATCCCCAGTGGGGAGAACACCAGTGTTCTCCATGTCTTCCAGCATCTTTGGTGTCTTGCATGTGGGAGTTGGTAGGGTGGGGTAAGAGATGGCGATGGGTGTCGTAGAGAAGAAGGATCTGTGCTGAAAGGTGAGGGTCTTCATTTACTGGCCCGTTTCTGACTCCTTTAATGTTTGGATCGCGACCCAAAGAATGAGGTCCTGGGTCCAGATGGCTTGAATGAGCTTTGCTGTAGGCTGGTCAGGCTCAGCTTTAGAGGTAAGACGAGGAGCGCCGGAGCACTGAAACGTTTCCTGAAACTGCAGCTCTTGATCACAAAATGCTCTCTGGACACAAAGACAGGAACTGTTTGCTTCAAACATGCTTTATTTTTATTGATGTTGAGTGGTAACACTTTACAATAAGGCTCCCTTTATTAACGCTACTTAGTGAATTATTAAGCATTAATAAACTATTAAATAAAGTATTAACAACTGCTTAATATTACAGTTAATATTAAGTAATGCATTACTAAGCAGACACCCCTCTCTGGCCCTTTGTCCTAACCTTAAGGACACTTAATAGGGAACGTTAATAAATGGACCCTTATATCGTAAAGTGTTTCCAGGAATCATAATGGCTTGAAAACCTTGACACGGACACAAAAAGCCACCCTGAACACAAACAACAGAAGAGGCAAGGTGTGCTGGGGTGAGAAGACAGCTGGAAGGCTACTTGATGCCTGCCACCATGTGGATCCACCAGTTGGCCTGTATGGTCCAGCCAAGCTGCTCACACGCAGAGATTTGTTGGAGAAAATGCTCCTTGGCCTCGGCCTCGTTTTGTTCCTCCTGGAGAGTCTCCCGCAGGTAGCGCATGTCCTCGGCAGCACTCAGCTCCGGGATGCCCGTCAGCAGCATGAGGGAGAAGAGAGTGACCAGCAGGCGAGAGTGGGAGCGCAGCAGGAGGTACGCTTCAGAGCAAGTGTCCTAACAAAGGTAAGAGACACAAACAGGACGGGAACATAATAACAAGCTGATATCTGATTGTGTGGCAGCATCGTTACTGTCCGTGAGCTCCAGGACAGCTGTGCTGTTAGAAAGTGCGAAGCATATCAGGCTCTCTTACCCTGAATCGTTGAAAGTAGAGGCTGTTCCGACCTTTGACCCTGCCCATCACATACAGGAAGTCAGGTGTGAGGACAAATGGCGCTCGCTCCCTGCTCACACCTAGAAAGTGCTTCCTGTTCCCCAGGATGTGCCCGAAGTCAATGTGAAACAAATTTCCTGTGTGGAGGAAAATAAAAGAGCGTGCATAAGTTTCATGTCTGCATTTTACTGCCTTTTTGCTTTCCGTACAGTTTCTTTTGCCATATTGTGAGCTAGAATGTTGACTAAAATAATGTTGTTCCTGTTGGACTGAAGGAGGATCTGTGTTGCATACCCTGGTCTGTGATCATGATGTTGTCATTGTGTCGGTCTCCGATTCCCAGAACGTAAGTGGCCACACAGTAACCGGCACAGGACTTCACGAACCGCTCCACGGTCTTGTAGTGCTGCAGTTTAATAACGTGTGTCAACAATATCAGCAGTAAAATAATACATAGCTGCGTGGAGTGGAAGAAAACAGTCAAATAAACCACAATTAAATGGATTTTCACGTATTATCAGCCTCAAAGTAGCAAGTAATTAGCAGGGTTGTTCTTTGGCAATCACCCACAGGTGACGTGAATCATGCTGTGAGACCACTCGCCGGCGCCGACTCCAGCACAACCACGGGTTTCTGTTTGGCAGAAGAGATCGGCCCAACTTTGTGTGAAACAAAATAATCATAGGCCTCCAGACGTTTGAAAGCATTTCATTCTTCATGAGTGAAGGTTGAATAACTTCAATTTATTTCTTCACTACAGATTTTAAGCTTCTCTCTAAACCTCCTCCTGTCTGTAGACGTTAAAGTCTTTATATTTTGGGGATTTTGCCCGTAAATTTGCGTGAAAGTGTACGTCGCGTATTGATATCAGGCCATATTGTTGTCTTTCTCCCACACAGCCACTCGCACAAAGATGAAAAAAGATGTCAACAAAAACCCTCCTATAAGCTGAGAGGCTACCAGCTGGGTCAGAGTAGAGTTTCTGCTCCTCCAGCTTCTACACTAATTTCTCTGTTTGTGACATCACAAACGGGGACTTTTTTAAATGGCTCATTTTAGGCAAATAATTCCTAAAATTCAGCACTGACAGAAAACAGATGGATGTTTTATTTTCAAGATTGGAGAGGTTATAGAGCCAGTAGAGACCCACATATCAGCATAAAAGGATGCAAAACGGGAGTTTTGCATGTGTCCTCTTTAAATGATTCATGTTTCGAGTTTCCTTTGTGCCTTGTGATTTTTTTCTTGAGAGGCGCATTATTAAAAAATCGTTTCTTCTTCTTTTGACTCGTCATCGTTGTTTATTATGTTCTAATAAAATATTTCAGTTATGATTCCTATAAAATATCCCCTCTGAGAACAGAATAGATGTCATAGAACCTCCAACCAATCAGAGCAGACTAGACCTTCAGATGACTCCAGATTAAAACGTTTGCACATAAGAGGGTTAACGGAGACGGGCAGCAGTTATAATTATAATACCCTGTCTTGTGGAACGTCTGGTGTGTATTTATGCATCTTTACTCACTATTTCCTGCAGCGGGCACTTGGACTTGAGCCACTCGAACAGAGCATCATTTCTAAAGGCTGCTGTTGTTCCTCCGTGGCTCCTCTGGACGGCAGCGATGGTTGCAGCGTTCCTCACAATTTCAATCATGCCTTTTCAGGGAAACAGAATGAAAGGAAACAATCTGTGTCAGTTTTAATAAATCCCTTCAACCATCGTGACCTTGGAGGAGGAAATTTGACCTGAACATTCATCTTTTGCAAAACTCCAGGACGTCTCTCACAACGACGGCTCATCAAGCGTATTTATTCTCATTTATATCAGCTGTCATGTTGACACATTTGCTGTACTTTGTGCAGCAACGTCAGAACCAGTTAAACCGTATCAAACGTCATGTTCTGCAGCATCAAGGTCAGTTTGGCTTCAGTTTTTCACTCATAAGATAAAATCTCTGCAGCAGCAAACAGAAAGGATCGTGCTGATACCTATGTTCTGTCCGGTGGAGATGCAGCCGTACGGAATCAGATTTAGGTCCAGAGATTTTTCCTGCCAGATGGAGTTCATCACGGCCAGAGTCTGAAGAAAGAAGCACAAACGTCAGCTTAACTTTATTTAAACATTAGTAAAGTAACAGATGAAGGTCGGAAGCATCGGTGTGACCTGAATGACCAGCATGTCCTGTCTGAGGTCGTCCCCCTCTTTAAAGATGATCCCGACGGGCATGGTGGAGGTGGGCGATGGCATGGGAGAGAACTCCAGCCACAGAGGCTTCTTCTTGGAGGCCATCACTTTGCATTTGTCCAGCTGCCTCAGAAGGATTTTAAAAACACATTAGAGACCCTCAAACCAGTTTCCTCGCAGGTTTTTATCTCACTACTTAATTTCATTAGAGGATTCTGGAAGAAACAGACGGGAATAACATCAAATGTCAAACATAAAGGAAGATTATGGGGTGCTATTTGTAAAGTCAAACAGTCAGCAGTATTTTGGGTTATTTAGCTATCAGAGAAAAAAAATGGGAGGTCATTTTTCAAAGTCATATTTTCACCATGTTATTCATACATTTATAAATGTTAAAGTTCCCAAACAAATATTTAGTTGGCAAGCTAAATATTTAATTCAGAGTTAAATATTTAATTTGGAGCTAAATATGTTGTTTAGTTCCAAATTAAATATTTATTGTCCCAAAAAAATATTTAGATCCCAGCTAAATATTTATTTTGGGGCTAAACTTAAATATTGATTTTGCGAACTAAATGTTTAGCTTCAAAATAAATATTTAGTTGGCAAGCTAAATATTTAATTCAGAGTTAAATATTTAATTTAGTTTACAAACTAAATATTTAGCTCCAAATTGAATGTTTATTTTCCAAAATAAATATTTTGATCCCAGCTAAATAGTTATTTTGGGGATGAACCTAAATATTGATTTTGCAAACTAAATGTTTAGCTCCAAAATAAATATTTAGTTTAGGTCTCTGCTTTTTGCAGATGATGTGGTCCTGTTGGCTTCGTCAGAACGTGATCTCCGGCTTTCGCTGGAGCAGTTCGCAGCCGGGTGTGAAGCAGCTGGGATGAGAATCAGCTCCTCTAAATCCGAGACCACGGTCTTGAGTCGGAAAAGGGTAGAATGCCTTCTCCAGGTCAGGGACGAGGTCCTGCCCCAAGTGGAGGAGTTTAAGTATCTCGGGGTCTTGTTCACGAGTGAGGGAAGGGTGGAGCGTGAGATCGATAGGCGGATTGGTGCTGCGTCTGCAGTGATGGGGGCGTTGTACCGGTCTGTCGTGGTGAAGAGAGAGCTGAGCCGAAAGGCGAAGCTCTCAATTTACCGGTCGATCTACGTTCCTACCCTCACCTATGGTCACGAGCTTTGGGTAGTGACCGAAAGAACGAGATCGCGAATACAAGCGGCCGAAATGAGTTTTCTTCGCAGGGTGGCTGGACTCTCCCTTAGAGATAGGGTGAGAAGCTCGGCCATCCGGGAGGGGCTCGGAGTAGACCCGCTGCTCCTCCACATTGAGAGGAGCCAGTTGAGGTGGCTCGGGCATCTGATTAGGATGCCTCCTGGACGCCTCCCTGGTGAGGTTTTCCAGGCACGTCCAACCGGGAGGAGACCCAAAGGAAGACCCAGGACACGCTGGAGAGATTATGTCTCTCGGCTGGCCTGGGAACGCCTTGGGATTCCCCCGGAGGAGCTGGCCCAAGTGGCTGGGGAGAGGGAGGTCTGGGCTTCCCTCCTTAGGCTGCTGCCCCCGCGACCCGACTCCGGATAAGCGGCAGAAAATGGATGGATGGATGGATGGACAAATATTTAGTTGGGATCTAAATATTTATTTTGGAACATAAATATTTAATTTGGAGCAAAACATTTAGTTTGTAAACTAAATATTTAGCTCCAAATTAAATATTTACTTAATAAATTAAATATTTATTTTACAAACTAAATATTTAGCTCTAAATTAAATATTTAGCTCTAAATTAAATATTTAGTTAATAAATTAAATATTTATTTTATAAACTAAATATTTAGCTCTAAATTATATATTTAGTTAATAAATTAAATATTTATTTTATAAACTAAATATTTAGGTCTGACCTAAATATTTAGTTTGTAAAATAAACATTTAACCCTAAATTAAATATTTAGCTTGCCAACTAAATATTTAGTTGGGAACTTTAACATTTATAAATGTATGAATAACATGGTCAAAATGAACTTCCATTTTATTCTCTCATGATAGCTAAATAACCCAAATTACTGCTGTTAAACTATGACTGTTTGACTTTACAAATGGCACCCCGTAGTGGATGAGGAAAATACAGCTTTATCTGTCTGTGTTAGAGATCTAAATAGGAATTTCCAACGGTGTTGATTTTGACAGTGTCATAATTAGAACTGATCTCTTTATGTTGCCTCTGGTCACAGATTTAGATTTAAACAGAAAAATAGGAATAATTTGTTGTTCAACACAAAGTCACCCAACTCCCCTGTCAAACACAAAGGGACCCTTGCAGCAGGACCTACCAGGATGTCTCCTACTCTAACGCGGGGGTCAAAGGGCAGCAGGAACTCGTTCGGCAGATTGCTGTTGCTTAAGAGCTCCTGGAGCTTGAGAGGAGCTGACACAAGAAAAAACATCATTAAATAAATGACTTACATCATTATAAACCAGTAAAAGTCCACAAAAAGAAAAAAATACACAAAACATTGATTTATTTATTATTATTATTATTATTATTATTATTATTATTATTATTATTGGGTTTTTTTTGTTGTTGTTGCCCTTTCAAAATAAAATCCTGCCCCATCAAGTTGTAATGTTATGTTGTTTATATGTGTAATTTTCACAATATAATTTTAACACTCAAGCCTAATGCTTTTATGTCATGTTAATACAAAAACTCCATAATACATACAGTTTAAACATGAAACCTTTATTGTTTGGACCTAATAATTATATTGGTGGAACGTGATCATTGTGACTATTGTAAAAACATGGAGACATGAAAAAACAATATCATAAGAAAGTGTAAGTATGTTGCTTTTGACATGAATAAGATGTTTGAACAGTAAAATCAGCACAATTTAACTTGATATGCCTGTTTTTTCCAGTACATTCTACAATAAGGGACTACAGGTGTGTTCCAGAATGTCAAAGGGTCAAGAAGCACCTTGTTATAATTACGTGTTTTTCAAAACTTCCTGTTTTAGATTATTTAACTTGTCAGGAACAGGATGTAGATCGTTAATTTATATTTGCACAAGAGCAGCACCTTTTGTTCGAGTTATTATAGATGTATTTTTAAACTGAATTGTGCACAAACACATTAGTCAACAACAGATGGCGCTGAGCAGAGAAACACAACTTTTATCTGTTGCATCCATGCAGGTAGATGAGTAGAGGAAACTTTGATAATACTCAACAGGATTTGTGCATTTATTCCAAATTATAATATATTTTTGTAGGAACTGTTGGGTCAAACTGCAAAATATCAATAAAATCTATTTGAGCTGCATCATCCACAGATATGTTCAAACACACGATACAAGTAAAGATCCAAGCTAACGCTCTTATAAAATGTTATGTTATTGGTTAAAGACAGCCTGTATAGACTGTATAGCTTATCCATCAACAGTGAGTGGAGTTTAAATGTAGCATGCATGTTGAAGGAAATTATAAAAATCCATTTTTCATCAAACAACCTGAAATGTTTTTCTCTGAAAGTCAAAACGAAACTTGAATCATTTTCATAATCACGTTAATCAAAACCATTAACTGAATGAAATATTTGCCACACTGCCTGAAAATAAATGCTAATGCCACAAAAAAAAAGAAAGAAATGCTGTTGTTGGACCCGAGTGAAGAAATGGTGCACGAACCCGGGCGACTCTTATCCTGAAGGAGGCAGTGACCAACGAGCAACAGGTGAGTTTTAGTCAACAGAAGTTTCTTCATCGTTCTTAATTGTTGATTAGAAAAGAACTGTCAAGAAACGTTCACCTAAATTTGCCTTTTTTATTAAAGCCTTTATATAATCAAGAAATTATAACCGTTATAACATTTCCATTTAAATTAAATCCTGTTTTTAACCAGAATCTGAGGCATTTAAACACCTTCTTCACATTTCCAACCAAATTAAAATCTCCTTCAGGTGTTTAAAGCGTCCCATTCTGCAGCTGAGTAATAGCCTCCAGAAGCCAAAGCTGTCATTTTGCTGCACTTAAAGCAAAAGTCTCTTTGATGCTGAATCTAGACAGAAACGCGTCATTAGATCTGAGCCTGGGCTGCTTTTATTATAGAAACCCTCTGACTTTATTATTGAACATTTATGTTCATTATGATCGTTAGTGCTCTCATTCAGGAGAGAAAAAACAAACTATAAAATCTAAAAGATGCAAACAAGCTGAAGTTTTCTCACAAACAGGAATCTTCCTTTTAAGTGCAAAAACAGATTTGAACCACTAACCAGAAAAATCCAGGAACTATCTGTCGAGTGTTACATTTTCAAGATTGTTACAACAAACCAACCTGCTGAGTTTTACATCATTTAGTCCTTTTTCTGTCTAAGGAGGACTACTTCACCTTATGGACGCCTCTCACCTGAAGAAGGGAGGTCCGTTTTATCAGGATAAAGCCTCTTGATGATTACAGCCACCTCCTGCAGCGCCTCTGCGGCCTGGACCTGGTGGGTGAAGTCGTCGATCATGGCCTGACCACATCCCAGCAGGTACGCCTCCAGAATCACGGCCATGCGCTGGCGAAAGTAGGGGCACCCTGCCACCTCGCTGCGGACGTACCAAAAGAAGAAGTGGCCGATTCTCTTGCTCTGCGGGGAAGCATGAGCCATTGTTTGGATTATAAAAGCAAACATGATCTAGAGAGTTCACAAAGTTGAAATCCTACTTGTGACTGAAAATTATGGGGTGCCATTTGGAAAGTCAAAGAGTCATAATTTAACAGAAATATTTTCTGTTCGCTCTGCACATGAGTTAGCCATATTTTTAGATAATTTAGCTGATTTTTATCCAATTATTTATTTTATGTGTGTACAGCACTTTGTACACACTCCTGCTTGAGGGAAAGTGCTTGATAAATAAAGTTGATGATGATGATGATGATGATGGTGATTTTGGGTTATTTAGCATATCATAAGGAAAAAAAGAGTTCATTTTTCATATTTTCACCATGTTATTCATACATTTATAAATGTTAAAGTTCCCAACTAAATATTTATTTTACAAACTAAATATTTAGTTCAGACCTAAATATTTAGTTAGCAAGCTAAATATTAAATTTAGAGTTAAGTATTTATTTTACAAAAAATAAATTGCAGTGTAGACTCTATAAGTATCAAACTAAATATTTAGATCAGACCTAAATATTTAGTTTGTAAAATAAATATTTAATTTACTAACTAAATATTTAATTTGAAGCTAAATAATTAGCTTACAAACTAAATATTTAGCTTCAAATTCATAATTTATTTTCCAGAATAATTATTTAGATCTCAGCTAAATATTTATTTTGGAAAATAAATATTTAGTTTGTAAACTAAATATTTAGCTCCAAATTAAATATTTAGTTAGTAAATTAAGTATTTAACTCAATTAAATATTTAGCTTGCTAACTAAATATTTAGTTGGGAACTTTAACTTTTATAAATGTATGAATAACATGGTAAAAACATGACTTTGAAAGATAAACTCCCATTTTTTTTTCTCTTATGGTAGGCTAAACAACCCAAAATATCGCTGTTAAATTATGACTGTTTGACTTTATGAATGGCACTCCATAATAAATAAATTGCAACGTAGACTATAACGGACTCACCCGGAGAGCTCGCTGGATCAGGTATCGAGCCAGAAAACTGTCATGGTAAGGTTCCACTTTCAAGGTCTGTAAAAGTAACAAAGGTGGTAGAAAAATGTTTTTATAAACCTGAACAAGAAGAGTAGTGAGGTTAAAAATCAACAATAAATGACTTTTTATGAAAAAATGTTCTTTATCACAATGACAGTGTTGATGAGTTTCTACAGTGAGAGATGTTGGACTTCACAGGAAGTGAATCAAATCCATTTGACTAACCCTGTTGACACACATGGTCATGAAAAGAATGAATCTCTTTCATTATTCTGAAGAGCATCATCAAGTGGGTGAGCTGTCATCGCTTTTAGCTGCAGGAATTAAAACAACAAAACACCCTAACAACCCATCTTTATGTGGAAAATGAGCTCAAGCTCTTCTTCATTCACATGGACACCACCCACCTGCACCAGCTGCAGCAGATACTTCAGCACGTCGTCGTTGGACAGGCTCTCCAGCTTCTGAACAGCTAGTCTTCTCACCGTCTCGTCTGTAAAATCCATACTTAGCAGCTCCAGGGCCACGGTCACATCCAGTTCACCAGGATCCCAGTTTCCCAGAAGCCAGTGGACGTCCTCCACCACTCGGCGGTCCATCCAATCAATGCTGCGCAAGAACTGGGGCAAGCTGGAGGCATACTGGATGCTCTCCTCTCTGAACCTTTTGAGACAAGCCCTCTTGTTGCTGACGACTGGAGACGTGGCTCTGAGGGCTACCGTCTCTGCGTCTGATCCTTGAGGTTCCTCCTGCTGAAGAACAGAATCTGTGCTGGATGAGGTCAACTGAGGGGTGGTGGAAGGTGCACACAAGGGGGGAGTGGACTTGTCTTGCAATAGGCTGGAGGTGGGACTGGTGGCGCCATCGTTCTGTCTGAGGGTGTTTGGGAGAACCACAGGGAAGCTGTAGCGGTCTAAGAGGAAGCTGATGGCCATGGAGTCAGACATGTCCGGGTTTGTAGCAGAAGACAACTTGTCTGCCTGGTAGGTGATGGCTTCATCGTCCTGATCCGGATAGGACCACATGTTCAGGGTGTAGGGACCCTGACTCAGGACAGACCTGCAGCATCAAATCAGCATCTCACTAATTATCTGTCTCTGTTTGTTTTTACAGATTTGCTGAAACTATTCTTAAATTTTCATTAAGATCTTTAAGGAGAAAAAACTAATAATTGGACAACTGGAAATATTCCACTCGTGAATCAGATACAAGAAGCTAAAAAATGATTTAATGAAAGAAAACAGAAACCAGGTCTGGTGACTCAATTCAACAAGTTTCTCTACTTTATGAAATAAGCTGTGTCTGAACAATTACGCTCCACTCTCAGAAATTCAATATGGAAGGATTTTTAAAATGTAATTATAGGGGTGGGGGCTAATAGATGATCAGGGGTCTGCAGCCTGCAGCACTGGAGCCACAAGGGGCTCTTAGGATCTTCTACAGTGGCTTTAAGTCACTTCAACTAAAAATACCAATAATAAAAAATTTGGTTTAAGCTGCTTTAAAAACCTTTTTCTTAAAATAAGAATTTCTACAACAGATTTTTACATTTTCTGCAAATATCAACATCCCACAGAGTAAAAATATTCATCCACGTTTTGCAAAAGCTTTATTTCTTTTGTCTTAATATGAAAACTACAAGAGCTAATTCTACTGATAACTGGCCAGAAATAGTACAGTACGCTAAAAAAATGTCCCAGTACTGAGAGGTACCGTGTACTGGTCCATACCAGCCCACTTAAAGGGATTCTATGCAGTTTTGCATGCTTTCAGCACCCCCTAGTGTTCCGATGGTGAAACCAAAAGTGAAACTTATCTCCTCGCTGTGCGTTGGTCTTTTTAACACCTTAATCTAACAGCTGAAACGTCTCCTCAGCCTTCATTAGTGTCTACAGGAGCGGTTCATTACTAAATCAAACACATCAGCTGTGTTCATGATCTAAAACATGCAGGAAACATGCTGGAAGCAGACTGCAGCACCAGGCATGTCAGCTCCACTTTACTAAGTCCAACAGGGACCGGACCGCCACTATGAAGTTGCAAGTGCGGTATTCTGGCCACAGAGGGCGGTGGGGGTCTGAGTGACATCATTAACCCTGTAAAGGCTCATTTTAGCACAAACTGGCTCAAGAACATGATTTAAACATATGAAAAAGCTGCACAGTATGCATTTAAAGAGGGCAGTAGACGTGCATAAGACTAGATGTAGCAGGTTTCTGATGAAGATACTAATCCTGATGTCTCATCTGGATGTTTTAAGAGCAGAAGTGGTTTAATGTGAATATGCAACAAGAGACTAGAAGGGGTTAACACTCGTGAAAAAACTCAACCCATCTCAGGAAAATCAGGCCCAGTGTTTCAATTAGATTCCATTGTAAATGAAAAATATGCAAGAATGCCTGGAATAATGGTATTGTACTGAAATATATGCATTTTTCCTGGTGTTGTTTATATTCAACATTTAGATGACAAAACAAACAAATTAAACATGTTTCCTGGAACGTTCATGTAACCAGAACGCTGGGGAGTAATGAGACAAAACCGTCTCAGACGCAGGGCTAATTAGCATAAATAGGATTTCAATTATTAAACATAACAGCCATAGAATTGCCAGGGTAATCTGAGTCTTTATGTAACACACTAATGAAGCAACATCTAGGCAGAAAATTGTTTGTTAACTTGAAGAATAATTAAAAAGAAAAGAGAAAATCAGGTTGGAAGACACATTTTAACTTCCATGAGTGTTTATTATTATTATTTTTACCAGGAAACTAAAAACCTAACAGTGGTGTCTAACCCTGACCCTCCAGGGCCACCGTCCTGCATGTTTTAGGAGCGTCTCTGCTTCACTGCATGTGGTATAAACCCGTGTTTGTGGTTAACAGGCTCCTGCAGAGCTCGCTGACCTGATGAACAGCTGACTGGACCGTTGGAGCAGGGATAGGGCCCTCCAGGACCAGGGTTGGACGCCACTGCATTAACTCAACTCACCTATGATCAATGAGAAGGAGGTTGACGAAGTAGAGCACCTTTCCTTTTCCTTTCTGAGCCTCCGCTGGCCTGTTGGCTGAAAGCGACGGTGGCTTTGAGTCTCTGGTGATAGAAGCCTTCGAGTCTCGGTTGGACGCCGGCTTTGCGTCCTTGGTTGTTGGGGACACGTCACCAGCACTTGCGTTAATAGTGAAACCCAGCTTGACTCCACGTGGCAGGTCCCTGAGGAGAATATCAAAGTCCAACCATTCATTCCACAGCACCTCATCTGTAAACAGCTTGGGGATGGAGGACACCGTGGAGAGGACCTTGCTACCGTAAAGTATGGACGCTTCAACGTAGACAGACTGAGGATGTTTATTTGGCAGTTTTGGGATGTCGAAGCCAAGCAGCTTGACTCTGAGCCTTCTGTTGCAGTCCCACAAGGATACCATGAAGATGTCATCCAAATCCTTCCCCTTGAAGCTAAGATCATCATGGGAGCTGAACTGGCCGCTGAAACCATCCACAAGCGGCCAGTCCACAAACTTGACGGTTTCAGCCGCCAGGTGTGAGACGGGAAGCACAGAAAGGTGGAGGTCTTGGTTGGTTTTCAGACAATGGCGAACCCAGAGGAATTCCATTAGGGTGCAGTCGCCGGAAAAGAACTCCTCCCTTCCTGTGACTTTCAGCACCAGATCCTCAGAGGCGTCGTACTCCACGCCGTTGTCCGCCGCCACTCTTCTAAAGACCTTGAGCAGAACTTTGGGTGTTGCATTAAAGTCGACCTGGACGCTGAAGCTGATTCTCTTCAGGTAGTGGAGGGTGATGGAAAACTTCCTTTTCAGCCAGTCCTCCAGCTCGTTTGGGACGGGGGCAAACGTCACCCAGGGCTCCGTGGTGTACAGCGTGTCATCTCGGCTCCTCAGCTCTTGTCGTCGTGGAGATGCCAGTTTTCGGCGGGTGAACGTGAGTTCACCGAGTCTGTCTGACGCCTCTCTCTCCAGGTCGTGTCCAATCAGGTAGGTCAGCCACTGCTGTTGCCGTATCTTCTCCTCCGGATCAGTTGCCACCTGCGGTTTTACAACTATTTTCGCTGTTAGACACTGAGAGTCCTCCTGAGACCACGGGACATCTAACGTCCTGACAATCTGACAGTCGTCATAGGCCTCATACCAGTCCTCCCCCCTAGCATACAGCAGGGTGTACTTCTCTGGGTCCAGTATTGCTAACGGGTCTGGATGGGAGTTTTGTTGTTGTGCCTGAAGGCAAACAGACAAATGTTTGAATGTTTAGATAAAAGGTTCAGAGAAGAGCCAACAGTTCTGTAATTAGCCTGGTTTGGTTTCCTCATATAGGCATGAAAGCACTGAGCTACCTGATGGGAATTTACTGGTTCAGCTGAGTTTTGACTTTGCAGCGGGTCAAATATTTTATCTATTACATCAAATTTGTTATAAGTACAAACTAATTAGATGTTTTAAAGTAAATAATTAGTATATTTATCCTTGTATGTAGTTCACCGAAAAGCCTACATTGGGAGAAATAGTTTATTTCCAAGCTAACAGCTAGAGAAGCTAAGACCAAAGTGTGTTGCTGCCTTATTAAATAGAATAAAATAGACTTGATTGATCCCACAGCGGGGAAATTCACTCCTTAAGGCAGCAAAATAATACAGTAACACTAGAGTTTTTTGTGATCAATACCAGCAAGCAATTCTATACATATCTGCAGAAATAACTATGTAATGCATCTGAAAAAGCTTGCAGAATAACGTTCAGACATAGTAGTAAAACTTTCTGCCGTTTTAAAATGTAATTTGTAGTTTTCTGTATTTTATTGAAAATAGTTTAGTGTTTAAAAGTCTTTTGGTTGTTGTTTTTTTTTCTTGCACTCAGGCCTCTGTATGAAACGAATAATAAATAAAGCTGCTTTGCCTTTAGTTGAGTTATTGGTTTTTCTTTATTTCCTGGTCGTTTCCTCAGCTCCCCTGATTAGCCCTGCCTCTTTCACCTGTAATCACTCACCTGCATGCACTCAGGAATCAAGTGTCTCTGTTTATATTTCTCAGTTTGCTGTCTGATCCTCTGTTTTTGTTTTTGCTCCTGTTTTATTTATCCTTGCACTTTATGATCGGCCCAGTTTGTTTTTGGTTAATTCTCCTTTTTTAATCCTTTTTTTTAATTCAAACTGCCTCCTGTCACAGCTGTTTTCATGTTTATCGGGTCCGAATCACAGCCGGTCCATATTGATGAGTTAGGGTTAGGGTTAGGGTTAGGCTAAAGTTAGTCTAAAGTGGACTCCTGTCGTTTTAAAAATTCCCGACAGTTTGTGTGATTTTCTTAGACACTTTTACCCCTTTGTCTATTTTGCATTAAATTATAATTATAATTGTAAATGCACATGCCGGGGAGTGGAAACACGCCTTATGTTATGTTATAGTTTGTGTACAACACTTTTGTTGATGCACACATCTTTTTGTCTTACACCATATTTTGTGGATATTTCGTTGACTCCATTTACTTATAAGGAACTACCTCATAAGTCAATGAGGAGGTCCAGCATCGCCATCCCGCTCAGACCTTTTGTGCCTCCTCCACCTGCATGTATAATTCTCTAGATGCACCCCTGCTTTGCAGAGCTCCAGTATGGATTCAGCTATAACAAAGGTCCCATTTGGGGTTCACATACCTGCATACAGATGCGTAGCCGCAGCTGGTAGATGCTGCACTGAGCAGGGAGGACGACGGTCACCGACTTGTGATCTCCGCTGAAGGCTTCACGTCCACCTGTCTGCAGGGCACCAGTCGCAGGCTGAATCTCGCAGATAAACTTCAGGTTGTTCTCAAAGTGACTGTTTGCAGCATTTAAGCTAACTTTCCGCTTCTGTACTACTTCTGAATCCATTGGTGTTTCTTTAAAAAGCTGAGCAGAAGTCAGAAATGCAGGAATAAATCCAAAAAGGATGATTTAAAACACTAGAGCGTGTGCTTTTTAAAAAAGAGAGTCTTTAAAATGTTGGTGTTGAGTCCATGTGAGAATCCACCTTCCTGACTGCCTACGACTGTCTTCTCTTTTGTGACACCTGAAACTTCCTCATTCTTCTTCATACAAACACAAACGCATCATTTACAGACACCGTTTACTTCCTCATTCTCTTTGTGCACTCAGATAAAAACCTGCAGAAGCGTTTCTGCAGCTGATGCTGAGCAGCAAGGTGGCATAAATATTACTGGGCTAATGGTGGAATAAGGGGGAAGCGAAAACTTCTGTATTTCTGCTGCAGATGGAACTGGTTGAAACAAAATGGAGCTCCGCATCTTACTGGAACACAATAAACCCGTTTGAGCGGTTTGGCTTCCTTTTCTGTGACGGAATGGCTCGTTGGAATGTGGCCGTGCTGCAGTTGTGCTGAGATGCTTTAAAACTCGGCCATCGGGCTGAAAAGAGACAAATTAACTTTAAAATCCTGTAAAAATACAGCTATTTCTTTTGATGTGGTGTTTTCAGAGTCAAGTGCAAGAAGGACAAGAAAGGAATAAAAAGATTCAATCCAGTTTAATTAAACAGCACCAAAACACAAAGACTCAAGGGTAAGCACTCCCACTGAACCTACTTATTAGTTCCATTCATTATGACAGTTAGTTAAAAGTGTCCCTGTATACGGAACCCAGCAGGTTGCATGAGTCACTGACTTGTGTCAGAGACTTTACAGCAATACTCAAACTTAGCAAGCGTGTAGCGACAGTGGAGAGGAAAACTCCCCTTTAACAGGAAGAAGCCTCCAGCAGAGCCTGGATCAGTAGGAGCAGCCGTCCGCCATGACTGACCGGGGCTGTGAGAAGACACAACACGTCCACCGTTCAGACGTTACAAACCCTGGCAAATAAAAATGAAAGGGGAGCACACAAACATAAAGTTTCATGATGAATAAAATCTAATTTTATGATGTAAGCTGCTTTGTTCACAGTTCTGTTTTGCTATAATGATACCATCCTTTTTCAGCCACTGATTGTGCAAGTTCTCCCACGTAAAAAGATGAGAGGCCTGTAATTTTCATCATATTCCTCAACTATCAGAGACAAAATGAGAAAAAAATCCAGAAAATCTCACTGTCTGATTTTTAAAGAATTTATTAGCAAATGATGGTGGAAAATAAGTCTCCTAGAAACAAGCCTGGCTCTCACAGACCTGTGACTTCTTCTGTAAGAGGCTCCTCTGTCCTCCACTCCTTACCTGTATTAATGGCACCTGTTGGAACTCGTTATCAGTATAAAAGACACCTGTCCACAACCTCAAACTCTCCAAACTCCACTATGGCCAAGACCAAAGAGCTGTCAAAGGACACCAGCAACAAAACTGTAGACCTGCACCAGGCTGGGAAGACTGAATCTGCAATAGAGAGCAGCTTTGTGGGAGCATTTATTAGAAAGTGGAAGACGTACAAAACCACTGATGATCTCCCTCTATGCCATATTCATTTATAAAAGCACATTTAAAAACAGCATGTCAGCTGACCAAAGTGCTGCACAGGGTAAAAGCTAAAGATAAAAACAGTGGATTAAAATTCACCCTCATACAGAGAGTGCATGTTTAAAAAATATAACCGATAAGACCAAAATACTCTAAGACCATAAAATGAGTAAAAATCGATCAGGGGCTCCATGCAAGACCTCACCCCGTGATCACAAGAACGGTGAGCAGAAATCCCAGAACTACAAGAGGGGATGACCTGCAGGGAGCTGGGAGCAAAGTTACAAAGGCTACCAGTAACACGCCGCCCCTGTGGATGTCCTCCTGCTTAAGCCAGAACATGTGCAGGTCCGTTTGCCAGAGAGCATCTGGATGATCCAGAAGAGAACCGGGAGAAGGTCAGATGAAACCAAAATAGAACTTTTGGGTAAAAACTCTACTCATCGTGTTTGGAGGAGAAAGAATGCCGAGTTGCATCCAAAGAACACCCGCTACTGTAAAGCATGGGGGTGGAAACATCTTGCTTTGGGGCTGATCTGTGTGAAGGAAAGCATGAATGGGGCCATGTGTCGTCAGGTCAAGTGAAAACCTCCTTCCACCACCAGCCAGAGCCTTGAAGATGAAAGTGGCTGCTTTCAGCATCATGATCCCAAACACACCGCCTGGGTAACGAAGGAGTGGCGAGAGAAGAATACGTGTGTGTGTGTGTGTGTGTGTGTGTGTGTGCATTTATGTTTTGCGAGCCCAATTTGTCAGGTCACACACCAGCATTATGAGACCATTTGGTAGTGCTGCAAATTTTTAAAAAAGTAAAATCTAAATGTTGTTTGCTGATTAATACTGACTTTGTAACTGCTATTATCATTTCATTTAGTTATTTCAGCAACTTAAACTTTCTTTTGGTTTTCATGGCCAATTTAAAATTGGTTTCGTAAACCACGTCGCGTGTGTGGTATGCAGACCTCCAGGGTCTCATAACGCCCTTAGAATGTCACAGATGATTGTGTGTATTTTTTGATAGTTTTTATTTTATTTTTGAAGTGAGGCTTTTCTTCCATGGGTAAAATAGAACATGTTGACATACTTTTTGTGTTCACCAGATGCAAAGAATTCGTGTGTGTGGGATACAAACCACCATGTTGTCATGGTCTCATAAACCATTCAAAATGTCATAGTGGAATGTATGTATGTTCTGATAGGTTTTGCTTATTTTTTAAGTGAGCATTATCTTCCATGGGTAAAATAAAACAGATTACCTGTTTATGAGGAAATGTGTGTCCCCATAAACCATCACCAAGTCATAGTGGTTTCATAAACCATAAATGCACGCATGTGTGTGTGTGGTGTGTGTGTGTGTGTGTGTGTGTGTGTGTGTGTGTGTGTGTGTGTGTGTGTGTGTGTGTGTGTGTGTCCTGACTTTTTGTGCTGGTTTTATTTGATTTAAATTGTTGGAAGTTGCAGATAAAAACAGACAACCACATTTTTCATGTTTTTTAAATGTTTTTTTTTTACTTTATTCTCAGTTTTACATCGTTACAAAATAAAAACTCGTTTCAACACTCAGTACTGATCTGAACTCTTGATTCTCTGAATATTTGAGAAACACTTAATAGACAACTATTTTAATCAAGGCAACGCGCACACACAAAATGAATTTTAAAGCACTTATTTTGAAATTCGACTGAAAAATAAATGCGCTTTTATTAAATTCTTGCCTAATATGGTCATTAATTACCTGTTTATGCACAAATAAACATTTTACAATCATATCAAAAGCGTGCGTAACAGCTGTCACATAAAACGGGACAATTAGACGGGTTTTACAAGCAAACTCCTGTCAGCACAATAAAAGTAACCGGTTTTCTCTCGGCATCCTGAGTGGTTTGAAGTCAGAAGCCAGAATCTCCGGCTGCATTTTGGCCACAGTCTCAGATTCGTGTGCATCAGAGAAAAGCCGCATGGTTGCATCACAGCGTTTTAACACAACAGCTCATTTGCATCAGAAAGTGTTACAGTGCTGATTCAGATATTTCTGCAGTGCGTGATTGTCAACAACTTTGCTGTAAACAGAAAAAGCAGCTTTAGTTTGCTGTTCCTGATTTCCGCTGCTTAAGAGATAAAAAAAAACGTTTAGCCCATTTTCGAGGTCAGCTGGTGCATTTTTACGCATCGTGCCATAGGATGCGTTTTAGACTGAAACAAGCCTAAGCCCCCTCGGCCAGGAACTGCAGGTTCCTGAGCCTGATCGCGTCTCTTGGCGGATCGTGCATGATCCTGTTCTCTGCGCGCCTCCGCAACAGTTTGTTCAGCGCTTTCCGAATCTCCGCGTTCCTCAGACCGTACACCAGCGGGTTTACGCACGGCGGCACCAAGAGCAGCACGAACAGGGACACGTGAAACACCGCCGCGAAACCCGAGAGGGTGCAGCCCGAGTGCGCCCAAGAGGAGCGCTCTCTCCCACCGGCTCCCAGAAACTCCCACAGCGCGTCCGAGGCGACCTTAAGGAGCAGCGGCAGCAGCTGCAGGAACAGCATCCCGCAGTAAAACATCACCGTCTTGCGCGCTGCGTTGTTCACCTCGTTGAAAGGCACCACTGCGTTGCTCGCGTTCTGGTACATCCTGAAGTAGGAGAAGGCGTGGGCCAGCAGACACGTCAGCAGAGTGATGGAGCCAAACACTTTGCGAAAGATGGCATAGGCGCGCGGGAAGCCCAGGTGCTGCTCCATCATGTCCGGCTCACACAGCAGTCCCATCGTGTACGGCTCCGTCTTCACCTCCCTTCCTTTGTGCAGCAGCATGCTGGTGCCGATGAGACCGATGGAGACGGAATAAACCCAGACCACCATCACAGCTGTCCGCACCCTCTCCTCTGTCACAATCACGGTGTACTTGAGCGCAAAACACACGTACAAGTAGCGCTCCAGAGCCATGGAGGTGATGCTGGTGAGGCTAGAGAAAATACTGACCGTGCCCACAAAGTGCTGGATGTAACACCAGCTGCCAAACGTCATGGTTTGGTGTCGGGCCAGTGTGTAGATAACCGGCGACGCAAAGGTGAGCGTCTGCAGGACATCACTCACAATCAGGTTCTTACAGAGGACAAAGCGCGGCTGCCAGGAGAGGTCGTCAGACTCCTCGATGTTGAACAGAATCAGCAGGTTCAGTACCAAAGAGAAGATACTCAGAACAACAAACGCAACGATCAGCACCGGAACCGCAGCTCTGTAGGGCATCAGTGAGTAGAAAAGGTGCTCAGCATCAGCGGAGTGCAGGCGCGCCGTTACGCGCGCCTCCGTTTGGTTGTGATGGCTGAACCAGCCGCACTCTGAGGTGATGTTGGGGTCCTCCGCCACCGGGATCACGGTTAGGTTGGACATTTTGATCCAAAAAAATTTTAAAAGACAGGAAATGCATCCATCAGCTGCGCGCTGAACGTCTGAGTCCTCCTCACCATTCTGCGTAAATAGTCGCAGCGTTCCCGGTATACATTGATGACCTGAACCTATAGCCCGCCCATACAGACGCCCACTTAAATCACAGTAAAGAGTGGAAGGGACGTGTTGGTTCAGTTTAAATGGGAGAAAATGGAATTATGTCACATTTGGGTGGAGGTGGGGTCTGTGCCCTCCCTCTCCGTTGCACCCTGTGTCGGTACCTTGGCTGCTGCGGTTGACCTACTGCTGCCGGGGCAGACGGCCTCCCTGATGGCGTTTCCTTGCCCTAACATATCTGGCACATCTGAACTCAGCCAAATATCATTTTTACTGATGTTCTTAAGTGTGTGTGTGTGTGGGGGGGGGGGGGGGGGGGTGTTAATGACTGTGCCAATGTTTTTAAACTTGGGAGGGATGGGAATGACGGTTATATAGGGTCATTTTAATCGGTAAAGCACTTTGAGTTGCATTTTATGTTGGAAAAGCGCTTTATAAATAAAGTCTTATTTGATTTGACATTTGAAACGCATGTGAGGAGATTTTGGAGCCACCGAGATAAACGGACTCAAACAGCAATAATATCTAAAGTCAAAAACATTATAAAAGCATAAAAACCACAAAGAAAAGCACTGATTCTGGTTCGCAGGGCCGATGCCATTTCTGATGCAGCTCTGACCTCCTGATGACAATTTTTCTTAAAGAACAAAAATATTTCATAAAACTTTATCATTTGTCTCTGTAACCCGTCTATAACAATCATTCAAAGCATTAAACACCGTGAGCTAGCCCCTAGCCCCTCCAGTCAAAAAGTAATCAAGTAATTTTTACAGAAATACTTTTTTGAGTTACTTTTACTTGAATACATTTTAACTCATCAGCATCTACTGTTTAACCTTTCACAATAAAAGCCTCGAATATGAACCTTAAAAACACCTGAAGCTTACAAAATACTTTATGACTGTTTTGTTGTAAAACTCAAGGTGCAGGTGTGTACAAGACTCTTGTTGTGAAAAACTAAAATAAGCTGATGTGTAAATAGCCAAAACATGACACCTCGTATTATATAATGTTTACCTATTAAAAACACACCCATAGGCCTCAGTTACAGTAATACTTGACTGTTTTTTAAAATAATCAGATGGTTTATTTCATTTATTTTGATATTTTAATCCATGGTGTAGATGGAGAGGTTCTGAATCGCGTTAACGGACCATAGTTGGGTCGTCTGTTGGGTTCCTGTAGCCAGAATGAAAATTTTTACTGTTCAGTGCTTTTTATCTGAGAGGAAAGGGAACAGAAGAAGGATCCGAAACATAGGCCTGAGGGGGGCGGAGCAAAAGCATCCCTCCACCCTTAGGGCGTGTCTGTCTGCTTCTTGAGGGACATCACTTCTGTCTCTCTCACACTTAGGGGAGGAGCTCCCTCTGGAAAATATTTGGACCGGGCAGAGCATCAGCTGGCGCTGTCACTCAGGCGCTCGGTGAAGGGGGATGACATCATTTAGGCGGCGTGGAAGCTGAACGAGCACCGTGGTGCTCTGAGGAAGGTGGGGTGATGACTGAGGAGGATATATATTACGACAATAGACTCGTTTTCTGAGCAACCTCCATCAGTTATTGAGTTCTAAGCCGGTCCTAAAAGGAGATGACATCAAAATGTTTGTTACACGACGCCAGACCATCTAGGTGGTCTGGGTAACAATAGGAGGCATGTTCAGATGTTACAATCATGGCAAGATGTTTTATTAACAAAAGTAACCAAATGCAAACACAAACTAACCTGGCGGGTAACAATTAACAAAGGTCTCATAATCTCAGTCTCAGAGTCATTAACGCAATTATCTAACCTTACTGGATGTCTCCCAGCTTTACTGGATCGCCACCCCCAAAGTGAATGCCACATTACATTGACCTCACATTGCCCTCCTACAGGCATACAGGCTACTCAGGGAAAACCGATAGTCTGCACTTGACAGACATGTTTTACAGAATTCACCCAAAAGGGTTACCACACAGTTTAGCTAAAAACCCTGAGACACGTTGTTAAAATCAAGAAAACACCGAACATAACCACCGCCAGGGAGCCACCAGGACAGAGCTCCTTCCTGTCCTGCCGCTCCAAGAATCTGAGGTGTGGCTGGGCTTTGTAGCAGTGTCTGGGCTGACTGGAAGTTGGGACAGCTGGTACACTCAAAGTGGAGGCACTTAGTGGGAGTGGAGCCAGGTGCTGCAGGTGCTCTCCTCACACACTCAGGAAGGGAGAAAACAGAGGAAAGTTTAAATACAACACAAAACAGCCAAGGGCTGTAACAATGTTGCTAGAAAAAATAATCATCTTCAGTCCATGCCACTGCTTGCTTCAAACACGCAGTATGAACAATTTTGACCTTGAATTAAAATGATGACTGAGCATCGTTGTGTTTTCTAGTTGGTAGAAAGCAGGCAGTAACTTTATCCATATGAACTTTATTACAGCAGGAGGGACGAGCACACACACACAGCATTCATCATGTAACCCTCAGCAGAACTTCCCCTGAACTCTACACTACACCTCTATATGTACTAGCAGAGCTCTGCTGCCACCTAGTGTTCAGTTCAGGACACAACATTTACAATGTTCCATGTCTATTTACACTTCATCAGTAACACATATACTAATATTTACACATCCCAACAAATCCCACAATGGTTCCCTTTATAATGAGACCAAAGTAACCAAATAGACCTTGTGGTTACAGAAATATACTCGTTAAAGTGTGGGTGTGTCATCTGTGCCTCACTGACTTAAATTTTGATTAACCCTCAGGCTTCATTAGGGACATTTTTGTCCGTTTGGGCATTTTTTCCCTATTCATCTGGACGCCATTTTAACAGCGTTTGTGCATATGATACCATTTTTTGTCGCAAAACCTCTCTCTTGACAAATTTTGAAATTTCATTTGGAATTTTGAAAATAGATAAAGGGAACACTATGAAAAAAAAACACTATACATTTGAGAGGACAAAAATGTCCCATTGACTTCAATGCAAACCACAGTTTTTGATCCTGTAGCTTCTGCAAAAATAATGATGCATTCTGTGATATTAGGGTTCATTTTTGATAAAAATAGTCAATTTTGTTATTTTTACTGTTCATAACCAAAATCTGTCATTTTTCCATTAGGGCCCCTGTGTTTTTTTTATTTTCTGCTGCTGCCGCTAATGGGAAAATGACTGATTTTGGTGGTGAACAGTAAAAATGACAAATAAGACTACTTTTATCAAAAATGAACCCCTAATATCACAGAATGCATCATTATTTTTGCAGAGAGGTTACAGGATGAAAAACTGTGGTTTGCATTGAAGTCAATGGGACGTTTTTGTCCTGAAGAGGTTTAAATCTGTTGCTACACAAAAACTAATGAAGCATAAAATGTGATATTTTAAAGAAAATTGCTTGGGGGCAAATTGTCTTGAACGATTAAAATGCGATTAATCAAGATTAATTAATTACAAAACCTCTGATTAATTAGATTAGTTTTTTAATCGAGTCCCACCCCAGCTTTTATTTTAGTTTATTTTCTTCACTGGAAGTTGGACTAAAATGAACAAAATGAGTTATCCAAAGGTCACACTTGAAGCATAAAGAGGATTAGTCTGACTGCACTCAGGCATGGTCAAGTATAAATGTAACGTCCTTTTATTTATCCACCAGGGAGGCTGAGGCTTTATGAGGTAAGTTCTATTCACGAGTCCTCTCCGTATTCAGGTAATTCATTAACACTACCAATACCAATCATGGCCTCGGCTCAAAAGAAGCTTTCAGGAAAGTCAGATACTCAGAAAACAACCTCTTCAGTTGAATAATGATGTTTAAAACAGGAAAATGAGAAGTTAGCTGACACTCTGTAAGGTGCAGCAGGGTGTCGATCCGTGCATTTCTAGGCTGTCCGTTCTTTAACAGTTGATCTTTGGCCAAGATGACCTCCAGCTGCTTGACGCCTGCTGTTTTCTTTTTTTTAAATGAATGTCAGAGAGCTTGTCTGTTATCTAAATATGGAGGACTGTGGGTGCCACACAAGGGGGTGTCCATCAGGAGATTGTGAGAGGGCACAGACTGAAGTTGGACCTGATTGGCCGGCTTTAATCTGTGGAGCCTTCCGTGGCCCAATCCTGATGGATTTTAGTACAATCGAGTTGGAAGAAAGGATACTTATAGAGCGGAACAAACAGAGGAACAGTTCTACCTGATCTGTGCAGAAGGGAGACAACACCCCACCATCATGGTAAGAACACCAAAACAGAGAGGATGGAACCGTTTTAATGATGGAGGATTTTTAATTAGGATAAAAGCAGAAAGGAGGGAAGTTGGTGCTTTTGTTTCTTTGATTCACCTGCACACTAACCTGAACCTTTATTAACTCGTCCAGTCTCTGGGTCGGCCTTTGTGCTCCGGCTAGTCTCCTAACTGACATTTAGAGGTTGTGAAACAGAAGAAACAGCTGAGAAAAGCGAGAAGACGCTCTGTCTTTTCCAACAGTTCTAATTTAGGACGGTCACCTTGAGAGAATCCCTCCCAAATCCTCCCCCGAGTCTCACCTTAAAAATAGACTTAAAGTAAACCAACGGCTGAGTTTGTGTGCCCTAACGCCGTCCGACCGTTCTAATGTCCTGTTGGGAAAACTGGGAAACTTTTTATTTCTTTACTAAAACAAAAAACTAGCGGAATTTATTGTAAATCAGTTTTATAGCTGAGATGGTTCCAGCTCAGCGATAGACGCTAAAGCACTATTTAAGATAGAGAATGCATTTTTAACTCACAACAACCAGAAAATGGTCTTTTGTGGAAAAAGTATTATTATTATTATTTATTTTAATATTTTTATTTATTATTATTATTATTGTTATTATTATTATTATTATTTATTATTTTATTATTTTTATTTATTATTATTATTGTTATTGTTATTATTATTTTGTTTAGTTTATATCTCTACCTTGAGTGCCTTGTTACGGGGATATATAGGCATAAAATGTGCTCTACTTGGCAGTCAAAGGGTTAAAAAAGCTTTTTATCTTTGCTTTGCAGAATAAAATAGAAAAATATGTGATACAATAACAAAGAAAATTAAAAACAATAGAAAATATGCTCATCTACTTTGTAAAAAATAAAGTTTAAATGTGTAAAAAGAGGTGGAGGGTAGCTGGAAGTGGATAATTAATGTTTCAGTAAATCTTTCTCACTGCAGAAATGGTCACTAAACACCTTATGTTTTGTTTTTTCTGCTTTAGGAACCGTCTCTAGCAGCTGGTGGAGGATTAAATTTGACGTCTTATTGATACGAATCTATTTCCAAACCTTGGCCGTCACTTTGCTAACGATAGCTCTGCCTCTGACTTTTAAACAAACGGTTTCTGTTTTCTTAAAAAAATACAAACCTGAGAATCACTTAAATAAATTTGCTAAACTTGCTAAAGTGTCACTGATAGCCGATTCCAACCGCTAGCATTACAGCTAACAGCCGTATGGCAGGTAAAGAGCGCCCCCTAGAACACCTACCCTCTCCATGAAACTATCTAGTGCAGTTTCTGGTCAGCAGAGGGCTGCAGAGTGGTGTCAGATATGAAACTGGTCACGTTTCTAACTCAACAATCACTGAGATCAATGTTAAAGCGCTAGCTTAAAGCTCAAATAACTGTTGTTACTTTAAAACTGTGATTTCTCTCTTTCTTCCTATTTTTATGATCTCCTCTTTAGCCCACTGACGCCCAAACGGACGCCCGCTCCTTCCTGACGGAGGAGATGATATCAGGTGTGTTTCTGCTCTCACACGAGTTTCTACATAACCCCAGTCAGGGTTAACCATAAAAGAAAGATGTTCCAGGTTATAGCAGAGATGCTCATTTCAACCTGGGCAGGTTGATGTTACAATCATTTTCTTTTATTTAGGGGGAAGGCACATATATCGGTTTATTTCAGTATTGGAAAATCCCATAAGTCGTAAATATTAAAAAGACAAAGGAGTTCATGCTAGACTTTAGTCAGAAACAAGATGTGCACCTGCTACTCTGGGTAGGTGGAGCATCTAGGATCACACTTCACCTCTGCAGCGAAAAGGCCTCGCTTTCTCAGAAAAACATCATCTGTCACTTTGCCATTCTCAGTAGAGAGCGACTCACGGTTTGGAGACTGTTCAGCTCCAGGGGTGACTCAGAACCCAGAAGTAGTAGTGTCCATTATTTGATGTGTTGACAGAAAAAGATGAGAGAAATGGTGAATTAGTTTGGCTTTTTCTCGTTTAGAATTCAAGGCCGCCTTCGACATGTTTGACACGGACGGAGGCGGTGATATCAGCACCAAGGAGCTGGGCACCGTGATGAGGATGTTGGGCCAGAATCCGTCAAGAGAGGAGTTGGACGCCATCATCGAGGAGGTGGATGAAGATGGTGAGAAGGTCCTGCATCCAAAAGCTTTTACACCCAGCTTAGGTTACAACATTTATTGGCTTTCATAGAGTATTAGGTATGAGGGTATTAGGTGTTATCATCATATCAAATCAAATATTGCATCATTTATGTGTCCTGTCCCATTTTCACAGATAAACAAACATTTTGGGGGGTTTTAAGGTGAAAAGTGAAAAAGTATCAACATTGTTTACAGTTTTTCTCCTTTCAAAAAGCCAAAGAGGGACGTAGTTACTGTTTACAATCTGTGAGCCCGTGATTGTCTGCGCCGAGCTAACGCTGCAGCCCAGCATTTTTAATTCGACACCAGCAGGCAAAAAGCTCCAGAGTTGTTTAAAGAACTGAAGCCAGTAAACAGGAGTGACCCAGAAGTTATTTCTTGTACCCCTAAGAAGCATCTTTTTTTTTTACTCTGATATCGAGTGAAGCAGGCTAGAGGCTAACGTTGAGCTAACAATGCTAATGGTGAATTTGAAGCAAATAGTCGGCTAAACCCCTGCACTTAGCGAGGGAAGACGGTTCGCTGTTACATTAAATAACCAATCGTAGAAGAGCCCTTCCAGCCAATCAGAGGCGAGAAAGGCGGGACCTTCCTTGGACATCCTACGATTCCAAATCATGCCAGCAGGACGGCAAACAACCACACTTCCTGTAATGCCAGAGAAATATTACCGTAATAAGTGTAGTGAGTGCTCCCTACCGTAATACACCTAATACACCTAACAATGTATTTATCTACTTAACTTACTGTGTATGACTCGTCCTCTAGAATCTTCTGGTGCTGATCCGTAACTGGCAACAGCCATGAAACAGGCCTGGACTGGGAGGAATATTCAGCCTTGGCATTGCTCCGTCCTGCTGGGTGGGGGTGGGGGGGTGCCCACGGATAACACTCCGTCCCACCGGCCGTCAAATTGGGGGGTGCACAGTGCTCGCTGAAATTTTTCCGTGCCACCAGCCATTAGAGCGTCCGGCCCAATTTGGGAAACGGCCCACCGGGACGTGCCCGGTATGCCAGATGGCCAGCCTCCCCCTGCATGAGACTCACATAACAGGAGTGAGAAAGTAATGCAATTTGACCTCAAGATGTCATTCCTACTTCATTCTTACATATTGCACCTTTAAATAATGACAACCAAGTTTAATGTGAATTATTTTTAAGTTTACATTCTAAAATAACCAGAAAATGCTGCGTATTCTATGAAAAAAGAAAAAATCCCCCGAATATTCCTAACATATTCTAAGGCTTTAATAGTAAGTTTGCAGGATATTTAAATCTTTCACTGAAACCTTGAAAAAAGAAATATTGAAATTATGGGAAAGTATAAGATGTGTTTTGGTAGAGAAGGGACTCTGACTGACTCTGTTCCTCCTAAGGGAGCGGCACCATTGACTTCGAGGAGTTCCTGGTCATGATGGTCCAACAGCTGAAGGAGGACCAGGCTGGAAAGAGTGAAGAAGAACTTTCAGAATGCTTCCGTATTTTTGACAAGTACGATACACCGACATGAAACTATTACTTAGCCATTGTTTCATAAATGTTTTACCAAAACTTAGTATTGTGTTTTTCGTTAAGTCTTAACCCTTTAACTTCCACACCAAGAAACAATATTTTCTTTCTTTTTTTGCTAAATAAATTCATAAAAGAGTCAAATTTAAAGTTTAATTTTTTGCAAAAAAATTTGGCAAGAATTTTTTATGTTAGCTGATGATGCCCAAAATTAATTATGAGCTTTTGTCATAATTTCAGTAAGGAAACAATGTCAATATTACCATATATGAGAAGTGTAGAGAGAATTAAGATCAGAAGAAATGTTAAATCTACTGTCAGTGGTTTACTGTTGTCACCATGGTAACCACACGAACGTGTGTTCCACTTCCTGACAGTAACCAGGCCATCCTACTCCAACACACCTGATTCAGCAGCTCCTCGTGCTCTAAAGGAGCCTGTTAATCACCTGCTGATTAAAATCAGGTGTGTTGAAGCGGATGATCGGTCACCACCAAAGCTGGGTGAAAATCAAACTGTCCTTCTGTGAAAACTGAGATTTATTCAAAAAATCTAAGAGGCAGCAGCACCTGGTTGTCTCACAGGAACATTTATCGTGTTCTTTTCTCCTCATCCACAGAAACGGAGATGGTTTTGTAGACCGACAGGAGTTTGGAGACATCCTCCATCTCACCGGAGAGCAGGTCGCAGAGGAGGACATAGATGAGATGTTTGGGGAATCAGACACAAACAAAGATGGAAAAATTGATTTTGATGGTAAGGTGGAGTTATTTGTAATTATGGGGTGGAACAAACACAGAGACTCTTACTGGAGATGATTTGTTTTCACTAAGAGCTTCGGCTCAGATTTTATATCCATGAAGCTTTGAATAAAGCTGGTAGTAGGAGGAGACACCTGCACCCTGCTGAGGGTGCACCGTCAGTCCTACTCCTCCAGGAGGACACATGAATACATGCCGTTGTCAGAAGGGTTGTCTCCCAGTACCATCCCAAAGTATGAGGGAGATTCCAGGAGGCCAACGGTTACTCTAGAACTGGTATCTGCTCTTTATGAAAGGAGGAAGCCCTGCCAGAGCCACTAAATTTCACTTAGGGGTGGAATGTCCCTTTAAATGACTTAAACACAGAACGTAACGTTCAGGATGTACCGGAAAAATCCAGACTCTGAATAAATCTAAGATCCATAGCCTGTCTATTGAGTTACTGGACAGCATCATAAAGCCATCAGGTAAATCAGCCAATCAGCACGCAGCTCATTCAGCCTGAGTGGGCGGGGCAAAGCTTTCCAGAGGACTTTATTATGGGCTTGTGTTTGGTCACTTCTCGGGGCTCCTGGGTCATTGTGAGCCCCAACAGAGTTTATCTAGAGGCTTAAAGCAGAGTTTCTAATTAGGTAAAATATTATAGAACCCATTCTACGTCAGTGTGGCTATCCAGCAGGACAGCTGAGGAGTTCCCTTACATTTTTAAGCCATTCATAACTTGTGTACTACATTTAATCTTCAGAGAAAGACCATTAAAACAATGTAAACAAAAATGTTTGGATCATGAACAAGATCAGCCAAAATAAAATCAGGAAATAAGTCTTTGCCGTTCTTTCCTGTGTACGGCAGATTTTCTTCCTGTTTATAAAACGTTTTAGATGAAGTTGTTTCACAGAATAAATCAGATTTAAAGGTGGAACATGGAACACCAAAGCAACATCTAGTGTGTGGGGGTGGTAGCTGCAACAACAGAACAAGGTTTCCAGCCGTTGGGATGCCAGGTTTGCTGCCGATACGTGAAGTGAGCAGCAGCACCGTGTCCAGCGACGACCTAAACTCACTCTGGTTTTAGATCTTTTCTGGTCACTCCTCTCCTGAGAAGGGTAACGACATCTTCTGGGCTCAGAAGCAGCGGCTTGACTTGTCGAGTCCGCCATTTTCCACAGGGCCGGCCTCGCTGGGCCGAGCGGACTGTTTACCGTATTTGGAAACCCGCAACGGTGCCCTCTAGTGGCTGGTAGATGTAAACATAAACTCAGTGTCGTGCCGTCAAAATAAATATTTGATTATTTTATTAATTAAAATATAGCTTTTAAAGGAAATCCTGTGGCTTCATTCTGCACACCTCTAAACGCCCCGTGGAGGGATTATTTTATAAATTTTTTTATTAGATTGTTCCATATTCAGCCTTTAATATCTCTTCACAGACCTGATAGGTGAATCTGTAACAGGACAGTGAGATTGTTCTAGATTGAGGAGCTTTTATTCTTATTCTAAAGTGCATAAATGTTCCGTTTGCATTGAAATTGTGATATTTATTATTTTTATTTCACCTACTGGCTGTAGTGACGTGCTGTGAGTTGTGATTCAGTGAGAGAATAACTAAAACATTTAGTCCTGATGGGTTATTTTTGTTCCTTCAGAGTTTCTGAAGATGATGGAAAACGTCCAGTAAGGAGACCAACTCTGCATTCCTACGAGATCCTTCCTCGGACTGCAAGCGACTCACGTGTGATCAGACCTCAAACGTTAAAGAAAATGGCTGTAAATGAAATGCCTTCACCTCCGTCTCACATGAAGCCCGGAGGCTTGTCTGGGATATTTATAAACCCGCGTTCAGACCTTTTAAGACGAAGAAGACGCACTCCCCTGGTCGGCCGCCCAGCTGTCCTGTTGGCAGCTGCCGTTTCCCCAGAAATGCAGCTAGCTCCACCCCCAACCCCCCACCCTGCTGAGGCTCTGCTGTGATCTTTTCTCTTTGAATAAAACAAACTTCTTCCTCAACTCTTTGTGTTGGGATGATTCTGCGTGCACAACTTAAACACTGACAACTAATGAAAATCCCAAATTCAGTATCTTAGAAAACTGGAATATTAATTAAGACCAATGCAAAAAGGATTTTAGAAATGTTGGCCAGCTGAAAGCTATGAGCATGTACAGCATCAATATTTAGTTGGGGCTTCTTTGGCCTGGATTACTGCAGCAATGCGGCGTGGCATGGACTCCATCAGTCTGTGGCTCTGCTCAGGTGTTATGAGAGCCACGTTGCTCTGATAGTGGCCTTCAGCTCTTCTGAACTGTTGGCTCTGGCGTGTTGCATCTTCCTCTTCACAATAGCCCATAGATGTTTTATGGGGTTGAGGTCAGGCCAGTTTGCTGGCCAATCAAGAACAGGGATACCATGGTCCTTAAACCAGGTACTGGTAGCTTTGGCACTGGTGCAGGAGCCAAGTCCTGTTGGAAAATGAAATCTGCATCTCCATAAAGTTGGTCAGCAGCAGGAAGCATGAAGTGCTCTAAAACTTCCTGGTAGACGGCTGCGTTGACCTTTGACCTCAGAAAACACAATGGACCAACACCAGCAGATGACATGGCACCCCAAACCATCACTGACTGTGGAAACTTTACACTGGACCTCCAGCAACGTGGATTCTGAGCCTCTCCTCTTCCTCCAGACTCTGGGACCTTGATTTCCAAAGGAACATTGACTTTCATCAGAGAACATAACTTTGGACCGTCTCTTGTTCAAGAGTGGCTTGACACCAGGACTGCGACAGCTGAAACCGTGTCTTGCATACATCTGTGTGTGGTGGTTTTTGAAGCACTGACTCCAGCTGCAGTCCACTCTTTGTGAATCTCCCCCACATTGTTGAATGGGTTTTGTTTCACCATCCTCTCCAGGGTGCGGTTACCTCTGTTGCTTGTAGACTTTTTTCTACCACATCTTGTCCTTCCCTTCACCTCTCTATTGATGTGCTCTTTAGCAACAACCTTTTGTGTCTTGCCCTCCTTGTGCAAGGTGTCAATGGTCGTCTTTTGGACGACTGTTACGTCAGCAGTCTTCCCCATGATGGTGCAGCCTACAGAACTAGACTGAGAGACCATTTAAAGGCTTTTGCAGGAGTTCATTAGCTGATTAGAGTGTGGCACCAGGGGTCTTCAATATAGAACCTTTTCACAATATTCTAATATTCTGAGATGCTAAATTTGGGATTTTCACTAGTTTTCAGTAATGAAAATAATAGAAATAAACATTTGAAATATATCAGTCTGTGTGTAATGAATGAATCTAATATACAAGTTTCACTTTTTGAACGGAATCACTGAAATAAATCAACTTTTTCATGATATTCTAATGTTATGACCAGCAGCTGTTTCCCTTCGACACACCTGAGCTGTCACATCAGGTGAAACCTCAGGTAAAGACTCGGAGCCGTCTCTCCTATGTCGTCCACCTGTCTCATAGCTGTGTGTTAATGCTCGTCACAAAGCCGTCTCCTAGCAAAGCAATCAGTGACTCCGGCGGCTGGGTTTAGACCAGGAAGTCTCAAAGTCGATGAGTTTATTCTCTCAGGTAGATCACCTCCACGCCCAAAAGGAAAAACCCTCCCCTTTCCTCTTGGGTGCACAACTTCTACACGTCCCGAACCTTAAACCCTCCTCCTCAGGAGCCGCATGCCAAACCGGGAGCACCAGGTCATGGTAATCAGGCGAGCCAGCCCCAGGATTCAGGGGTTCTGGTGCTCCACGCCTTCTCTCAGCCTGGAATCATTCTGCTATTCAGGGTTCAGCTGAGGAGGGGTCAGGACTCTCTCGGTTTAGAGTTTCACACACAGATCAACTCTTCATCATCACAAAACGTAGAACCTACGTAGAACTCTAATGACCAACGAGCACAGAGACGTCCTGCTGCTTGTTGATACGCTCTTAGGAGAAATCCAGCTCTGTGATCCCTGGATCCGTCTGTTTTTGTGTCTGAACGGTTATGGGTTAGGGTTAGGGTTAGCGTTATGGGTTAGGGTTAGGGCTAGGGTTAGGGTTAGGGATATGGACTAGGGTTTGGATGATATCATCCCAGAAAGAACCAAGGTTGAAGAATTTTACATTTTGATTTTCTCGATTTCATGCAAGGAACTTTTGAGTTCACTCTAAACTTAAAAAAAGTCCTTAGATGAGAAGCAAAAACACTAAAGAATCACCTTTTTAAAATAAAACCTAGTGGTCAGGTGCATCTTTTACTGTTTTCTATGTTTACCAAGAATGCAAAAGTGCCCCAAAACCTCGCTTCACTCCTGATCCACGCAGCTTCAAGTACCTAGAGCGTCCCTCTCCAAGGTGTGATTGGCCCGCCCCGGTCCCAGATCCCTAAATGTGCAGGATTCTAAATGTGGAGTCCTGTGAGCAGCGGTGGGCGGGGCCTAGGTGTCCAGTTTAAAGTGAGTCTGAATCTTGTCTTGATGTCTAGTCTCTCTGTTGGGGTGCACACGGATTGACCACTCCTTTGGGCCGTTCTTTTACTCTTGGATATTTGGGGGGGAAGCTAATCCACAAACATGGTAAGAGAAATAAGACGTAAATGAACTTTTATCTGTGAACCAGGCGTTAACCCACGCCTGGTTGTGATTGTGTAAATGTAAAAATCGTTTGTCTGAATAGCTGAAAGCGTAGATCCCATCGGATCAGAGCTTAATTTGTTGATCTGATTCCATTTGGTCATTTCTGTTAAATATTCTCTCAATCTTAAAAGAGATCTATGCTGCTAGAGTTTAAATTATTTCTTCAAATTGCACATTTATGTATAAATCAGACACTCTGAGGAGTGAGCTGCATGTTGATGATAGTTTGGATTCTGCCTATGGCTTCAAATTCCAGAGGATTGGATGTCTGCAGGCCTTATAGAGGGAGCCTAATGTGTTGAGCCGGAAATAGCTGCACTAATTTTCACCAAGGCTGAAACCGAGCTGGTGGGCTGCAGCACAAGACTGTTTTTTTTTTTTTTTACAATACTTGACAGCAAAGATGTGAAATAAAAAATTATTATTTTGTTGAAATTTACTGGAATTTGATCTTGTTTTCTTTGGCATTTTATTAAATCTACAAAATTTCAAAAAATGTGTATGTATTTATATTTCTAATCATATTTTATTATCTTAAATACCTAGTTTTAGTAACTTATCTTGATTGTTAAGCAATTTTGTCAACTCCAACTGTTAAATCAAGATTTCTATTTAGGTTTGAGAACTTTTCATACATTTCATTAATTAGCTTTAGCTGCTCTGCTTCTCACACAGCACTACAGCACTAGCAGTGGAACACACGGCAGGTCACTGGTTTATTATAACCATAAATGAATGATTTGTGGCAGAATGTGAATAAAACTGGTGCTTTTGCCACCTTAAACGTGAAATCCGCCCTGCAGCTGTGAGCTGAACAAGTGGGACTTGAAGTAGAACAATCACTGAAGCCTGCAGGAAGTCTGTAATGAAGTGACGCCTGTTTCTTTTTCCAGACTGACGCGCAACAAGAGGCCCGCTCCTACCTGAGCGAGGAAATGCTGGCCGGTGAGTTCAGCAACAGTTATAATGAGAGCTCTTTGTAGTTTATTGTTAAATGAGCTCTTTGAATCAAGTTTTTTTCTGACAGCATGAACTCCCTCCATTTAAGATGAAAGAGTCAGATTATCTGTGTGAACTTTGTCAATTTGTTTTATACGTGGTTGCCATGGCTACAGCATCGCCTCCCGCTTTACTGATGGAGCTAAACGTCCATCATCCATGAGCAGAGACAATTTAGAGACCAACACATGTAAATGTGGCTAATTCTGAGCAGAAAAACACGTTTTAATTTATTTTTTTTATTCTCCAGAGTTCAAAGCCGCCTTTGATCTGTTTGACACCGACGGTGGCGGTGACATCAGCACCAAGGAGTTGGGTACCGTGATGAGGATGTTGGGCCAGAACCCGACAAGAGAGGAGTTGGATGAAATCATCGAGGAGGTCGATGAGGACGGTGAGCAGGAGGAAACGTGGTGTCTGTTTCTGATCGAAAACACTCATTTTCGAAAAGTTCCCGTGCGTAAAAGCAGTTTTACGCACGGGAACTTGGCGTGTTTTACGGTCTAATTAGCCGGAAGTACAATGGCGCTGATGGAGAACGTTTCTGGTAAATAATTTTGGATTAAAGATTATTTAGAGTCCAAGTGCGTTCCTGCGTAAAACTGTGCGTAAACGTGAGTTAAACATGGCTGACAATAGATACGCAACCATGTGTCTTCCCGTTGACCCTCAGGTAGCGGTACCATCGACTTCGAGGAGTTCTTGGTCATGATGGTGAGGCTGCTCAAGGAGGACCAGGCCGGCAAGAGCGAGGAAGAGTTGGCAGAGTGCTTCCGTGTGTTTGACAAGTACGTGAGTCTGCGGCTGCGCGAGCCCGGCCCTGGACACCTGTTCGACCCCTGCTCTCTCTTTTATTGCCTAAATCAAATAAACTCTCCACTTTTTCACAGGAACGGAGACGGCTACATCGACAGAGATGAATTCGCCCAAATCATCCGCAGCAGCGGAGAGCCCATCACAGAGGAGGAGGTGGATGAGCTGTTGAAGGATGGAGACAAAAACTCCGATGGCATGCTGGACTTTGACGGTGCGTAAAGATGAGACTCGGGAGGATGTCGCTTCATTGATGCATTAATTACTCTACTGATTTAATGAGACTCCAGATAAGTAGTGGATCTTTTAGAAAACACATTATGTAGAATTTGCACATAGTTAAAGTTCGTGTTTAAGCTTTAGTTTCCAGCTTCTCACACTGAAAACCTGCATTATTTAAACATTTAACTCACAGTTTGTCACACCTTTTCTTTTACTGTGTCTTTTCCAGAATTCCTCAAGATGATGGAGAATGTGCAGTAAATCAAACAGGACTTTTGGACATTCCTCCACCCAAACCTCTGTCTGAACACATCTGCACCACCCTTCACCCTGCCTCCACCTCTCTGACCCAATAAAGCACCCACACACTCCCCTTGTTGTCCACCTGGTCCACCACCTAACCTCTTCATCCTCAGCAGACAGCCAGGACACCTCTTGGTGGTCGCCGGCTAAGCTACTTTAACGCCTGACTCCCTCTGAAGGCAGACAGCAGGCTACCGACGCTTGGCTGACCCTGGACCCTGCAACCGGACAGCAAAGCTGCAGTGAGGAAATCCAGTCCCAACACCTTCTGCTGATTGCAAGGCTCGTGTCTCCATCGACCCCCTCTTTGTGAAGTTCTGATCTAGATGTAGTCTGGATAGAAGGGCAGCCTGTGACCTGCTGCTTAGACCAATTAATTCAATTTCTTCACTGTAAAAAGAAGCTTGAAAAGAATAAATGAACTAACACCTGCTCACTTGTAGTTGGTCTGTCATGTTTATGGCCTGTGTAAAAAGTATTTTGTTTTTGAGGAACTTAAATAAAATGTCTTTGTTTCTTCTTTTTGTCACCAGATTTTGTGTTACTCAAACACTCTAAGTCTTATCTGGTGTGAGGGGAACCCAGACGTGGTGCTTGGTCCATTTCTGGGTACAGATTAAACGTGAGACCATGAAGGTTTAGATATATAAACTATCATCAGTTAATCAAAATAGCAGAAGTATAAACTATGTCCAGTTTTCCTAAGTCTGGTGTGATGTAAAACTATTCTTTTGTGTTTGTTTGAACTCAGACGTGCAGATGTGGATAAAAAACGAGCCTCAGAGTCAGAATTCAAACCTTGTTTTGTTGCCAGATGAGGTAACAGTGAAGTCCTGTAAAACAAAGGATATAAATAAAATATTTGATTATTTCCGTGATTAAAGTTTCAACAAATATAAATTCGAGACCATGGTCTTGAATTGGAAAAGGGTAGAAAGCCTTCTCCAGGTCAGGGACGAGGTCTTGCCTCAGGTGGAGGAGTTTAAATATCTCAGGGTCTTGTTCACCAGTGAGGGAAAGATGAAGTGCAAGCTCGATAGGCACATTGGTGCTGCGTCTGCAGTGATGCGGGCGTTGTACCGGTCTGTCGTGGTGAAGAGAGAGCTGAGCCAGAAGGAGAAGTTCTTGATTTACCGGTCGATCTACGTTCCTACCCTCACCTATGGTCACGAGCTTTGGGTAGTGACCGAAAGAACGAGATCACGGATACAAGCGGCCAAAAGTAGTTTTTTTCCGCAGGGTGTCTGGGCTCTCCCTTAGAGATAGGGTGAGAGGCTCGGTCATCCGGGAGGGGCTCGGAGTAGACCCGCTGCTCCTCCACATTGAGAGGAGCCAGTTGAGGTGGCTCGGGCATCTAGTTAGGATGCCTCCTGGACGCCTCCCTTCTGAGGTTTTTCGGGCACGTCCAACCAGGAGACCTAAAAGAAGACCCAGGACACGATAGAGGGACTGTTTTTCGGCTGGCCAGGCCTTGGGATTCCCCCGGAGGAGCTGGCCCAAGTGGCTGGGGAGAGGGAAGTCTGGGCCTCTCTGCTTAGGCTGCTGCCCCCGCGACCCAACCTCAGATAATCGGAGGAAGGAAGATGGATGGATGGAAATTTCACAAAACCTGAGTGTCGTGATGCGATGGCCGGTTGCTTGATAACATCTGTCCTCAGGTCATGTTATAAGATTAGAAAAATCAGGACAATTTAAAAAGCAATCCGTCTCCTGATGAATGCTGATGCTGTCTGTGGATTTGATCTCCAGTGAGAGCACACGTCACCATCTAAACTTCATTTTACCCAGAGTAACGTCCAGGAGTGCTTCACCTTCAATCTCAGTCATGAAGAGGTTGTTTGCTGCTGGTGAAATCCACACATTCACGAAACTTACTTTATTTAAAGAAATTCAGATAACATGACAGCATAAACAAAGCAGTCAGTTCTGTTATTCAAGTGAGAGTCAACTGCTAAAAACCACCAACAGGAAGCGTCCAACAAACGTGGTTCCGTTAGGAGCCATAATTGGCTTCATCGAAAGCTTTCCGGGCTCTCTTCAGCTCCTCGTTCATGGTCAGGAGGTCTTTGACTCTGGCGAACTTTCTGGGATCCTTGCGAATTAGAAAAACGATGTCCTCCACCTGGACGCGGCCCTGGCGCCCGATGGACATGGCTTTGTGGGTCATTTCCGTGATGAACTCGATCACCAGATCCTCCAGAATATCCACCGACTCCGTGTACGGGTTCTGGTCGTCTCCAAATCCGTACATCATGCACCGGAGCTCCTTGGAGAAGAGTCTCTTCCTCCTGCCGTGGCCGACATCCACCCCGCTGGATCCGTCCTCCAGCTCCTCCTCGAAGCCAGTCTCGTCCTCCTCGTCCGCCATTGATTCTGGTGGAAAAACACATAAAACGAGCCTTAACGACGCTTTACGGTGAGATAAACCTCCGACTTACACAACACTAACAGTACAACACGGTTTAGAGAACAAAAATCACATTTTACCGAGAAAACTGTATCACAACAATCCCAGAACTCTTCTTCTTCTTCGGCGGTTCTTCTTCTTTGGTATTTTTTTCGGCTTCAGCGTTTGCCCAGATTTCAAGTTGCATTACTGCCACCTGCTGGACTCAGTTTGAAACGTCACCACACACTAAAAACTATAATCTTTTGAAAACAATTGTTAAAATCGAGATTGAAAAGGGTCACAATAAATAAATAAGTAAACAAACAAACAAATAAATAAACAATTGAGCCCTGCGAGTCCCACTGACAGGCTGAATTAAACAGAAAAAAAGAACAATTATTCCATATATATTGGGATTATTTCAGATCTGCATCTATTTAATTTGTTTTCTTGTGAGTTTCTGTTTCTACTTAGCAAAACTCTGTCATGAATGTTAATGAAGTTGATGCTTTTTTATTTATTAACCTAGGTTATTATTTTCAGCATCATTGAAAACTATAAAATTCTGTCACAATACATCACACAGATCTATACTATTTTAAAAATAGCAAATAAATAAATGTGAGTTGAGTTTGGTGGTTTATGACTTGTGATGTTTTTTTACCTTATGGGTATCAAATTTCTGATAAACAAGCAATTAATTGAGACAACCCATCATTTGGATAATTAATTACACAGCAATATTGTTGTTTGGCTCATTCTGGAAATTGTATTAAATGTACCATTTGTTTAAAATGATACAAGCACAAAACACAAGATCAGAACCATAAATCATTTACTTTGTTGAATCTAAGACATTTAGTTCTCTTACATCAATAAATATGTCATACTGTAACACTAATAAGTACTTCACAGAACCATATAACACTCTGGATAAGTGGAAGAGAATGGATGGATGGACGGACGGACGGACGGACGGACGGACGGACGGACGGACGGATGGATGGATGGCAAATCGTCAGGATTGCATGATAGTGTGGCTCCGAGAACATAGCTGGGAGTGAAACGTAGAACGTCACCAAGGAATCGAGATAAAATGTCCAAAAAGTTGCCAAATTGGGTTTGCCAATAAAGAAAAGTGAAGTTGAAACTACAGGGTTATTTTTTTCTGAGTCCAGGAGCTCCTTTTAAGTTTGGTCAGAGACAAAAAAAAAAAAACACTTCAACAACACAATGTAACTCCAAGTCAATCCCACTTCTGTGGACTTAAACTGTCCACTTAGGAAGCAACACTGACTGACAATCAGTTGCACCTGCTGTTGTGTAAATAGAATAAACAACAGTTGGAAATAATGCAAGACAATGCTAGACCTCATGTGGCTAGAGTGTGTCAGCAGTTCCTGCAAGATGAAGGCATGGACGCTATGGACCGGCCCGCCCGTTCCCCAGACCTGAATCCAATTGAGCACATCTGGAACATCATGGCTCGCTCCATCCACCAACACCACGTTGCACCACAGACTGTCCAGGAGTTGGTGGATGCTTTAGTTCAGGTCTGGGAGGAGATCCCTCAGGAGACCATCAGGAGCATGCCCAGGCGTTGTAGGGAGGTCATACAGGCACGTGGAGGCCACACCCACTACTGAGCCTCATTCTGACTTGTTTTAAGGACATTACATCAAAGTTGGATCAGCCTGTAGTGTTTTTGTCCACTTTAGTTTTGAGTGTGACTCCAAATCCAGACCTCCATGGGTTGATAAATCTAATTTCCATTGATCATTTTTGTGTGATTTTGTTGTCAGAACACTCAACTACGTAAAAAACCAAGTATTTAATAAGAATATTTCATTCATTCAGATCTGGATGTCTTATTTTATGTTCCCTTGTATTTGGGAAGAAGAGAAACTTTATATTAAAAAGCTGATATATATATATATATATATATATATATATATATATATACGGTATAAAATTCCCATTACCCTCCGCAGGTGGTCTCATCCTTCCCAGCTCAGGTCCTCTACCAGAGGCCTGGGAGCTTGAGGGTTCTTCAGTATCTTAGCTGTTCCTAGAACTGCACTTTTCTGGACTGAGATGTCTGATGTTTTTCCTGGGATCTGCTTTAGTCACTCCTCCAGTTTGGAGGTCACTGCCCTGATGACCACGGGTACCACCGATGTCTTCACTCTCCAGGCTTTCTCAAGTTCTTCTTTGAGGCCCTGGTACTTCTCTAGTTTCTCTTGTTCATAAAGCAGTGTGCTAAAGCAGATCCCCGGAACATCTCACTCCAGAAAAGTGACCAAATCATATGTATATTTAGATTTCCAGTGGTGGGTCAGAAAAGATACCCACTCCTATCCAAAGGGTGGCGCTGTTGTGAATTTGTGAAGAGTTTGTCAACTTCCTTTGAAGCGTAGAAGAAGAAATAGAACTGAAAGAAACTCTAGCTAGCTAAAGATTTAGTTCCTTTTTTTCTTGTCAATACTACGTTCATGACTGTATTTCTACAGTCATTGGTTCAGACATGTAGACAAGATCTCCACCGGTAAGAACTACACTAGAATCGCTGGTTAGCCACTAAATGTCTCCATGCCAATGCTGTTAAAAGCGTTTAGAGAACCAGAGTTTGTGTTAGCTTAGCTTTTAGCTAATGGCTAAAGATAGCAACTGTTTAGCTGTTTAAGTTATTAATGTTGCTGTTAAAAGACATATGTGAATATTTCATAAACCATTCCTGTAAACCGGGCTCACACTTTTTATTATATCATGACATAAAGTGAGTGGTGTGTGTGTGTGTATGTGTGTGTGTGTGTGTGCGCGCGCGCGCGCGCAACGCTGTTTATCGCCAGCTGTCTTCTTAGCTATTAGCTGTGTATGCTAATACTGTGACTTTCCATTGTAACACAGTCAGTCAGTGACTTTTTGGTTTAATTTATAACATCTTCCAAACCAAACCCGCATTGTTCGTGGTCAGAATTATAATTTGAGAAATAAATAAAATCCCCCTAGTCATTTCAGACATTATTAGTTGAATTATATCTCGCATTATCCGTTCTAGATAAGGATGTTCTGTTGAAGATCTGAATAAACATAACTTAAGTGTTTATTGTGAATAGTGCCAGTGGCATTTAAAAAAACGGAAATGTAGTTTGGACTTGATTAATGAACATTTGCTTCAGATTTACGCTTTTACTGTAATATTTTTTGAATTTCTTTCTCAGGTTCTTATAATATAATTGAACCATTATGGGTGGTGTGATGGGGTGCAGAGTTGCTATGGAGATGGTCCCTCTACATTAGCGGTCTGTTCTGGACAGCTGGTCCTGGAAGTCCCGAATGGCGTGCCCAGTTCAGTTCCTCTTCAGAGGACTTTGCACTATTGGACTGGTTCTCCTCTACTATGTCTTCTCCATAGGCATCACCTTCTATAACAAATGGCTAATGAAGGTAAATGAGACCTGTTCCCTTTTCCAGAGCTTCTTACTTGTTTCTTGATTGGTGCCTATCTTAATCCATATTATGTCATTTTCTGTTCTTCAGCTTTAATTCAGCTGTTTTCATTAATCCTGTCTGCTATTTCCATCCCACTCAGGGCTTCCATTATCCTCTGTTCATGACATTGGTTCATCTCGTCGTCATCATCTGCCTGTCTTCTCTGACGCGATGGGCCATGCAGTGCTGGACAGGCAAACCTCGCATTGTCCTCAGCTGGACAGACTACCTCTATAAGGTGGCTCCAACAGGTACAGACGGACTCTCAAACCTTTTGACTGTTATTCTGAGATTCAGAAAAGAGGGTGAAGGTCAGACTTTGATGACATCTTTGCATTCATCAAGTTTAGTGATACTAAAGGTCAGAGAAACAGCAGGTCAGCAGAAAAGCTCAGACATTAACAGATTGTCTCTATAGTGTTGAGCTGTAATAAACCAATAACCACAGTCTTGGTATTGTCCTAAGTTTGTCTGAATTGGGACCTTTCTAACAATAAATGTATGAATTTCCATTATTTAACAAATGTCTTTATCTCTTAGAAAAATGTCTCGGTTCCGGTCCTCTCAGTCCACTGCCCTAAAGTTGTCCGAGGTTGTTCCAGGGATCTGTTGGGTTACAGCTCTGAGTGTTATGGTGGCTTGTGAAACTACCGAGGCTTTGAATTTCCATCATTTCTCTTTTCTTTCTGTCAAACTTTATTGATCAGTCTTCTTGTGGTCCTTTATTCTGATGTTACTTAGGATTGCTCCATCTGTCCCCACCACCTTGTTCTTTGGTTTGTTGACCTTCACAATGTTCTGTTGTTGAACCATCACCGGTTCAGTCGGCCTGGATCTGGAAGTCCTACCGTATCTTTGCTTGGTCGTCATCCTCTTGACGGTGACCTCCGGTCCAAACTCAGGCACGGATTCTCCTGAGATCTTGGTTGTGGCATTCCATGTACGTTTTCCATGCCAGCGTCATTCACCACGTTTTAATGAGCTGGACTGTCTCAGGACCATCACCTGTCTGAAGGAGACCCAGACCTCTATTGCTCTTCTGCTGAAGGCCTGTTTTTGTACAGACATGATCGGAGGATTTCTGCACACCTGCTACCTGCCTGTGGGCGGAGCATTATCCTTCAGTGATGATTCCTCTTGTTCTTCTTCCACATTGGGTTTCTGCTGCCTGAGACTTTCACTTAGCAGGTCATCCCTGGGTGCTTCGTTACAGATGCACACGAGGATCTTCATCCTGTATAGTGGTTCTAACTCTCACTCGTCCTCAGGCTCCCTCCATTACTTAGTGCACAGTCTCATCGTGCTGGACTTGGGTGAAGCTTTTGCATCATGAGGAGCTTTCTTGTCTTCATCAGTCGCCCCTGTCTCCTCTTTTGGACAGGCCATCACACCAGCGGGGTGTCAGATGACCGACCGAGTGTACATGTTGATGTCTTGGTTGTGGCTGACTTCTGTCCAGCCTCATCGTGGTTGCCTGTGGGATCCTAAGCTACTGGTGACTGTCCTGATCATATGTTGCCTTTGGATAGTTTCGCCCCTTCAGTTACCTCTCCTAGGTTTATCAGTGAGTTGAGCTTGATGTCGTCCCTGTAGAGGAGGTGGCTGACGACCACTGTGAGGTCAGAGCGTCACCTGAGTGTATTTGACTTCTGCAAGTGGTTTTAAATTAGCTTTGAGAGTTGTTTTCCTCATTCCCACTGAGGTCCTTCATTCTTTGATGTTTTGTGTACGTTACAAATATACCTCTAAGACTGTGTCCTTCCTGTTCGCAGCCTTAGCAACAGCACTGGATATCGGCCTTTCCAACTGGAGCTTCCTCTTCATCACCATCAGTCTGTAAGTGTTTAAGGCAGCAGACTGTTAAAACGTTGTTTTGTTTGATATTAATGCTGTGTTACTCTATTTTCATTCCAGATACACCATGACCAAGTCCTCTGTCGTGCTTTTCATCCTCTTTTTTTCACTAATGTTCAAACTAGAGGAGCCGGTGAGTCATCGATCTTCTGATTTAAGTCGTTCAGATCATTTTCTGACGGCTCCAGCATTTGTTCATTAATGGTAACCATTAGTAATGGGACACTTGTACTGAGGCTCTTATATTTAAGGCGTGAATCGGTGGTGAAACACCGGGCAGACCGGCTTTTAAAATCAAATTCTGTTGTTTCTCTTCTCCATCTTTTAAACCAGAACCCCTTCCTGATCCTGGTGGTCCTGTTGATCTCCAGCGGTCTCTTCATGTTTACATTCCAGTCGACCCAGTTCAACTTTGAAGGCTTTGTTATGGTTCTGGTGGCGTCCTTCATCGGAGGAATCCGCTGGACTCTCACTCAGGTCCTCATGCAGAAAGCAGAACTGGGTTCGTAATTTTACTTTCAAATAATAAAAAAAAATCATGTGGAGAAATCCTGTTGCTTTGCTTTTGGGTTTTTCCAGGAAAATAAGGTCAGTCCTACAGGTTTTTTATGTATTTGTGTTTTTAGTAGCAGGGGGAAACTGAGCAGAAATTAGTTGGTTATTTTTTCTTAGTTTTTCTCATAAGTGTAGCTCCCACAAGTATCTGAACAGATCGAGCGCTGTGATTGGACCACCAGACCCGTCGAGCGCTGTGATTGGCCCACCAGACCCGTCGAGCGCTGTGATTGGCCCACCAGACCCGTCCAGCGCTGTGATTGGCCCACCAGACCTGTAGAGTGCTGTGATTGGCCCACCAGACCCGTCGAGCGCTGTGATTGGCCCACCAGACTGTCTGGGCCTGCTGAGGCTCTGATGGAGCGTGGCTACACCGACAGGCTCCTGCTACTGTCTCTCTAGATTTCTAGGCTAGCGAAGCTCGGCATCCAGCTGGAATCAAATCTAAACCAACAAACTCATTTTTATTTTTATTTTCTATTCCAACTTATCTTTATATCACATTTTCCCTCCAGGCCTCCAGAACCCAATAGATGCCATGTACCACCTACAGCCTCTCATGTTCCTGGGCCTCTTTCCTCTCTTCCTGTATAACGAAGGTGAGTAAAGTCCAGACGAGTTCTTTTATCCTAAAGCTGCAGTGATTTTATCTGTCCAATCCTGGTCCTCAAGGCCACTAAACTGCATGTTTTAGTTGTTTCTCTGCGCCAACACACCTGACTCTGTTGTTGAATCACCTGTTTATCACCCACTGGTTAAAACCAGGTCTGTTGGGGCAGAGAAACCTGTAAAAGGTCCAGGATGGCCTCCCTGGAGGACCAGGATCGGACACCACTGCTAAAGCCCGGTCATACAGAGTGGTGGACTTGATTTGTTGCGTAGACGGGTTATAGGAGATAAACCTCGCCATGAAATCTCAACGTTATTTCAAAACAAGATACCCAAGATGAAAGACGACCAACAAAAGCAGCACAGCAGTTTCTGAGCTAAAAGTTCTGATCCGTGTCTCTGTTGGTTCCGTCTCCCTGCAGCGCTGAGCCTGAGTTCCTCTGAGAAGTTGTTCCGGGTAACGAAGCTCTCGCCTCTCCTCAATTCCCTCCTCACTCTCAGTGTTGGCGGGATTCTGGCCTTCGGTTTGGGCTTTTCTGAGTTCCTGCTCGTCTCCAGAACCTCCAGCCTCACTTTGTCCATATCCGGGATAGTTAAGGTACGCGTGTTTGTTTATTATCTGTGACCCAACAGACTCCTGATGCTGATCTCTGTGCAGGAGGTGTTTACGATGCTGCTGGCTGCGTCTCTGGGAGATAAGATGACCACTCTTAACTGGCTGGGCTTTGCTGTGTGTCTGTGTGGCGTATCTCTGCATGTGGGACTCAAGATATTTTATTCCAAAAGTAGGTTTTTCTTTTTTTTATTTTAAAGGAATAAATGAGTTCACCCACAGAATAACAGAGTTATGTGAGAACTTTCAGGGATTTCTAGTTTCTTGTGTAATTTTCATTGCAGGTGACTAAACTAAACGTTTCATAACAAAACCAGGATCATAGATGTGTGTGGGTGCTTGACCCGCCTCTGTTTTTATACTTCAGAAGGAACTGCTCTTTGTGTTTGGGGAATAGGTGAACACTGATTTCTCAGGAAGATCATAAAAGAGGCTTTAATGCTTCTCTTCTGTAAATGTGAGAGAATTAAACCACTGTTCCCTAAGGCTGGTTTAGTTTTGGTTTAACTGGACCCAAACTGGTCTCTAAACGTTAATTTCCTCAGCTTTTGGCTGGGAGTGACGACACAGAGTTTTACAACAGCATGAAAAGTTTAGTTAGATCCCAAGTGGGGAGAGAAATAATACTAAAAATCAGAAAAGGGACCTTTTGGAGTGAAGGTAGACACACCTCAGTCATTAATGTTTAAAATCTGTTTTCCAGGTAAAGTTCCGTCTGTACGGCAGCTCACCAGTAAAGCTTCAGAGCTGGAGATGCCGCTGCTGCTGCAGGATGAGGATAAATACGAGTATCCAGCTGCTGATGAGAATAACGACGAAGACGAGGAACAGGAAATCTCTTTACACTGACCCAACACAACTCAAGAACTTCTCATTCCTCTGTTCGTCCATCTGGATGTTATAGAAGCTTCCAAGACCTCTGAGATGGGAATCACTTCCACAAATACAGGAGGTCATTAGCTTTATTACTCCATGTGCTCAGGTCCGACGTTTATCAGCTCAGCTGCACGGTCGTGTGATGGAGTGTCGGGAGACGACAGTGTAGCAAAAGCACGAGTGTCATCAGCCTAGAGAGACGAGGTGTCGCAGCTTTTTAAGCACTTTTGCACACCTGGTTCCAGAGGAGTTCCTCTCCACCTGTTAGACATAAAAATGTCTTCTCACCTGGTTTCATGTGTTTGGAAACCGAAGCAGATTTATCTTTGTGCTCCAGTTAGGAAAAATCCTTCCTCAGCTTCTTGTTTTTACCCTTGATTTGGCCGTTTTATTCACATTTAGCTGTCTGACACATCGATGTGTGGTTTACAATAACGATTATTACAGGAATCCTGATTTCCTGAAGCCTTAAAGTTCATTTTAAATAATAAACATACTCACAAGAGTGTTGACACAAAGTGACTGCTTCTTGTATCAAAGTTTATTTCTCTTAGTGTAAAAAGTGACATTTTTATTAAATTAAACCACAACGATGTCCGGGTTAATTCTAACTAATGAGGTTTATCATGATGATGCTGGATAAATCCGTAAAAACATTTCCCGTTTGCTTGGATTCGTGTCGAGTCAGACGTTAGTGGAATCCAGCCTTTTCAGCCTAATCCGAAGACGTTTAATTACCTTTATGTGCCTTTTTCAAAACGGTCAGTAAGCCTCTAAAGAACTATTATATGACGAGTTTAAAGATGATTTATAAAAAGTTTGAAATGTGATTTTCAGTGAAAACTGGAATGTTGTGATCCATGGAAAAAAGTCATTTTGTTATAATTTTGTTATAAACTGGTGGAGTTTACGACCAAAGCAATAAAAATACTAATGGACCAAAAATTGTTTTTCACAAATTTAATAAAATTTAAATAAATAATTTATGAGTCCTGTCATCTGCTGTTATTGCCTTGTTGTCCTCCATCTTTCCTCTTTTTAGTCATCTTTTGGTCGTTGTCTGTGTGTGTTGGGGGGGGGGGGGGTAATCTCTTGGTCTTTGGTAATAATAGGTAGGATGTCAAACCGGAAGTGAACTCTAGTTCGGCACACCTGGACCACGTGACGGGAATCATCTATGCATGTTATTAGTAATGTATGGAAGCCCATTCCCGCCACTCAGATAAAAAAATTATCTCATAATTATGAGATGATTTTTTTCTAATCTGAGTGGCGGGAATGGGCTTCCACAGTAACGCACACAGACATAATAGCTGTTATTTGTGAGGCCCTTGATGGTCGCTACGCTACAGCTGACTGACCCAGCGCCTCCTGCAGAGAGCGTCACGTGGTACTTCCCTCTGGGGAACGCCACTCCCATGGCGGCGGAGCTTCTCGAGTTCCCCCCCACCTTCACGTCTGACAAAAGCTGCTTTTTCCATTTTAGCCGAGTTCGTGTGAACTTCCCACTTCTGGAATGCCGTGTGGAGCCAGTCTGAGGAAATAACCCGGACCCGCACCGAACGGCCAGGTAAGACCTCACCTGGCTTCTAAAATCACGAAACTCTTCAAAACTGTTTTCTTCTGAGAAAGTTGAACTCAGCTCCTCATTTTTTAATATCTGCCGTGAAACCTCAGCTGAACCACTGATTGTTTTGGAAATTTGTACTTTATACTTTACCTGTTGGGGTACACTCACCTGAGGAACACCTGAGCAATGCTGAAAAACTTAAATACTCACCTGTGAACAGTTCAAAGTCATTTAAAGTGTCTCTTTAGAAAACAAACATCTTAACATTTAGTTCTTTTATTTAATCATATTTAATTTAAATGTTTTTTATTGATGCAGCAACAAGCTGCCTCAGGTGATTAAAGCCTCTGAGGAGTCGAACTTTGTTTTCATGCTGCTCAGAACTTGAAGCCTGTATTAATAAAAACTGGCACTAATGTACAAAAACCTCTGAGTTGCCGTTGACGTCTAGCTTCCAAGCTGCCAGACTTTCTTGTAACTTGGTCTTATCAAAGTGGCTCTGACCTGGTTTTCTTCAGACTTGAGCTGTTTTCCAGTTCCTACCTGATCATTTTCATAAAGAACCTTTATGGTTTGTTCAGTCTGACCCATAAGATCTTAAACTAAAGGGATGAATCACAATCATCGCCTGTAGAAAAGAAAACACAGTGGCTGTCAAACATATTACTACTTGTCTGATAGGAGTTTTTGTGGTAAAACTGGTGGCTCGGTGTCCTCCACAGCTCCTCTGTCGAGTGGTGTTCCTCAGGGGTCCATTCTTGGGCCTCTTTTGTTCACCCTGTACCTGCTTCCTCTGGGGTCTTTTTTTCGACGGTTTGGGGTACCTTTTCACCTCTATGACGATGATAGCCAAATCTATGTGCCTTTTAGCCGTGAGGAAAACTTCTGGGCAGCAAAACTATTGGAGTGCCTAGCTGAGGTTAAGTTCTGGATGTCGGCGAACTTTCTGCATTTCAATGAAAACAAAACTGAGGTTCTACAAATTGAGCCCAGAAACAGATGTGGTAGTGACTGTCTGGACTTGGGACCGTTAACCCAGTTTCTTAAACCTGCTGTCTCTAATCTTGGATGTTCCAACAAGATAACGATCCAAAACACAAAACCAGTTGGACCTGCCACTGGCTCCAGCAGTGAGGGTTCTGGAGTGGCCATCTCAGTCTCCTGATCTCAGTATCAGAGCTCAAACTGATGTTCATCATGACAGACGGCCCATGAATTTACAGGAACTGGAGGCTTTTGGCCAAGCAGAATGGGATGCTTTACCATTTAGATTATATACAGAACCTTCTCCACCACGAAAACAAAAGGCGTTTAGACCTAGAAAACAGTGACAGGTGTTTAGCGTTTTCTGGTGGACATGTGGGTTTCTGCTTCTGGCAGAAGTGTTTCAGGGAAGATACCCGAGATACCCAAAGCCACCTGCTGCCTGTTGATGGGGGAGAACCAACCAGACGGCCCCAAACAAGATAAATCTCCCCCTCTTGATGTTAAGTGCTGAGGAACATTGGTTCCAGACATTCCCAAACAGCACCTGATTAAAAACAATTATCATTATTTTTGTGTTTCTAGGTCCCACTCATGAATTCTCATCTTCCTGCCTCCTCCTCCTCATCACCCTTCTGGCTAATGCTGGGTTTTCTCCTCAGTGGCTTCCTGCTGCTGTCCTCAGGAGTCCACGGCCAAGGTAAAGTGGTTTGGTTTACAACCTCAGACGGTTACAGCAATAGATTCAAAAATATTCAAAAGTTATGCTGGTGAAGGTTCTCAGTCATCCAGGTCATGGTGATCCAAAGGGGTTCGAATTAAGGTAACTGGACTTCTTTGGTTTCTTGAAGACGCTTCGCTTCTCCTCCGAGGAGCTTTGTCAGTTCTGACTGGAATATGGGAGGGTCAAGCTTATAAACTGTAGCTGTCTGTCGTTGCTCAACGAGCAGAAACTACCTATGAATACCCTCCTCCCTACCTCATGGAGTCGAACTCCGACACCAACCCATCAGTCCAGTTGCCTTCATTCGAACCCCTTTACTATTTCCTCAGTGTTGTTTACCTTTTTCGTGGTTGCTTTGTGCCACATTTCCTAAAGAGAATTACCAACAGGACAAAAGGTCTGATTAGTTTAGTAATTTATAAAAAACGATCTTTCTAACAGCTGCTCTTAACCCAGAGCGCACAGATCACGACACAGATATGAGCCTTAAATCAGCCTCAGCCTGCACATTGGGATAACTTGAAGTCAGTTTAAGCATTTTCTGCAAAACACACACACACACACACACACACACACACACACACACACACACACACACACACACACACACACACACACACGCACATAGGCATTTAAGTCAGAAGAGGATGTTTTGAGTGCAGGGGGTCCACAGAAGTGATAAAAACAGTGTTCTTGATGCCCCCCCACCATCCTTTTTATCTTTCACACTATTACATTTTTAAATTCAGCCCCCCCTCACTGGGAGGGATGCTCCTCTGACATGACCTTTGGTCCCGCCACCCTAAACTGGCGTCCTTTTCCGGTCCCTGCTCCGGTCCAGTGGACAGGACTTGCTTTGACGGGTGGAGGACGGAGGGATGGACACATGAAAGGCGTCCCTTGTTGGGAACCCCCGGTTGGAAATTATGTAAATGAAGTCAGAACAAGAGATGGATTTGATTTGTGCAGAAGGAAGTGAGAGGAGTGAGACTGTCCTTTTCCAGCTGGAGTCTTTGATTTAGGGAATTCCTGCTGTAGAAATTTTTGACCTGAATAAGTGACCCCGTACACCAAATCTTATTGATTCTCCTCTCTTTGTTGCTGTCAAGGTCGTCTAAAGCTGACGGTTCTGTCAGAGGACAGGCTGCAGATGAAATGGAAGGAGGCTGATGGACCCGTTCAGGGCTACAAAGTCCGAGTCAGAACCATTTCAGGTAGGAATATTGTCCCGGCTATGCTAAAGTGGTGGATATTTAAAATTTAACAGAATTTTACTCAGATTCAGCACTCTGTGGTGATGCCTTTATTTGTGGATCACTGGAGAAACATTTTTTAATGATTATCTCTGATTCTAATGGGTCACTCTGAGTGTTCCATGCAGGCTGAACATGAAAATAGTCTCCTCCACCTATCTCCTGCTTTAGCTTCTGATAGAAAATAGACTCTAGGTGAAACTCTAGGATTAGAACATCCTGACAGATCTACGTCACACTGTCACTGAACATCCATGGACTCACCCATCTTGACTCACGACGGGGAAGGCTGTTGTTGGTTTAGCGTCCAGGAAACAGCAGAGAAAGTCTGGGCTAGTAGAAGCTAACCGTTAGCATTAGCAACTCCACCACACAGCAGAACTCCTCCAGGCTTGTGTTATTTGTGGAGATAAAACATCAACGTTGCAGAGCAAACAGAGTCAGTGGTAGAGTCGTGTTGCTGTTAGCCAATCAGAGGAGAGATGTCCACATATCAGGAAATGAGACTCTAAAACCCTGAAGTTCATGTCTCCACCAGCTGATTTGTTCTTCCTGATTCAGATGCATCTGACCACCAAATAGTTCCCGAGCACAGACTGCAGCTCACCGCTCCCCCAGGGAATGGATCAAATGTGTGTGACAACTAATGGGACTTTATTCTTTATGATATGGGGTTCCACAGGGCTTGATACTCAGTCCTTTGTCATTTTTCCCCATATATCTGCTGCCTCTATGGTCCATTACAGAAAACACAAGGTTTCTACCTGTTGCTATGCAGATGATACCCAGGTCCAGGTGTATATGCCTCTGAAACAGAGGGACGGCCACAAGATTAAAACACAAATTTTGGATGGCTTTTAGCTTTTTTAATATGAACAAAAAAGGCAGAAGTAATATCTTGGTATCAGTACTTCCAGTTGGCAGTTGACCCTCGTCAAAATAAAGAGTTGATGTTGTTTATTTTGCCACACAGCACCACACATGACACGTACACAAAGTTAGATGTTAAAGAGAACAAAACACAACCAGACACCGACGTGGAGAAACATGTAGATTAATGATCTATCCATTCTGCTTTACTTCTGTAGAAGAGCCCCAGCCAGAGCTGATGCTGACGACCACCCGAGGCCGGGCAACAGTAGCGGGACTGGACTCCGGTCAGGAATATTCCCTCCAGGTCTTTGTGCTCAACGGGACGACAGAGAAACTTCTCGCAAAAAGACGATTCACCAGTAAGAAACACAAGAAACTGGGTGAAAGAAAGATGGTGCTGGATAAACCTGGGGAAGAAGCAGATGAAAATAAATGGCATTACTTTATCCATATTAGAATTAAACCTTTAAACTCAACCTTGGCTAAAATTGTGAGCTCACATTTGCAGTAGAGACATAATTGAAGACGATGCCACATTTTTCACATATTCACGCTTAGGAGCTCAACACCACTGGACTAAGTGCATGTACCTCCACTACTCACAGAGTAAACATAGATGCTGTCACAGGCAGATTACAGGCTAGAGTGAGGAGTGTTTACAGCTGCTGGACTTACTTTCAAGACTTTAGTGTCTCCTGGGTTGTAAATTTGCCGTCCTTCAATGATGGCTTCCTACCTGCGCTGTGGGGCTGTTTTCAGGACTTGAAGTTTGCAGTGAGAAGAGTTTTCCTGGAGCTGACATCTTTCTTTTCTGGCGTTCCATTGTCGGCCTCCTTTAGTCCCTCCTAGAGCTCAGGTGGGGTCGAGTAAGAGCTGGCTGTAGCCTCCGGTTCGCTTTAAAACATGCGAGAGACAGTAGGTTTCTGTGTTGAGCTGGACGTGTCCCGGCAAGCTAGAAAAACACCTTGACTCGGAAATTTGTACCGCTGCCTGTCAAAGTTGGAATGATGGCAGTCTGGGAATTCCTTCCTGATGTGTCTTCATCTTTTGCATTTTTAACACCCTCAGGAGCTTTGCTTTTGCAGTGGTTAGCTTAACCCATCAGGTGCATGTGAAGAGACTGGCTGCAGGTTAATAAAATACATCAATGTTCATATTAAACTGTTCTTATGCAAAATGATTTTATTTTAGATGTGATCATTACATGTTAAAATCACGCACTTCCTGCTTCCCAGTGGACAGCCTTCAGGAGGAGGAGATGATCCGCAGCGGCAGCCGGGAAAACAGGAAGAAGATGATGCCAGGTGGGTCTGGATCAGGAGACCTAGACGATGTAACGGAGGTTCTGTTGGGCCTGCCAACAGTTCGGTTCCCAGACCCCACGACAACAACCACCGCTGCCACTGTCACAACTACAGGTAGGGGTGGACGACATATCCAATATGATACACAGAATGAGTGCATTGGGTCAATTTTTCTATTAGAGATAGGGATGTAAGGAAATATAAATACGGTGGAATATCGCAATATTTAAGGGGCCTGCCAGACAGGCAGGGCCCTTATTGCTCTCCACCGGAGGATTTGTTGTCTTTATTAAGGGGCCTGCCTGACAGGCAGGGCCCTTATTGCTCTCCACCGGAGGATTTGTTGTCTTTATTAAGGGGCCTGCCTGACAGGCAGGGGCCTTATTGCTCTCCACCGGAGGATTTGTTCTCTTTATTAAGGGGCCTGCCAGACAGGCAGGGCCCTTATTGCTCTCCACCGGAGGATTTGTTCTCTTTATT
>SSNS01000283.1:651878-868124 GCA_006937985.1 Aphyosemion australe | reverse complement strand
TGAAAACTGTTTTCTATTTTACAGACACCTGTTGTTCATCGTGATTCCATCCCTCTGAATCTGATGCCAAGGCTCTGTTGTGGTAAGTTTCTGTGTTGGTGTCACATACTCAAAGTGTTTAAGTCACTGTTAGGTTACTTGTAGAGTTTGTGTCTTGATATTTTATTAAATAGGGCTTTTTAAATGGTTTATATTAGTGACGCTCCAATCAGGTGTTTTGCTGCCCATCACTGATGGCCATACATTTTTTATGTAGTTATAATGAGTGCTGCAGACAACATGATCTGGGAAACATCACCTCAGTTTAGACAAAATCATGTTTTTACTTTATTAAGAAAGAAAAAAAAAGACTTGCAGCACAATCAGTGTGTTTGTTTCTGACCTCAACTTCTGAGCCTCCTCCTCACAACCCGAGGTTTAGAACTGAAGGAGCCTCTTGGATGAGAGGCAAAACCTCTTCTAGATAACCAGAAACATCCAGCTGTTTTCAGTTAAATCTCTCAGGATGATCGTGTCCAGGATGACTGAGAATCTGCACCAACGTGCTGAAGCACAAAGCAGCAGCGATTCAGTCAAAAGGAAAACTGGAACACTTGAATGTAGCTGCTGTCAGCAACAATCTAACAGATTTAAAACATTAAAAACTCTCTACAGACTAAATAGTTCAGAAAATCAAAAACTAATCTCAAAACTTCACGTGCTGTAACATTTATTTGATTTATATTATTATTATTATTAGATTTATTTAGTACCCCTAGTGGATCCTAGTGGGTGGAACCCGGTGTCGTCCACCACAGTGAAAGGCTGCTCATCTGGCATGAGGACTTTAATTATTTTACAGGTTAGTTGCTCAGTCCTCTGACGGTCATGCTCATACGGACGAGCGTTGGTGACTGCAGCTGTATCTGACTTCTTTAGCTGCTCTGACTCAGTGTCTTTTTGTTTCTGCAGTGAGACTAAAACTCACCTCACTCTGCTCAAAGTTTGTTCTTTCAAAGTCCTGTAAAATCTACCTTGTTGACGTATTTGAACGTGCTTCTCCGACTTGTTTACATCGCTCTCACAGATGGAGTAAACGTTCAGCAGACAGGTTTGTTTACACTTTTGCCGCTCCCTCGTCACGTGTGAAGGGAGGGGTGAGAGAGACGTGATGCTGATCACAGGGTCTCTGCCGGCTACAGAGGATGAACCACAGCTGATTGGCTGGTCTGATCAGTGGAAACATCCATAGTTTATACATTTTTAATTACATTTATTTCTTTTCCCAGTTGTTTTTGTGGCAGTGCTAAATGTGCTCAGTTGGAGGCAGAGTTATAAACGTAATCATCCACACTACGGGCACAACTATAATTAACCATGGACATTCTCAGATTGATTGTTCATTTAAGATCAGCCTCATCTGTTCCTGTAAAAACTGGCTAATGAAAATGAGTATTTGATCACTTAGACTGTTGTTTCAAGATAACTGAAATGTTTCTTGTAAGTTTGTTGGTTCACCAACCATGAAATGTGTTTTTTCTATTTTTGTTTCTCAGATGTAGTTTTGTGTGTTTACTCTTGTTTTCAGATCGATGCAGATTTACCACCGTCCTCCTGCTGTCAGACTCCTGGAGCAGCCAGATTCTTCAGAAGGTTTTTTAGCAAGGAGGCCAGATGAGAAGGAGGCTGCAGAGCATCTTGGGCATCATGGCTTACGTGAGTCTCAACATTTGTTTAAATATTTTGAATTTGGGTCAAAGTTTGTTACATCAATATTAAACCTTTTCTTTCCACCCTTGACCAGAACAAAGATGATGTTGACCCAAACCTGAACGCGTGGAGCTCAACCAGGACCCAGAGAGTTTGTGGTGAGTGTTAGAAAAGTTTCAGTAAATATATAAATAGTGTTTGCTATAACTGTAAATAGCAATTAGTTTGTAGGGATGATATAACACACATAATAGCCATGTTTCCACTGTAGGAGTTCTGGTATATTGACCAGGAGATATGATGGCTCGGTCCTCTCAGCTGTCCTTTCAGGACTTTGCACAGACGTCAGCGTAGCACGACTGCTTCTGCAGAGAGTGATGTCACTGATCAGCGCCAGAAGGCATCGATGAACATTAAAAACATTGAAAGTTTTATTCTGTTGAATAACAGCGTTTGAGTCGAAGTACCAGGAGAGCTACTGTGGGATGTAAAATGTGGCGTTCAGTGACCAGAAGAAGTGCTGTTTTTCATGGTTTTTCAATAAAGTCCAGTGAGTGCCGTCATCGTGGGGGAATTGTGCTGCATGTTTCAGTGTTTGGAGTTTAGAAAAGGTGATTTCTATAGCTTATTGTCTTTTCCTTTTCATTCTGCTTCACCAGCAGCTCTTCCAATTTTTTAATTGTCTGCTAATGTCATTTCCTACTGAGTCACCACCAATCAGCACGAGTTAACCAAAGGCTCTGCTCAGCGACTAACGGGCCATTCCGAGTACCTGCTCAGGTACTCTGTTGGTTCCTGAGGATGGCTAGGAAAATTGTCTTTTCAGTCGGACCGTGATGTTCTGGTAAAATCACCCTGAAGTTCTGATAGTTTCTGATGATAAAGACGAATCTGACCAGATAACAAAGGGGAAAAAAGATCCATTCATTAATTAGTAATTAGTAATACTAGGATTCATTTATTAACCCAAAAAGTGCATAATTATAAGTAAATGAATAATAATTCAACAAGTATGTCACCTTATAATGTAAAATGTAATGATGTTATTTAACTTTCACAACTTTAACAAAGAACTGTGCTTCTGCAGAACATCGAGTGCTTTTGTAAGATCTTTAAAAGGTTTTAGTTATCTTTCTTTGAAGAACAAAATACATGATTGTGTAAAATTAGGTGTTACTGTGTTTGTAGTTCATGTTTAGGAACTACAAAAGAAACGAAGGGATGAGTTCAGAGAGACGAGTCTTTGCAGAGCTTTACCACAAACGGATGGAGCTTTCTGGTTTCCTCACTTCTAAAGGAGAAGCAGCAGCTAGCAGGAGCCGGTCACATCTGGATTCATTTAACAGAATTTCTAGAGTTAGCAGGTGATGCTCCTGTTAGCTCGCTGCTTCTGTCTCCAGCGGTCATCACCTCACCTCACATGTATTCTTACTCATCTGGTCGATCGTGTGCCGACAGAACTTGCAGGAACATTGTTCTCCAGATTCATAAAAAATTCTACCATAAACTTTACATTCAGATTAGTAGTTTTTTATATTTGGGGGAACATTTGTGTTTTAGCGAGCCTTTTCCCCATGACTGACCATTTTCTATTTTTCCTGTTTACGTGGAGAGTCGGGCCGTAACCATTCAAGTGTGCAGGCTGCAGGTGCTCCTATGTCCTCTTACTGCTTTGATGCTCAGATGTCAACATGACTAGATGCAGTTATATTAGGAGATTTCTACTCTATTAATAAAACAGTTTATGTAAATATACGTTTACTATATCCTTTTTCTCCTGCATTCTCCAGACTGCCAACAAGAACTCTGTTCCAGATGCAGGAGGTGACAGCTGGACTTCATCCTGTCTTTTTAAGAGATCCACCTGTAAATGCTACCCATAAAGGAAGACCTTCAAAAGTGAAACTAACTTTGTTTTTTATTTTGATAAATAAAAACAGAATAACAACAGAATGAGTTTATTGTTGAGGGAATCAAGTTAGACCTGCTGTAGGAGGCAGATTACTGTCTGTGATGAAGAGGAGCAAATACAGGTTTCACTCAGTAACATTACGATATTTAACTTGTAGATAAAATGTGTTTAGCTACATTTTAAGTTGATTTTCTGTCTCCAGAGAAAACTAACATGAAAATTAGATGTGTTCTTTTTTTGTGGGTATATTTCCAAAGTCAGCAGGGAATCAGGTGATTGTTTCCCTCATGTGTAGGTGATGTTGGATAAGAAGTGATTCTCACTGTGTTACAGTAGGTGTTTAGTTTTAGTTGGGACAGAATAATCTGTTTTAAAGTGAGTTTTAAAATGTTTCATGTTTTTTATACAATGTTAAATGTGTTCACACCATTGAAGCATTACTGTTAATATAGTGTTTTTAACTTTTCCTAATTTACACGTGTTAGAACGGACGAGTGTGGTTTTGTTTCTTGGAACTAAATGTTACACAATGTTTTCATCAGTAGTATGTACTAGCATGTTGGTTTGAATAAGTTTTATTTGTGTGATCAATAGAAACCTCATTAGTTACAATAAATAATGTTGGTTCAACTGGAGTCTTTAATTTTTCTTTCACTGAACCAGAAATTTGAGCAATTTGTGCATCTAGATTCTAAAATGGTTTTTACAAATAACTGATTATATTTTATATAAAATATAAATTGTGTGGCATAAATCAATAGTGTTTAACAGATTGTTTTTTAATAAATAAAATACTGACACAGTCAACACTAACAATAAATAAACACTTCAGGTCAGCAGGCTGTTAGTACAGTGGCCATCAGGGATGAGAGCAGATGTGCTGTCATGTGAATCAATGCTAAGCTAACGCGTCAGTATGTATGTATAAAGTCTGTATGGCCAAAATAATGATTTACTTTAGACCAGCTTGAAAACCATTACACTGACCAAAACATCCTCTTTAAAAGCATGTCCTGACTGCATGAAAACCGTAATGTGGAGCAGAAAGCTGAAGTTGAAGGTAGAGCAGATGTAGCTAACTGTTCAAGCCACACAGGATAACCCGCTCGAAAAACAAGCGCACCCCGAAGAGGTTTGTCACCGCCCAGTTCCAAACAGTTCTCCCATTGGCCGAGTGGTTGCTAGGAGATTATTCTCCAAAGTTTGAGAGGGAGCAGAAAAAATCCGTGAGCGCAGGGAGCTGACTTGTGGTCCACAAGTGGCGGCTGGTGCACAGATTAAAACTGCTTCCACAAGTTGTGGAAGCAGTTTTAATCTGTGCAGAGAGAACGTTTGCACACGTGAAGAAAATATCTGTGCAAGAAACTTAAAATCTGAGTGCAGAAAGAAGGATTTGAGGGAGAACAGATTATATTTGAAAGAGAGCAGACATTTTGAGTGCAAGCATTGAAAGTTTTAAAAGCAAGGATATAAAATCCTGCTCTCAAATTTAAAATTCAAGCTCTTGATATTTGTCAGTTAAATTCCCCCATAGTTTTCCAGGTCCAATCTGTATGAGGCCTAAAGGTTGATCCAGGACACACTGGAGGGACCTTTTTCCTCGGCTGGGCTGGCCTGGGAACATGTAAGGAATCCCCTGGAGGAGCTGGCCCAAGTGGCTGGGGAGAGGGAAGTCTGGGGGCCTCTGTCACAGCCCTTGGCTGTTTGTGGTTATATTTTATTTTCTCCTCTGGCTTCCTCCCTTCCTGTGTGTGAGAGATGGCACGCCACACCTGGTTCCTCTCCCACTGATTGTCTCAACCAGCTGTCCCTGGTTGCAATCAGGCTGGCTCGGCTACAAAAAGCCAGCCTGTCTTCAGTTCAGGGGGGCAGCAGGACAGAGGTTCTCTGGACTGTTGTCTCCCCGGTGGCGTTTTGGTTTTGAACTTTGTTTGATTTGGTTTTGTGTTAAATAACAACGTGTCTCTGCTTTTTATTCCCCTTTTAGGGAAAGACTGAGGTCTAAAGGGGAATACTCTTCGAAGCTAAGGCTAAGTTACCCGAGACCTTTTTGGGGAAATTATTCAGGTCTCTACACATAAGTGTTCAGGGTCAGCAGAGACCCCCAGTCTCGTTATCGTTTTGCCACCGGTTTAGTTACTCATCTTGTGTTTATTGTTTAGTTCCCTTTGTAAATAAATGGTTTACACTTATTTTTGCACCCGAGCATGTGTCCTTCATTGTTACCCTGGTTACCTAGATGACCTGGGGTGTAACAGCCTCTCTGGCTGATGCCCCTGTGAGCTGATGTAACAGTCTTCATTTAGCATAGAAGACAAGACGGCCAGAAAGTTGGTTCTCCATTGTTTATTTTCATACCTGCAGAAGACATAAAAACACTCTCAAAACATGTCTTCTGGCAGCAACAGCATGTGTAGCTCCCTCACAATGCCAGACTGCTTTGTGAGAAATGGGAAGCTACGGTAGCCTGGCAAGCCATCCTATATGTGAATATATAGGATGCAAATTCTTTGCAAGGCAAGAATTTGGTCTAGTTCACTAGGCTATAGCTACGGTGGTTGAAAGGCACAGAGCGGGATGCAGCTTCCGGTTTTCAAAATAAAATACAACAAAAATGATCAATTTCACACTTTAAACAATATTAATACAAAATAACAAAATTTTAAACTCTGTTACACTGACACCGGATAGGTGGAGGAAAATGGATGTATGTATGGATGTTTGATATTCTAAAATGAACAGGTCTTTTACATTTTATGTACATATGTCTCTTTATGTAGCCTAATTTGGCAAAGATTTCAGCTCATAAGTGATTAACTCAGGGGTAACAGTATTAATGATGAAACTGAGCCAACAGGATATTTTACCTGTAACAATACATTTTACAAAATTGACAACAGACGATTAAAACCCTCTTAAATGGGGGTTATTTACAAAGTCTTTCTGCTTTCACAACGGGCTAACACATGATGACGCACCTGCTGTAACGAAACACCGCCCCCTAGCGGGGTCCGGGTGTTGCTGCAGGCCGCGGTGGTGCTCATCATCATCAGCGCGGACAGGCGGGACAAAGGCTCAGCACTTGTTCAGAGGCTGTTGGAGGACAGTTTACTCTGTCCAACACACGCATCTGATACCAATAACGCTTTCTGAAGGCACAGAAGTCCATTTTAGGACTAATTTAGGAACGAATTATTTCTCTGACAAGTCCACAAGCCGAGTCAAGCTTTGGTTGGAAGGAGAGTTTTAGCAGAAAACACGAACGGACCCTCAAGTGTTTTCCCCCCTTCAACGCTCCTCAGGTAAGGAAAACTTCAAGGTGGATTCAAGTGATGTTTGCTTCAGATTCTCCTTCCTTTTCACGACTTTCTCTTGAAGTTGACTATAGCGTTAATGTTTTAGGATGTTTTGAGGTCTCTGCGAGAAGAAGGATTGTGTAAAGTTAACGGAAACTTAATGTTTAACTTCGACAGGTGGGTTAACAGTCACAGATAGCTGCTAGCTAACTCATCTCACGTTCTGGTATCGATCTCTACGTAAACAACGACCTGTTTAAGCCCCCAGGAGAGACTCAACTAAAGCTATGGGTTCAAATACAGGAAATTAATCATATCGCTGATAAAAAGATCAGCTCCGTGACTGAAAAACAGGAATAGAGTTTATAAAAGTGCAGCCTGGTTAGGTTCATGTTGGTTTTAAATGTGCAGGGATCCATTGTGTTGATTATTGATATTGGCGTTATTAATATGTAGTAAATCAAAGATTGTGTTAAATCAGGTGTAGATGTCTATTGTGATATTAATTCTGTTACACCTGGGAAATGCAGGTGTACTCTAAACTACAGAAGATATCATTAAATCTTACATTTGATGTGGTTTTGTTGAATTTTACAGAATCATATAAAACTAAATTATCTTTTTTGTTAATTTGGATATTTAATATGCGTTATTGTCACTTTCAAACAATCAATTTGACATTAGTTTTACAGACTAATCTAAAGGTTTATATATATATATATATATATATATATTCAAAAACTCCCCAAAAATAGTTTATGTGTTGCGTTTCAGAAGGTTGTGGTTGTTCCTGCAACATGTGCAAGCTCAACATATTTTTCATTTTTGCAACAAATCCAATTATTTTTTCACGCTCCAGGAAATTGCACAGTGGTGTTTTTTTTTTTTTGGTACAGGAAGTCTTGCCAGGCTCCTGGGTGTGTGTCAGTGGGTCCCAGCCTACACTGGGCGGAGGCCTGATTGTTTTTGACAGATGGAAGGCATGTGACTGTATAACTGGAATTCCTTCATCAGCAGCAGACGATGGAGGCTTGTGTTGCTGGTGGGAGTCTGACCTGACCTCTGACCGCCGTCTAAACTCCACACTTTCTGTCCAGCTTTTAAAAAAATGAGACGTATGAACCAGCTTTAGAGAAATACTACAACTACTACTGCTGCTCTTGCTGTTGTACTCCACCTCCTGCTGCTGTAATGCTATTATTACTACAAACTGGGCACTATAAGTGGAAGTATGGTTCTCTACATGCAGGTAATTTACCTGAAACAACCCCTTTTTAGTCACGGTTTCTCTAAATAACAATAAAACGTAAAAAGTTATCATTATTTATGATTAAAACTAACATAAAAATACAAATGCTTATTTAATGATCTCATCAGGTGCATCCACATTTGTTTCAGCCCAGCCAACTGGCTAAAACTTAAAGTTATTCAATTAAAGACAAAGCTGAGAGAATAATAACGCTAAAGTCGAGTCTCTATCATCACAAATCTGTTTGTGTTGAAACAAACTTCACATTTATTCCAAACCCGGATAAATACTTTGGTTAGATTAGCTGAAGATTTAGCTTTCTCTCTACATAAAGAGCAAAAAGAGCTTTGTCTCTAAAAGGTTGGCCTTTGCTAGTAAAGAAGTTGTTTTTATAGACGTATTTTAAGGTGAAACTCTGTCGTTTGTGCAGTCCGAGCTGCTTTTTATTGCCCGGAAAGGTCATTTCCTGCCAGTTATCTATATGGTCAAACACTAGTGGGAGTTAAATTAGAACATGAACACCTGGGGAGCTTGTTGATCAACAATAAAGGACACCTGATACTGCACAACATCCACCTGTCTTCTCCTCTTTGGTCTACTTTTCACCTCAGCCCCAGTAGGAACAGTACAGAGGAGGCCTTGTTTGATCCCTGCAAAGTGCCCCAATTTTCTTTCTCTGAGAAAAAAAAAAAAAAAAACTCCATGGCAACATTGTTCCTGTGACGAGAAGCCCTGACTTCTGCCCCTCCTGCTCCTGAAACAAAGACAAGAAGTTATGGAGGGAGGGAGAGGAGAGCTGGGGGACAGAGAGAGAGGTGGGAAGGTGTCCTGGATGGAGGCTCTGAGGCGAGACCTCTTCTGCTCTGTCTGTGTGTGTGTGTGTGTGTGTGTGTGTGGGGGTGGCCACATCCCATAAAGAGAGAAGAGTTATGGAGCTGAGGGCAGTGCCAGAGCCCATATCTCTGTCTTTATGTCTGAACTCCTGAATGAATTGGTGTCTTGGTTGCTGCCTTCCTTACTGTCCTGCTGAGATGCCAGAATGCTGTGTGTGTGTGTGTGTGTGTGTGTGTGTAGGTTTTGTGCTTGAACTCATCTAACTCTAGTTTAACTAAGTTTGCCTCCTTGTTACATTAATTCTGCGTTGATTTTCCAGTTCCGTTATTTTCGGTTCTTATCTATACACGGAGTAGCAAAGCTTTGTTTTTACCTTTTTGCTGACAGTTTCGACTCTTATCTGTCGCCTTCGTCAGAGCGTCACCGGCAAAAAGATAAAACAAAGCTTTGCTACTCTGTGTAAAGATAAGCAAAAATAATGGAGCTAAGATTGCACTTTAAAAGAGGAAGTTACCCCCAAACCAACAGTTTATTGCTGATAAACTCTATGAAAGAGTGTCTAATAGTTTTGTAGACATATGTAGTCTTTATTTTGGCATTTTAGTGGATCGCATTTAAAATATAATAATTCAGCCTAAATCTGTCAGTGTGGCGCCCTCTTCAGTTTAAAACTTGATTCAGCTAAAATGGTACACTACTACGTCAGCTATACTTCCGCTGTGCAATATGAAATCAGCCGAGTCTCTAGCTAGGCCACGCCTCCATAGCGAGTTGGAGTTGGAATAGGAAGTCACCTCATGAGCCTTCGGTTAAAAACGATACAGCCCAGAGCTGCTCGCCTCCAAAACAGACCCTCCTCCCTTCCTTCTGTCCTCTGGTGAAGTAGATAAGTCCTCCACTTCAAATGAGTTCTCTGAGGCAAATTAACTTAATTCATTATCAGGGACTAGGAAATGCTGCCTTTTCTTTGTCTGAGCAGTGTGTGTGTGCGTTAGCAGCTTGGTTCTTCGAGTGACTGACCGGGAATCTCCGAGGCCAGCAGGCCAGCTTGGGGCGGGGGGTGATGTTGGTGTTAACATTCTGTGTCACTCACTGCTGCAGACCCACCCTCCTGGTCCGCCAGGCAACGCCTCCTTGTGGCGCATTTTTCAAACTGGAAATGTGGGTGGAGTAAGACTCTGGTAGGGGGTAACTGACACTTTAAAGAGTCTAACAATGTTACATTTGTGAACGGTAAAAAAACACACCAGTCATAATTCTCCTGAGCTTTGTTTTTCTCAGCAAAGAGTCATGAACAAAAAGATTTTCAGTTCAGAAAGGACAAAAAAGATCTAATCTCATGTGACGTGACTGAATGGGCTCATTCACGAGAAATCGTGTGAAACTTATTTCTGAAATACTATCAGCCACTCTGAGTTGTTTATGCATGCTGAACTGAAACATTTCTTCAACACCTGTCGGCTGCATTAGCCGCTGAACGACAAAAGACGGGAACACGATTGAGTCGGAAAGTTAAAAGTTAAAGTTCCATTAGTTGTCACACTGGTGTGTGAAATTTGTTCTCCACATTTGACCCATCCCTTGGGGGAGCAGTGAGTTGCAGCAGTGGCTGCGCTCGGGAACCATTTGGTGGTTTATCCATCGGGTCCCATTTTTCAGTCTTTGGTATGACCCTACCGTAGGTTTGAACCCACCATCTTCCAGTTTCAGGGCGGACACTCATACCACTAGGCCACTGAGCTGGAAAAAGCCAGTCCTTTATACGTCACAGGAAAAATGAGCATTTATGGCCCCGCCCACCTTGGCTTGTGACCGCGGAAGGCTGTGTTGATTTAGCGACCAGTTGAGAGCAGAGTGCGTGTCAGTTAGTAGAAGCTAACCATTAGCATTAGCACCTCCACAACCTGGCGGAACATGTTCTAGTTTGTGTTATTTGTGGAGATAAAACATTCAATGTTAAATTTTTTTATAAAAAAGAAACAAAGGCAGTGGAAGGGTCACATTGCTGTTAGCCAATCATGAATATTAACGAGCAAGACTTGGAATTAGGGGAGGGCCGATGTATCGGTCGGCCGATATATCGGGCCGATATTTACCATCTTTTATATATCAGCATCGTCTGATACACCTGCTTAGTAAAGCCGATTTAAAGTCAGGCACATCCTCGGGCAGCCCGGTGCTGCTTCAGAATTTTATTTAAATGTATTTCTACTAATATTTATATGAATATGAATATTTATTAATTAATTTCAATTCAGTTTTTTTATATAGCGCCATGACAAGAGTTGTCTCAAGGCACTTCACAAAGTCAAACATTCCAATTGAGTTCAGTTCATTATGCCAATTAGTTAAAAGTTTCCTAAGGAAACCCAGCAGATTGCATCGAGTCACGGACTTGTTGTGTCAGTGACTTTACAGCAATCCTCATACTAAGCAAGCATGTAGTGACAGTGGGGAGGAAAACTCCCTTTTAACAGGAAGAAACCTCCAGAAGAACCTGGCTCAGTATGAGCAGCCATCCACCACTACTAACTGGGAGTTTGAGAAGATTGGTAAGTTAATGGATTAGTTTGATTAACTTTAATTAGATGTCTGATTTTAGGTGAACACGATTAAAATTTAACAGTTGGTTAAATTCAGTGTTCCAAAACGGATTCAGCTTCAGAAATTTTACATATCAACTGCTATTAATGACATTTTAACATGCAAATGAGGTGGAAAACATCTAGATATCAGCTGTGAAAATTGGCTGAAAACATTAGCGACATGACCTCTACATAATCAGCATTGGTATCGCTAATAGAAAAACCAAATTTGGTTGACCACTATCCTGCCAGGCCTCCTCATCCTCAACATCTCCGATTACCTTCTAGTTCCTGAAACAGAAGCGCCAGAGCTCTTTTTCCACAGAAAATGACTCCCAAGGCTTTCATTCATACTAGAGATCAACGAAAAACAAGTGGACGACACCGTAAAATAGTTCAGATTCTTTCATTTTAAGTCTGTGGAACCAATGTGTCAAGTAAAGCTCCAACTTTCCACTTCCTGCTCTTGAATACATGTTTCTTGTTCTCTGATACAAGTCCAAACTAAATATCTGGTTCGTTTCTGCTATCAGGCAGAGTAAACCAACATTATGAACACGACCTTGGGTCCGTTTGTGTTGAGCTTCTTATCGCTGATATTTCATCAGCTACAGAGAGAAAAAATCCACCTAAAGGAGCTGTTTATGAAGTCTCACGAGTTTGGTAGTTCACTAACAGCTAGGGGTGTAGTTTTATACAGACAGGAAGTACAGTAACCAGGGTTCTGACTCAGTAACTTGGTGTTTATGTATCGGTGGCGCTCGTCCACCTTCCACTCCCTGCGTAGAAGAATGGCCGACATGATGTCATTCACATGACAGCGTTGCATATCCTATAAGAAACGTTAAAGAAAACAAAAGTTTCAGCTGAATGAATGGTTGTGAAATGTTTAAAGTCTTGTTATTGTGTGGGCTGCAGAGAGCGACTCCTACGCCCTACAAAAGAGGCAAAAAGGGACGTATTGTTAGGCTCCTCTGCCCGTCCTGGTACCAACATCTCCCCTCTAACTGGGACTTCTGGTGCTGACACCAAACTAAACTCTCTCCTTTACGATTTCTCCTTCTGTTCCTATAAGACGTCAGGATGTACAAATGTTAAAAGTATTAAATTCAACACGAGAAAATGTGCCAACAAGCATAAGTCCTCTCACGAATCACACCCACCTGGAAATGGTAAAACATTTACGCTGCTGTTCCTGAGCCTCATTACCATAGCAGGTCACACCTAATTTACCCTTATCTCTCCACGTAGCGTTGGTCATATCAGTTCTTCTGAGAAAAGGAGTCGTTCTGTTCTTCACACACTGGTTCAGGACACGTTGTTCTCTCAGCTGCCTCCTTCTGCTTTCTGTTGCAGCTCCTGACACCTCCAGTGATGTTTGACAAGCAGCACTACGAGAGCCCACCTGTTTACACTCCTCCATCTAACAACGGCTTTGGTCCTCCAGGCAGCTTCCATGACCCTCTCAGTGACTACAACGCTTACCCGCCTCCACCGGGATCTTACTACATGGAGGACAAACCGCAGCACTTCTACAAGTGGCTGTCACCTCCGGGGATCATCAAGGCCATGATGGCTGGTGTGATCGTGCTGTGTGTGGCCATATTTGCCTGCGTGGCTTCAACTCTCATGTGGGAGTTCCAGTATGGCTATGGGATGGGCGGAGGCTACTATGGCTCTGGTTTGGGCTACGGCAGCGGCTACACTGGGGGCAGCTACGGCTCGGGCTACGGCTATGGAGGTTACGGCGGTTATGGAGGATACGGAAACTACTATGGCTCATACGTTTCTCCTTACTCGGCCAAAACCGCCATGATCGCCATGGCAGCCATTAACTTCATTGGCTCGCTCAGCTTTTTCATCGCCAGCTTCTCCAAATCCAACATGGTCCACTCTAGGAAGTTCTTCCTGGCTGTCCTGATATCCAGCGTCCTGATGGCTCTCCTGCAGGTAACACTCAGTTACATAGTAAACTATATGTACCGTGTTTATTATCATTAGAATGATAAATAGAAGATGTACTTAATGTCATTTCACTTTTAGAGTGAGTTTATTTTAATGTCATGCTCACATAAATCATTGTTTGCATTTGAAATAGTTGGACATAATAGTGAGCTTGTAAGTCTGAGTGTGTAATATACATTACATGTCACCAATAAGCACCAGAAACACCTGTTTCTGGTATGACACGTTACATTCAGATGAATCCATAATCACCAGATAGATCATTTAAAGGTGTGATTGACTGAAAAAACAATTTTTGAATGTTTTTTCTGATCATAATCAGTCACTGAGTTTTTCATGCAGACCGAACATGAAAATAGTCTCCTACACCTACCTCCTGCATTAGCTTCTAATAGAAAATAGACGGTGAAAGTCTGACAGATCTACGTCACACTGTCACTTAACATTTATGGACTCAACCATCGTGACTCGCGACGGGGAAGGCTGTTGTTGGTTTAGCGTTCAGGAATCAGCAGCGGATGTCTCGGCTAGTTTAAGCTAACCGTTAGCGTTAGCAACTCCACCACACAGCAGAAGCTCCTCCAGGCTTGTGTTATTTGTGGAGATAAAACATCAACGTTGCAGAGCAAACGGGTCAGTGGTAGAGTCGTGTTGCTGTTATCCAATCCGAGGCAAGATGTCCACATATCAGGAAATAAGACTCCAAAACCTGCCGTCTGAAGCTCAGCTGTGATGTGGTCAACTTTTATGTCTGACAAATGGTGCACCGGTATATTTTTTCCCCCCGAGAACGACTTACAAAGCATTCATTCCGACTAGAGACCACTGCAAATGTACAGATTAAACAAGTAAACCACTCCTTTAAAACAGAACTATGTGGTTTTAGTTTGGCTTTCACTAGGGGGTTAAAAGTGGAATATTTGTGTGAGTTTTCTGACATTGGAAGGGAAAAGGACCCTAATCTGTTCAGGATGCTTCTGCCTGGTTTTAATTCTGTGTCTTTAATTATCTCAGCAAACGTGACACTGATTTTTTTCTCCTGTCTCGAGAAAAGTTGTATTAAATGTTTTAAAACAAACTCACATATCACTGATTAGAGCTGTGTGTGTGTGTGTGTGTGTGTGTGTGTGTGTGTGTGTGTATTCTGTCTTTATTAAATGTAACTCCTGTAGGAATCAGAGCTTCTCCATCTGTGTGACTGATCGTGTGTCCTGTTGGTTTTCCAGGGCATCATAACCATCGTGTACATCGTGGGGGTGAACCCCATGGCCCAGGGCTCCTCCAGCATGATGTACAACCCGATGCTGATGATGTGTCAGAACCTCTACCAGACCACCTACTCTCAGATGGGAGGAGTGGGAGGCTTCCCACTCTACAACCAGTACCTGTACCATTACTGCTTCGTGGACCCACAAGAGGTCCGTTCCTCTTTAATTTCAGCCTTCGTGACTATTCTGATGATTGATGACTCGTGCATCTGCAGCCATTATGAATATAAGAAACGATTCCACACAGGTCTGATTACATAACTTCTCCTATAGCCCTGTAGCAGGATGCGTTTCAGGATGATGTCACTTTATTGCACAACTTATCTCTTTTCTAGATCTCACCCCTTGTTCTTGCTTTTCTAGGGCGTTGCCATGGTGTGTGGATTCCTGGTCATCATCGCTTTGGGGGTCGCTGCTTTCTTTGCTCAGAAAACAAGAGGGAAGATCTGGCGCTACGGAAAACCAAATATCTACTGGGAGGAGCCTCTCGTTGGTGGGAAGGCCTCTGAAGGCAGAGATGTGGAGGAATGGGTAGGAGAACACGCTGCTTGATCAGACTGTGTTTACATGGGATTTAAGGAGGAGACAAAAAAAATCCATGTTTGACCCAAGCTGACCTGGAGCTGAGCATGCACAGTTTCAGGGACACAGTGCAGTGTTTAAATCCTGACCGCAGATAAAAAATTATTTGATTAGATTATGAAACAAACTGCAGCAGTTATTGTTGAATCAAAGATTCAGCCACCAAAAGTGACCGTTTTATCTCTGACATCGTTTTTCTTTTGTCGAGTGAGATAGGAGGAGTTGGTCATCATGGAGGTAGTCATCGCCCCGAGTAGGTAGTCATCAGGAATGTGATTGTGGCTCTAAAGCTGTAAACAAGCAGACCGATGTTTGTGCGTTCACCAGCTTAGTCGTCACACGTAAAGCTATTTTTAACAAGGAATAGTTTTCAGCCTTCATCTGTTTTTATTGCTTTTCTTTAAGAGTTGAAAGTTCAGGAGGAGCTTCTCATAGAGGCGTTTAGTGGAGAAATGGTCTCCCTGCGTTGCTTCTGAGTAATTTGGTTCACTGATAACAGCCCATGATCGTGTTCCATAACCCTTCTGGACTGCAACCTGGTTTCGCACTGAGTAATCATTAACCGCCTGAGAAGATAGCCAGCAGACCGCTGGTTTCTAGAGTCTGTCTCATTTAAACGTCACAGGTGAAGTACGGGTTAATGATCCACCTGATCTGCCATGTTTTAGATGAGTTCTGCTTTATGAATGAGTCTGCGGCACTAAAGCATCAGCAGCTAAGAAGGGCTGGAGAGTCACTGTTACTGAAATAAAATAACTTTTGCACCATATTCCAGTTTTTTTTGTTTCACCTGTATAAAGTGATTTATAATGTTTAATAAAATAGTGATCAGCCTGAAGGAAGGTATTTTTGGGTTGGGTTGGCAGGTCAGCTGCTTGATAGAAATGTGGATTGAACTTGCCTAAAATAAAAAAAACTAAAAAAATCTAAAAACTATGAGGATGTTTGATTAAAAAGAAAAAATAATCCGACATTTTATTATCATTGCCTTAATATTAATATGATTATTTTTGTTATTTTACATTATTTTATAGCTCCCATTACAACAAATTAAAAAATATCTGCAAAAAGGAAAAAAAAAAAAAATTTTCATGTTGTTTGAAGTTAAAGGGTTAATCAGTGTTTTTTTATTTGCTACAGTTTTCTTAAACAGCCTCCATATATTTTTAAAGCCCTATTTGACCTCTTATCCTGGTCTGAAGTGTCTGGAAGCTCCTTTTCTATTAAACCATCACAAATGCAGAGAAAGCAGTAATCTGTCTCATCCAGAGACTCTGAGAACACCATCAGCAGCACTGCACAGACGTGTGGTTAAACTGAATTATACAGAGCAGTTTGTTTTGGAGTGTGTAGTGCTACACACACACACACACACACACACGGGGAACACGAAGGTGACTCCTCTGCCTCGCTGGGTAAATCCTCTGACTAGCACTTGTGTCTAATAATGGAGCCATGCTCGCTGATGATGTCATCAGCGTGTTGTAGGGATGCGGAGTGCGTTGCCGCTTATTTTAAGAACTTTAACGTCTCTGATTGTAAAGTGTAAGAGGTATGTTTACGGATTAAAAAGGCTTAAAAATAAGCAACGGAATTTCTAACAGAAAAATGATTCTTAGAAAATTTGACAATCATTTGTAACGGATTATTATTTATTCGGAGATTAGAACATGTAGGTTGTGTAACCTACTTGATTTGGTGTCTTAAGGCTGTGTTTGCAAAAGCAAATCATCCAGTGGGTGTCTTTTTTTTACATTTAGACAAAAATATGTGTTTTATATTTGAAAAAAGGCCTTCAGTCTCCACCTTTCCCAATTTGTCCTCCTGATTTTTTCACCATTGAATCACGACCTGCACGTGTGAGTCAGCGGGCCATTTAAAGTCATGGAGAGAGATAGTCCGGGGCTGAGATTGGACCTGTCTCTGTTGTGAAGCTGGAGGAGACCCGGTTTGCTCCGATGACCTCACATACGGGCTTTATTCACTCCGCTCGACCCTGAGGGGGGGTGCATTGTTTTTGCTGCATGAAGTCATCAGAGTCGGGTTTGTGAGGGCCGTCTTTGTGTCACGACCACTGAAATGCTGCACAGATGGAGAGAGAACGTGTTCTAGGACCAACAGTGGAAGATTTTTTAAGATTAGAAAGTCTGGCGTTCTTTCAGATTAGTTTTTAAACATGAAATCATTTGGATGACTGGACATTTAAGAGATTTTATCTTTTTCTGTGCAACAACTTTTTATTTCTCATCACTTTTTTCCTGGTTTGAACGTTACTTAATCACAACTCTTTGTTTCTGTTCTTATTTACCATCTGCTGCTGTCTGAAGTTCCTTCTGTGTCTAAATAATCGTTGCCTCTTGTCCTTGCTTCACCGGGTTTGGGACTCTCAGACATTCTTACTGCCCTTACACACCACTTTGCTCACAGCTGATTGGCTGCCGTGCTGCACACTGAGGGGTCATTGTTTGGGTCTTTACGTGAACCACAGAACTCTCCTGCAGCTGCAAGAAGTGCAGCTCTCACATCCCCCATGTACTCCACCCATCATGATTATTGTTTTTAGAGAAAGGCAGATTTTTAAACATCTTCAAACTCAGCAACAGACACATTTTGTAAACTGACCAATGGTGGTTGGTGAAAAGGTTGGGCCATGTGTGAAAGCATTTCTCTTTTAGTCCATTATACATATTCAACAGCTGAAAAATGACTACGATTCCAAAACAATTTATTTCCCCTCTCCAAATAAGCAGTTTTACAGATAAAATAATTTATCAAATTTACAGATAAATAAAATAATAATAATACTCAAAAAAAAATACAAGCGTTCCGTGTGAGGAACTGCAGCCCATAATTTTCATTTCTGTCCTTATTAACATTTTGACATTAGTTTGTTTTCCAGCTTGAGTTTTCAGTCTCTGTGTGTAACACCGAGGAGTTTTCAGCTCCTCCCCCCTACTGGTTAAAAGTGGAATTACAACCCTGCTGCATCCTGCTGTAGCTAGCGCTAACAACGAGCTAACACTAACATGAACCAACTAATACTAAAATAAGCCACAAAATAAAAAGATCTGTTGGACAAAAAATATTATTACTTACAAGTCCAGTAGCAACAAAGCCAGGTCACCATCAGTCTGTGATTTGTAGCCTCCTTTAGCTCCCTCAAACGTGTAGGCTGCACCGACGTTCACTCTGGTTTTAGCTCTTTGCTTCACCTCCAAAGACATAACTGTCTTACTTTTACTTCCAGGCTCCGCCATGATGCCAACAGAAAAAGCAATCTTCTTTTTCTTCTTCTTGTGCTTTTTATTGATGATCGGCAAACTGAAAATGCTAATCGCTAGCATTACAGCTAACAGCCATAAAGCAGGTATAAGAACGCCCCCTAGAACACCTACCCGCTCCACAAAACTATCTAGTGCAGTTTTTGGTCAGGAGAGAGCTGCAGAGTGGTGTCAGATAGGAAACTGGTCAAGTTTCTAACTCAACAATTACTGAGATCAATGTTAAAGCTCTAGCATAAAGTTTAAAAAACTATCTCATGTTACTTAATTAATCATCTGCTTAAAGCACAATACACAATTCCAACAGTAGGTGGCACTAACACAACATAAATGCACATCTTGTTTTGCTGTTTCAACATTATAATCATTTAAAACAAGAACAAACAAACACATTTTACAGCAGCAGCTACAGGGATGATTTCAGCTCTGTCTATATAAACCAACAGTGAGTTTGTGTGAATAAGGGAGTGAGAGAGAGAGGGGAAGTGAGATCCATCATCTTCTAACATGCTAGCTAGCTGTTTCCTGTAGCAGGGGGGCTATCAGCCAGCGACCCAGAGACAATAAATTCAGTGATGCTGATTGGCAAAAAAATTCTTCAGTTCTCCCTAGCAACCAAATATGCTAAGGGTGCTTTTCCTAGCGCCCCAGGAGTGAAACTTAATGAATCTGTTGGAGGAATATTCACTGTTTAATGAGAGGCAGCTGGTGAAAATGATGTGTAAATAATTCAGATTGCATTAGGCACATATAATTAAGCAAAACTGACATATTTATGATAAATATATGTTATATATAGTAGATTTTTTTTTAAACCAGCTCCGGTGGCCTAGTGGTATGAGCGTCCCCCGGGACTGGGAGATCGGGGTGTTCGATTCCCCATCGGGTCATACCAAAGACTTTGAAAAAATGGGACCCAATGCCTCCTCGCTTGACACTCAGCACTAAGGGGTTGGATTGGGGGGTTAAACCACCAAATAGTTCCCGAGCGCGGCCACAGCTGCAGCTCACCGCTCCCCACCACGGGGATGGGTCAAATGCGGAGATGTAATTTCACCAGTGTGTGATGATGACTTGGGACTTTAACTTTATTTTACTGTATAGATTTTTTTTCTTCCTTCACTTATGGACGAGCCACCACTGGGCTGCGTATTTATGATTTAAGCTAATCTGATAAATCAGATGTTGCAGATTCTTGTTGACTTTAGCATCCCACAGTGTGGTGTCATTCCTGGGTTAGTTAGGATCTCCACCCTCTAAAGTATCATTATAAACAGTTATAAACATCTGTTTGTCCTAAACAAAGTCCCAGTTTTAGATAGTAGCTACTGATTCTTACCAACATTTTTATTGGAGAGAACGTTTAATAGATTAGCAAATCTATAAAAACATAACCCAAACCCATCTGGGTTGAGTTTATAATGAGCAAAAGACAGAAACCCTTTAGGATTATCTTTCCTCGCATCATAATACCAATCTGAAAATCCTGCAGGGTAAGCTTTCCACCCTGCTGTACTCAGCTATAAGCTCTAACGTGTATGTTATTATATATGTGACAGAAGAACCCTAAAAAGGAAATCTAATTATTGTTTTAGTAGGAGTCTGTCTCAAAAGGAACTTTTCTTACCTTTTAATGGGTAACTTGGAGGTTTCAGAGTAGTTAGTATTTGTTTTTGTTTAGGGGACTCGTAAAAATGTGTCTAATGATTAATAAAATGACTGGAACCGACCATGAGGGCTTCATTGTGAGGAATGTTACCCTTTAGGCTCTTTGACCTCACAGGAGAGGTTTGTAAATACAGATCAAGGCCAGTGTTTTCACACGTGAAGCCTTCTTTTGTTTGAAAGGAAGAGAGGATCTGTTCCATGTGTTTTTCTGGACTCGAAACAAAGGAAAGAAAGGAAAAGGTTTGTTTTTATTTGTGCCCAACCTGTAGATCTCATTTGTTTTTGTTCTCTTGATCTTTTTGTGCACTGTGAGCCAAACAGAGAGGTTTCACCGAGGCATCGGCGGTCCGATTCTGTACCTTAATGTTTAAAAATATAATTATCAAGGTGTTGTGGTTGGTCTTTCTGCTTCTCAGCTGTTAGCCGGTGTGGATTAATGATATTAGAAGGTGTAGAAGTCAGTCTGTCACAATGTGAGAAACAGAGAGAGGAACGATTGTTTATTTAGCAGGACGTGCTTCAGCAAAGCCGGCGGGGATGGAGGGGGGGGTCTTTGGTTGTTTGTATTTGCTGAGCCTGTTCCTTGTGTTTTTTTCCTGCCTGTTTAGGTGAACAATGTGGAGGAAAGCCGTAGCGTTCAGGATGCCCCGACCCTGCTGGTGTCAGAGAAGGGAGGCGGGCTGCTCAACACAGCGGCCAATAGTGTCACCTCCTACCCGCCCGCCAAGATGGACATCAGCTCCTACAGCGGGGACGACAAACAGTAAGTGATGTCTGGCCCCTCAACTATTCACACAGATTTTACTTTAAAGCTCTCATTCAGTTGTTTTTTTTCAGTAAATCAACTGTGGTAGAAAACTGCAGGGTTTTAATTTTACTCACGCAATAGTTAAATATGCAGAAGTATGGCCTCTGATTGGCTAACAGTAACGCGACTCTTCTGCTGCCTTCGTTCGTGCTTTTTTCTTGGGTTAAAAAATGCAACAATGATGTTTTATCACCACAAATAACACAAGCCCCTACGTGCTCCACCATGTTGTGGAGTTGCTAATGCTAACGGTTAGCTTCTACTAGCTGAGACGTGCTCTGCTCTCTTCTGGATGCTAAAACAACAACAGCCTTCCCTGTGGCGAGCTAAGATGGATGAGTCCATGAATGTTAATTTTCAATGTGACGTAGATCTGAGTGGCTCTTTTTGACCCGATCGTTTTCCCGTCTAGTTCCTGTCTGCGGCTAATGCAGGTGATGAGGGTTGAACGATGGTGGCAGAGGAGTTAAGTGCCCATATTGTAACCAGAGGGTTGCAGGATCGAGTCCTGATCAGTCTGTCGCAGTCTTTGAGTCCTTGGGCAAGAAGCTTGACCCACGTTGCCTGCTGGTGGTGGTCAGAGGGAGTGGTGGCACCTGTGCTCGACAGCCTCGCCTCTGTCAGTGTAGCCCACGGCAGCTGTGGCTACAGTATAGCTCATCACCATCAGGGTGTGAATGTGTGTGTAAAGCGCCTTAGGGAGTTGTAAAACCCTAAAGGCGCTTTACATAATAGAAGCCATTTGAAGACATGTTCCGCGTGCATGCGAGACTCAGAGCGACGATCTTATTTCAGAAAGAACAAGAGACCTAAAGGCACAATAGGAGGATATTTACAGACGTTCATGTTGTCACGGTGAAACTAAATCCTCTGTTAGCGCCTGCCAGAGTGTGTTTTCATAACCATCACCAACACATTAACAGTTGATTGCATTAATCTGCTCAAATTACCTTAATTTCCACATTAATCCTGAGACACACCTGACAGGTTTTCATAGAAGCATGTCTGCAGCGTTTGAATCTAGAACTGTAAATCTTTGCCCTCAGTCAGTCGGCCATGTGACTCAAGCAGCTCTAATCACTAGTCTGTTTTAAAGCCCATAAAAACATATTGCCCAGCCCACATCGAGAGCTGTTTGTGACCTTTGAGCCTTTTTCTGGATTAACTCTTTTTTTTTCTTTCTTCCTGAACTCTCCGGGGAGGAGAATAAGCTGAATGTCTGTGGAGCGATGTGTTTGCTTTTCATTGAAGGAGAGAAGGGTTCCTTCAGCTTGTTTTAGGATCTTTAAGGTTTGTGTTTACGGGACAAACATGAAGCTTTACGCTTCCTTTGGAGATGATCAAATCGGGTCAGAAGAGGAAAATCTTCTGGTCAGAATATAAAGTCGAAAAAAGGACTGGATTTTGCTGTAATGAAGAGTAATTTAATCATTTTTTTTCATAAGCAGAAGAATGTTAGCCAGCAGACCTGCAGCCATTGTTTTATAATAACCTTTAATATCCGTGCCTTTGGATTTGGATCCTTCCACAAATCCCTACAAACCCACAACATTGAGTGTTTGGTCCAGGACTTATTAAAAAGCTGTACCTGCTTCCTGTTTCCTGAGGGACTCCATATGGCGCATAGCTGCAGAAATCAGTCCTTCCTCCATATGGCATCAGTTTGAGCCACTGGGGTGGGGTATGTTGTTCCTGATGCCTTTGCAGGTCAAAGTTTTTTATTAAATTATTTTTCTTAAACCTATTCAGTTATTTTACCTCACTGATCAGAAAGATCAACACAACTGGACTTTTAGATTATTTTTAAACAATGCAAATATTGATGATGGGAGAATCTCGCATATTATTCCAGCTAGAATATTTGTAATCAATGTAAAAAACAGCTTGAAGGCGTGGAAAACTCGTTTAATCAACACATTTGCAGTGGTGTCTGGTAGGAATGAATGCCTTGCAAGTCGTACTCAGGGCCAATAAGTCTGCTGCAGCACAGAGTGGCAGCAGGCGGCAAGATTTGGAGTCTTATTTCCTGATATTTGGACATCTTGCCTCGGATTGGCTAACAGCAACGCGACTCTACCACTGACTTGCAACATCTCCACAAATAATACAAGCCTGTGTGGTGGAGTTGCTAATGCTAACATTTAGCTTCTACTAGCATCCCGGCGGTTGGAAACCTTGTTCTATTGTTGCAATTACAACTTCCGCACACTAGCTTTGGTGTTCGTGTCTCATATTCAACCTTTAAGTGTTTTTTTACCGTCTATTTTCTATCAGACGCTAATGCAGGAGGTGTAGGAGACTATATTCATGTTCAGCCTGCATGAAAAACTCACAGTGACTGATTATAATCAGAAATAATCATTAAAAAGTGATTTTTCAGTGTTCCACACCTTTAAAACAAGTTTACCAGTGTGGAGCAGTCAGAAAGCTGTCTTTAAAGTCTTATTATTTGTTCTGCAGATATTCAGAGAGAACAACCAGCCGACCGTCTGAAGCGTTCTCCCATGGGAGGAACAGCTCCAGCCCATCAGAGGAGGCCGGCGGTGGCCGCAGACCCGCGGCCAACAGGGGCAAGAGGCGCAGGCGTAACCCAGAACTGGATGAATCTCAGTATGAAACCGAATACACCACAGGAGGAGAGACGGGCAACGAGCTGGACGCAGAAGAATGGGAAAGGTGAGAACTCGAGTTCTGTGACAGCGAAGCTTCTCATTCACAGCCTGGATTAAAGGAGTAGATTATAGTCTGTCCCTCGGGACCAGACCCACATTCTCTCACATGAAGCTCAGGAAAACAAGCTCATGTGAAATTAATTTGATTTAGTATCGCAGCCAGGACATATTTTGGTTTCTAACATCTGCTCTAAATACTGGGTGGAACAATATGATGGTGAATACTTCCGCAGCACATTTGGAGACAGATACAGTTTGTTTTTCCCAGTTAGTCCAGTAAAATGAGCCACTCCAGTAGTCCAGTAGTGTGATGTCGGAGGAAAGTGGGGTGAAGATGGAGAACTTCTTTAGTCCAGTTGTAGCTGGACAGCTCACTCACTCCAGAGGTCAACTCTTAAAATCCTAAAGGATCTTTTTCTCACCTGCTCCTCCAGAGTTTACCCAGAGATAGCGTCAGACGCTCAGAGACACGAGTACAAGAGAGAGTTTGATGCTGACCTGCGGGAGTACAAGCGCCTTTGTGCAGACATGGACGACATCAACGATCAGATGAACAAACTCAGCCGGCAGCTGGACACGCTGGACGACAGCTCGGCCAAATACCAGGTGTGACCATCGCTGTCCTGCTCTTACGTCCAAACAGCTGATTAAAGGACACCGTGTGCATTAATGCATTCGTGGGTTTAGACGTGGACTCTGATGGATGTTTTAGTCACAAGCCTCCTCCTTTAGTAGAAAAATGAAACTTTGTGTTTTAACCAGAACGAAGCTGGATGACAAAAAGCTTGTTGACATTAAAAATGAACATCAAGCAAAAGTTTGGGTCTAAAAAGTAAAAAAAAAAAGTTAATTCTAAAAAGTTTAAACCTTATTTTTAATTAAATTAGAGTTTTCTACAACAGTAAATGCACTTTGGTAACACTTGTCCCTTTATTAACGTTACTTAGTGCATTATTAAGCATTAATAAACTATTAAATAAAGTATTAACAACTGCTTAACCATATTATATAATGCATTACTATGCAGACCCCCCTGGCCCTTTGTCCTCACCTTAAGGACACTTAATATTTAACAATATAAAAGGGACCTTTGTTTATTAATGCTTAATAATGCACTAGGTAACGTTAATAAAGGGACCCTTATAGCAAAGTGTCACCTGCACTTCTTTGTGTTTTAGTTTCCCAGAAAAGTAGAAAACATTCAGCCAAAGGTTTGGTCGACCTTCATCAAAAAGAAACTCATGTCAAAGTTTCCAGATTTAGGTTTTTGTATCACATTTGTCTTCGGCTTCTCGAATACCTCAGAGATAAAAGGCCTCGTGTTGTTTTTAATACTTTATCTGCAGCAGAGCCAGTAGAAATGATCAAAAAATGACGTTTAGCCCTGAAATCATCAGTGTCATTATCTGTAGTTAATGTGTGGATTTTATTTAGAATTGTTTAAAAAATCTCAGGCAGCAGAAACAGAGTTCATCTATTTAAATTACATCTGACTGACGTGTTTAATCTGTTTAAACTTTGTTTCTCTAGATGCTCTAGAAGTATCTCCTCTCTTATCTCTGTTGCTGGAAACAACCTTTAGTTGCAGAAATGCAAAACTACTTTGTAAATAAAAGAGAACTGCAGCTCATCTAATGACTGTTTGCACGGCAGAATGACGTTTTAATATCCAGCTAGTGTGCATGATATGAATTTGCTTTGCTCCTGTCAGGCTGTTGCAGAGGAATACAATCAGCTGAAGGATCTGAAGCAGGTGAGAGAACTTAGTCTGCAAATAACTTTTTTTCATGCTTGAAGTTGTAATGATTGTTTTAGGTAAAAGATCCAACATGTAACTTCCATGTTGTTTGTGCTCTGCAGACATCAGAGTACCAGTCTAAGAAGAGAGACTGCCGCAGGCTGAGACACAAACTGTTCCACATCAAGCGCATGGTGAAGGACTACGACAAGACCCACTAAAGGCCCCGTGCTGTTCTGGGTCCCGCTCAGCGGGTCACGCTGCAGACACCCACCCATCGGCCAACACACACTCCATAACAGCAAAGACTGTGACCAGCTGAGACCAAAGCTACAGCCGACTCACGAGCATACGGCGGACATTAAAATCAAACACGTGGGGAAGCGTGTTAAAAATAACGATCTAGATGCTTTCTATGATTCTCCATTCGCTCACATTGAAACCCCTCTTCTGTCGCGGCCTCTCCCTGGACCGACGTCCCAAAAACGCCCACCCTCAGAGGGGACTGGAAGAGGTCCCCTGTGATAACACCATGCTTTTGTTTTCTCCGCTCAGATCCGAGGCGGAGCAGGATCAATGGGAATGTCGTTATGAACGAGAAACGTGATGGAGATCTCTCGTCAGCTGCTGTGTTTTGCTTCGTTGCAAAAATACTTTAGCTTCTTTTTTCTTTTTACATGAGCGTCAGTATTCGCAACTACCTTAACCACCAGAGCGCTGCCTCCTGATGGGAACAATGTACTGTTTTTGTTTTTGTGTACTCTAAGATTTTTATACTGATTGTCACAGAAGTGAGACCAAAAAGCAGATAAACTGGCCAATGAGATGTATTTTGTTGTACTGTACATATTTTAGATGGTCTCATAGAAAGACCAGAGCCCAACTCGTTCTGTTAGAGCAGTCGTTATCACAGTTAGTACATACTAATGACTTCTGATCGGTTTATAATCAGAAAAAAATGCTTAGAATTAATCAAACTATATTGTTAAATTCTTTATGAACACTCCTCAACAGTAATTTGAATGATGCTCCAGTTTTGTATTGATCAGTCACAAATAAATCTAATGTAAATTTAAAAAAAAAAATATAGACAAACTTATGATTTGTTAAGCTTTTGTATTTTTATGGAGTTTTATTGTCATTTTACTTTGGTGAGCCATTTATTTTTGTAAGAATTTTATTTTCTTTGTCGCTATAAAAAAGAGCATTTTTGTAACTTCTTCCATAAATTAGGTTGTCTAAAAGTATTAATTTGGAACACAATAAACTTCTCTAATTCTCAACAAAGTTGTTATTGGTTTATTTGGAAAAATCAGAATCTCTGCACCTACAGGAAGCGTCCAGCAGGGGGAGCAAGAAGGCTTTCTGCAAGAATTAAACCAGCGATACCAGTGCAAACTGGTGCTGCCCTCTGCTGGTCGCTTTTATATAAGTTCTGCAGTGATTTCTTTAACTTTTTAACTTCACTGACTTCCAGTAGATGCCACAAATGGTGTTTTTGTCTCAGATCACTGAATATAAGCAGATTTAAATGGTGTTTACGTTTACAACAAAAAGCTTTTTGACAGTTTTATTTTATTTTTACACAAACAGCTTGAAGTGGGTTCATGTGATGAAATTCAAACAGAATTTTTCACTTTAAACTGTAACAAATTCTTTAAACAAAAATGAAAACTGATCTAAATGTGGATTATTTACATAATTCAAAAATCTTCTGGTATGTGGTTAAACATTAATGTTTTTCTTTGCACAACAGTAAATATAAAGCATTTTGTTTACTGCAGCATGAGTCAGCAAAGATTCTAAATAACTAGGGATGTTCCGATCTCATTTTTTTGCACCCGATCCGAGTCATTTGATTTTGAGTATCTGCCGATATCGAGTCCCGATCCGATACTTCAGCAAAGCATTAATATAAGAAGAAAAAAGGGAAAACACGTCCAAGTTTTCCTTTAACTTTTTTTCTTGCATGCAGCTGTCTTTTCCAGCATGTTGAATGCTCAGTGTGCATACATTACAAGTGGCTGTTATACTGCCTTTGCTGTCCGGTTTAAAATATCACCAGATATTTAGATCTCCTGTGGAGACAAGTTAGCTCTCGTTAGCCTACTAGCTAACAGTTGCGTGTTAATCTCTGCCTACCGTAAATTGTGGGACGTAATGGTGTTGTTTTCTTCCAAGAAACAAAGAATTTTGATGTAGATGAACTTGTTAAGATCTCAGGATGAATTTAAAAGTCATATTTGGGGTTTTATAAGGTTAAATCCGATCTTTTTCACCCGATCCCGATTTTTTGAAAATCACGTGATCGGGCCCAATTTCCGATCTCGTGATCGGATCGGAGCATCCCTATAAATAACATATTTGTTTTGTAAATAATCAGGAAACTGAGGTAAAATTTAAACAATAATAAAATGTTTTACTTTCTGTGATGTTAGACCACCGATAAAAGCAAATGAAATGTTACATCAATCTAAAATAATGACTCAGACAGAGAAACATGTTTGTTTTTTTAGTTTTGGCGTAGTTAAAAACATGATGATTTTACACTTGAAGCTACACATTCAAATCACTAAAGGTCAATTTTCAACAAATGAACACAAAGTGATGACAGCATTAGGGATCCGGGCCATTCTTGCCTTATTATTTTTATTTTTATTATTATTTTGGCCATAAAATATCTGATAACTCATAACCATGATGATGCAGCTTATGGCAACTCTCAGGATCCATTAAGTACCTTTATCTCTATACAGCCTTTAAATCGCTCCTAAACATCAGATTACCTCAGACAGTCGTTATATAACAGGATTTCCACCTATCAAGAGTTTGAAAGGGGACAGAAATAAGAAACAAAGTTAACTTTTATAAAAGAAACAGTGTCCAGGCAGCAGAAAGTCATCACTTTGTGTTTTCTCACATCAAACTTTACATTTTACAAACCTCTTAAAGACATTTTAAACAGTTTAGCCTTCAGTTCGGGTTAATCCCTTTATGTACACGAGTCGTTCGCTATACAATCTCTGCTTCAGATGTAGAAAACATGAGGTAATAATGTTCTACAGGGATGTGACTGGCTGAACACCAGGGTGTGTTTTAATACATGCACATCCCTGCAGCCAGGAGATCTGTGCTCATTCAAACTGGGTTCGTGACATTCAGAAGGTGGTTTACGCTGCCTGGTGGAGAGCTCGTGGCTGCTACAGCTTCATTTTGGACGGCACAACAAAGCAGGAACGGCACACAAAGCCTGGGTTCAAACGGAGTCACATTCAGGGTCATATGGGAGGAGGTAGAAGAGGCACATGACCTCATGTGAGAGCGAGTTTTAATGAAAGCCCTGTTTACTCAGAGCGAGACGACCAGAGATCGGCCAAAAGTCAGAGCAGAGCTGCAAACGTTTCCTATCAGAACTGGAGAGAATTGTCCCGAACGGGGACTTTAAAGACATAAACCTGCATTTATGACATTCAGATGCTTTCTGGGAGCTCTGATTCCTCAAAAACCTGATCTCATAGTCTGTCTGCCCCTGAGGCCCTGAGGTGGGGGGTGTATGGAGGGGTGTTACTGTCCCGGGGCGTAGGGCCAACTGATGGAGCTCCCTGATAGCTGCATGTCTCGGATCAGCGTCTCGATCGGCGTCTTGCCCACCAACCTCATGAAGAAGAGCTGGGAGATGAGGTTAGCCGGCACGGCGCGCAGAGCCGGGAGGCGCAGCAGCAAGCGGCCGAAGCGCTGAGGCTGGTTGGGGTACTGCAGCCTCTCGTACTCAGTCAGGGCGACCTGGGCCTTCTCCTGCAGGGACTCCACATGGGCCGGGTCTGTCAGACCGCATGCATCTGCAACACAGAGAAGCACTAATATAAAATCCTCTGATTCTGCTTCATTTAACTCATATTAATGTCTTGATTTATGTTTTTATTTGATATCTAGAATAAATCTGCTGATATTTTAGTGCATGTAATTGTTTTTATTACACTCAAGATTTCAGCTATAATGTTTTTGGTGAAATTAATGGAGCAATATGTAAGAATTCTACAGTGAAATAATCACAAAACAGTCTCAATCATGTTGGAAGGAAGGTTGTATTGAAACAGATTTCCTTCTCAGCCAGCTGGGGGGTTGTCAGTTTTTTTCCTTTAAAGCCCCAGTGTGTAATATTTTTACCTGTTTACTACCAAATTCTGTGTATCCAGTGCACAAACTTGTCGCCTAGTGAACTAGACCAATTCTTGCTTTGCAGAGTTTGGTCTAGGCACGCTTCATAGGAACCCTCGCAGCCCAAACCACTGCTGTGTCTATCCAATCACAACTCGCTATAGTTTTGGTTGGGCCAATCACAGCGCTCTATATTATGGGCCAATCACAGAGCGGGAGTAGCCGATGATGTCAGCGCTGCGGCCGCGAACCCAAGCAACATGGCGGCAACTCGGAAAACACGTTCGTTTGAAACGGCTTTGTCATCAACATTGGATTATTTAGACTCCATCGTGCGTAAGTCTGTCTGATATACTTAGCAGCTTCTTATTTTTATCAAACAAAGTAGTGCAATGTCCCAGTACACCTGATATTCGCGTGTTTTTCATACAAAAACGACAGAAATCATTGATGTTAGACGCTATTAAAGCCTCCCGCTTTTCCGTCGCTGTGATTACGTCATGTTGTTCGTCACTCTGATTGGTCCTAGCGCTATCCAATTGCGTGCTGACATTTTGAAAGACAACCGTAGATCCCGCCTCACGACTGAGAGCCGTCAATGGTTCGTGGCCAGACTATATATTCACATATATAGGATGGCTTGCCAGGCTAACAAACTTGTCGTTTTTCATTAATATTTCTCAGCAACATCAATTCTAAATATTCCTCTCAGCTTCAAATTTTACATTTTTAATACATAAATTGTGGTCGACGCTCCATGGTCATCCTCCATCTTGAAATACGGTAGCTATTTAGGGACATACGAGCTCTGAGTTACGCGTTTGCACTATGACTGTAACCTGAAAGAAACAGCAGAGGGCAGCAGTGCGCCGTGGAAGCATGGCGTCTGACAATGCAACTAAGAAGAGACGAGACTAGCTGTTACACTGTTGCTGGACTTTGTTAGTTTGAATAACAAACAATGAAATCAAAAGACACATCAAATATGTCAGGTCTTATTGATTTCCAACACTCAGCAGCCACATATGATGAGAACTCCGCCCGCAACAGCTAGACACCAGCATCCAAGTGCTGTTCCTGACTCACCTCAGCTGATCATTTCTTTTCTTCATAATAAAGCTCCCAATCCGGTCCCAAAGTATCAGTTCCAAAGTCTTTCTTCAAGAAAGTTCCTTCTATTAAAGTCTCCTCTCTTACCGCAGCCTGCCGTGTCTCTCCCAACACGCTTCAGCGGTGGTCCGCTGGCCGGTAGCTATGTTAGCATTAGTTACTTTATTTCCACAGCGTGTCCCCGGCTCCAGCCAAACCTCATCGGCTATCCGATCGCTAAACAGCCAGTGGTTGACTTTAGCTCCATCTCGATCATCACTGCGGCTGACACCGTGTGCCACGATCAGCTGATGGCTAACCGGCAGACTCTTGTCTACTCCGCTGCTCTGATCCACATGACACCGGACGCCACAGCTGATGCCACCCCACCTCCGTGTGTGAATCAGTGGCAGCTATGCTAGCTTCCTTCAGGACTGGTAGGTTGATATAACAGCTAACAGCAGTGTTTCCCCTAGAAATGTTTACAGCCGTGATGCTTGTTGACTGCGGGGGGTGGTGGGAGGAGGGTACGCGTGGCATTATGCATTAAGACTGAACAGTCATTAAAAAATGTTTTTTAACTGGTGGAGTAGTTATATGCTTTGTGTGCGTTAGGCTACAGAGATTGGAAATAAATCAATCTCATGCTTTTTATAAAAAAACGAACCAGATGGCTGGAGTGAACGCTGGAGTTGTTGCCTTTTTGAGTGGGCCACCGTAGCTGCAATACTTACTCTGAACTGCATGGCGCTAAAGAGTCGCAATTTTTACCATGATTTCTATGAATATCCCACATGGGGCCTTTAAAAAAAAAACTAAAGAGGGATGTAGTTACTGTTTACAATCTGTGAGGTTGCCGTGTCTCACGTTGCAGCGCCGGCATTTCTAATTCGACACCAGCAGGCAAAAAGCTCCAGAACCAGTAAACAGGAGCGACCCAGAAGTTATTTCTTGCACCCATAAGAAGCCACAGCATCTTTTTGTTTTACTTTAATATTGAGTGAAGAAGGCTAGAGGCTAACGTTGAGCTAACAATGCTAACAGTGCATTAGAAGCCAATAGTTGGCTCTAAAAATATCGCAAGCTACTTTTTCAATTACCAACAACTTGATATTACAGTGAAATGTGTGTGTGAAGTTAATAATGAGTCAATCGTGGCGTTTTACTTCCTTTAATGAGTCGTTCAGAACTATAAAGCAAGACGGGTTAGTGTTAGGAGAGACAAATTACCGTAATGTAGTAAGTACTCCCTACCGTAAAACACCCGAGTGCTACCAGATATGACAGCATGTATTTATGTACTTATCAACTTACTGTGTGTGACTCGTCTTCGTTTGTCACTGGCTACAGCCATGAAACTTGCGGAACAGCAGTGAGTCACTATTTGCTCACAAAATCACCTGCAGTAACCAAATTTGACTACATGATGTCATTCTTACTTCATTCTTACATATTGCTCCTTTAACTTTATTTCTGTAATGCACATAAACAAATGTGCTATTACACTTTTGTGAGGTTTGGGGCAGTTTACATGTGTTTTGGTTTCTTTAAATGAGGCGTTTTTACTCAGATTTCCATTTTTATGCTAAGGCATTACATTCCTAGGCTTTGGGTTTTGTAATATTCTGAATATCTGATGTCAATCTTCTGGTTCAAAGGAGATTTTCTATCGTTTGCCTCCTTTCATTGCTTCTGTCTAAAAACTTCCAACTGGTTGTTGTGTTTTGGATTTTTCCCGTGAGGAAGGCCACGTTTACACCAAAACTCACCAGGAGAAAAGAGCGCTATGGCTTTAAGGCAGCTGTACTCAGCTGAGTCCACCTGCAGCCGGTTCAGCTTGTCCACCTGGTCCTGGAACACCCGGACCTGGTCCATGAAGGAGACAACCCGCTCAGCAGACATGGGAGAGGAGTGGAAACCAGCTGCTGCCAGTAGAGGAGCCATGTGCAGAGGTAGAGCAGACTGAGCTGCATTCAGGATGAACAGCTCACTCCAGCTCAGCCTCAGCAGCGCCACCTGTAGGGTGGAATAGAGATCCTGCTGTTGTCTGATGTCACATTTTTTCAGTTGTGCTGTTACAACCCATCAGAGACAATCCTTTATTTCTCTGGTTTCACTAAAAACTGATGAACTTTTAACTTTAATTTGAAAATTAAAAGTTTTAAATATGGATTATTTTGACAAACCTGCTCTGAAACTGGGAGTTCTGGGAAGTATGGGATGTTTCTGGCCCACTCGATGGTGCTGAAAAGAAGGCGTGCAGCCAGCTCACAGATGCTGTCGATGCCCATGACGGAGGCTCCGCTCGCCGACGCCTGCATCTGCTGAGGGTAGGGGGCACCGTAGCGGCTGCTGGGGTACGGCTCAGCCCGGAGGAGCTGGGAGATGAGTTCTGACACCGGCTGTCCGTTAAAGTAGTCTGCCCCAATGTGGCCTGGACCTGCTGCTCCAACCACTCCAGAGAGGGAGTTTGGACTGATACCTGAGTGAGACGGAGGGATTCGACCTCGCTGGACTGCTGCAGAGAAACACACTAGTTCAGTTCAGTCCAGTTAAGTATATGCATGATTTTGTTCATCTAAATGAAGTCTTAGGGTGGTAAAAAATTAATAACATTGCAAATACTCTTTTGTTTTTTATTTCATTTCATTTTTATAACATGTGTACTTCAGGCGTGAACCTAACCAGATAGAAAATGAATGTAGCAAAACACAATTTAGCAGAATGAACTCATTTATCTTGATTTCTGGTGTCACCCACAACAGGATTACATTGTATGATGCCCTAAAACAAAAAATTCAGACCCCTGCATGATCTTTCTGACCCAGATGGGACGATGGTGCACTGAAGCTGGCCTTGAGCCTGCACCTGCATCATGGTCCACCTCAGCTGGTTCTGCATCTTGGTTCTCACCAAGGGGCAGTTTTAGTCTGAATGTTGTGAAGCCAACACAGAAGTGACAAAAAATGCAGTTCCACCCTCATCCACTAGGGGCTAGCACCAGAAGAGAGCAAATCCTGATTGACTCCCATGTTAAAAATGCCAACTTCACAGCAGAAATAAACATGTTTACAGCCTGGTTCAAAAAGCATTTTAGGTTTAATAGGTCTAGTTTACAGTCATGACAACTCTGAGGGGGGTGAATTATTTGTAACTCTTCCTGTAACTAGCCCTGACGTGCACTACAGTACACGTCAATGAAATGTTTCCTATAGAAATAATTAGCTTAGTTCTGAAAACTAACTCAAATGACGTATCTGATGTTCACTTTGTAAAAATAGACAAAATAATTCAATTATATCTTAAATATAAATATTAGTCTTACCTTTCTTTTTTCTAGAGAATGATTTTGTGGAGAGGCTAGCCATTTTGAAAAGACCAAAAAATTGAAGTTGCCAAGGCCACACCCCCATAAACGTGACATCATTTTAAAGCTACAGGTGTCCTCTTTAAGACACATCTGTCTAAGAGTGGCAAGTGCAGGATGAAGGAATTAGGCACAAATTAAATGTCTACTGCAGTGGACAAAAATGAATTGCTGAGTCTCATGAGGTTACAGGTTCAATCAGCTTCTGTTGAGATAATATTTAATTTTCTCTTCAACCTGGACCTGTTTTAATGACTTAGGGGGACTGGATCTTAGTTTTTGTTAAAGAAACTTTTTATTTATGATTTTGAACAACTAAATGTTCAAATTGTTGTTTTTGTTAATGTCTCCAAAGCCCCACAGATCTAAAATAGCTAGGGGAAATAAAAAGATTCAGACAAATAAAGCAAAGTTTTAGGAGAAAATTCAAACCTTTGGGCCAGAGGCCTTTTTTTTGTGAAAGCTTCTCAAAAATGACATGCCCACACTTTATTGAGTATATTTCTGTAACCACAATGTCTATTTGATTACTTTTGGTCTCATTTTAAATGGAACACTTGTTGGATTGGTTGAGATGTGTAAATATTAGTATATGTGTCACTAAAGAAGTGTAAATGAACATGGAACATTGTAAAAAAAAGTTTTTTTTTTTTTTTGCCGCCTGAAAAAATTTGATTTCAAGATGAATAGCTCTTTGGAAAAATGCAGCAGTAGCTTCAAATCTCAATTAGCTGTACAAAGTTTGAGTTTGATAAAGTGAAGAACAACAATTTTATAGACAGACACTTCAGGCGAGGTGACGAGGTCTCAAATGGCACAGTGTGGTTCCATCTGTGCCATTTCTAACCGGAACAATTTAACGCGCCTTCCATGGAATAGTTTTTGTTGTCCAATCTTTTAGCTAGCTTTGTTACCATTGTAAGTCATTCAGGGACAAATAAAGTTGTTTCAAACTAAACTACACCATACATCAGGTGGCATAGCCTGAAGCAAGCTACACATTACACAGCCTTCTATCTCCATGACCGGTTGTTCAATCCAGATGATTTACAACTCTTTTTGATCGTTAGGACCAATAGAACGAAGAGCTACTCACCAAAATGTGATTGACAGCTCAGTCAGCCGAGACTCGTCAAAAACCAGACATTTCTCAAACAATGGAAGAGAAATGTCTGACAGGATGTTTGAGTTCACAGCCTGTTTTTTTTGGTAAAAATGGCTTTGTTTTCCATCTTAACTGTTTTCAGTGTGACACAAGAGGTAGGGCTAGCAGTAAACGATAAAAAGGCTGGATAAAACGAACTTTTCAAGGTGAAACATCAAAGGTAAGAAACTTTTTTTAGATCTGCTGCTGGGATAAAAACGGATTTCTGTATTTGCTGCTTTCTGGCTTCTCTCTCTGTGAAACTTAGGTGTAAAGTGTTGGGAGATACATTTTTAGAATCTGTAGGGCCTTGGCTTCAAATGAGTAGCTAGAACGTGTGTACAATCTGATTTTTAGCAGCGTTAGAGACACAAATGTGGACACAGGAAGTGGGATTTCCGATCACTCGTTTGACTATAGTTTTAGTTGTGTTTGGAGCACGTAAAAAGAGTTTGCATGGTCTCGTAGCCACGGGTCTGCAGTATTTATAGAAGTGCAGCTTGACGATATTTATTGATATTTGGGACACAAATCTTTCTGCTAAACCTCAAAGTCCCCCAACTGGGGGACCCTCAGTTTAACTGCCACATACACATAAAAAAAGTTCTTATTTTATGTCACGAAATCTAAAAATAATAATAATAATAATAATAATAATTTCAGGAAATTACATTTAACTTATTTTTCAAACATTCAGAATTTTTTAATACATTTTTTTATTCAGTTAAGTTCATTTTGTTATTCAGCAGGGACTAAAATGTGTAACTGCTCATTAAAAGGATCTTAAACAAATTTATTCAAACGTTTATCTTATAGAAAATTTAAATTATTGACCTCATACCAAACTTGGTATTTTTTCATTTTCAGCAGTTTTTCATGAGCGAATGACGTCCATAGTTAAGTAAAGTACGAGTAAAATGTAAACATTTATTAAAAACCTATAATGTAGAGGTTTTACATAAATGTAAAATTAGAGAATTGAATCAGACCTAAAGTGGGTTTAAGGAGCAGTTATAGTTTACATTCAGCTATTTACCATAAAACCTTGTTAATATTCCTCCATCAGATTACTCTATAACTCAGATTAAACCTAAAGATTAAATTCTATCATGATTTAAAATAAGATTACAAACATTCAAAAATCTTTACGGAAAATAAACATTGTTACATAAGATAGATTATTTTATTTCCTACTGATTTTCCTTCCTGCAGCATTTTAACCAACAAGTGATCCACTCTAACCTTTACCAGTAATCCCATTCCAACCATATTTTACTTGATCCTAGATCCTGTCAGTAGTAGGATAACATCTCATCTGTCATTTATGTAAACAATGATTCATGCATTTGGCTCCAAACTGTGCAAAACTAAAGTGATCGTGTTTCTTCCTGAACGTCTGCTCGCTCCTCTTTAGGTAAATGTTGTGATAATTAAGCAAATCAACAGTGAGACCTCCTAACGAGATTAAAAACCAGCCTGAGACAGACAGGGAACGCCATCCTCAGGTTAAGCAGCTTCTGTTTGGAGTTGCAGCTCTAGACTGAAAGCTGCTCTGACTGGGTCAAAGGTGAAACACACACTTCCAGGTAATGTGGAAACAGTTCCACCTGCGTCACAACTTCAGCCGTTATAGTTCATTAATAACCGGGCCCACGTGCTGCAGACCCAAACCATGCATGGCAGAGCTGCTGATGTCCATGTGACACAAGGTGAATTAACTGGGCTCATGCTGCACCACCACATGAGTCAGATTTGTGAATGTGAATGCATATTTAAATTCCTGAGTGATTTTATCTAAAAAAAAACTTTAATATCACCTGCAGACACGACACAGATAGTGTGTTTTTAATGGATGGAGCTGAATAAACTCAGTTTAATCACCACAGACCTTCTTGTTTTTCTTGTTTTGGTGATCAAACTCTGTCGCTCTGCGTCGCCCTGCAGCTCTGCAGGAATTCAAGCAGCAGAGTGAAAACACACTCTGGTTGACAGTATAAATATTGTGCTGGGATGGCTGGCAAATGTCAGGTTTGTTTTAAGACCTAATTTAGGTGCGTTCACAAATCACCCTTTAGCATTAAATCGCACTAGAGCACTGCTTCCCAAACGTTCAGACCCACAAAACAGGACATGTGACCCCGGATATCTCTGATTGGATAAGGCAACATGCTCAAAAAGCTAAATAATTCAGGGCATGAAGAAAACCACCTCGGTTAAAAATCACTTATAAACATTTTGTAACAATTATGTTAGAAATATAGCTTCAGCGATTGATTTTCAGTTCTGTTTTGGTTTCTGGAAATCATCTGAAGACCTCCTGTAGTTCTTGGTGACCCACAGAACAACGGTGCTACAGGACAGAATTTATTGTTTTAGAAAGTATTCGGCTGTAAAATCTCTACATGACAGAAGCATTTGTGACAAATAAGTCATACGGAGGATTCTGTGTCTCACTGGGTTTATCTGCAGTTTCATTTGTATAAAAGTGGATTTTATGTGATAATTAAGGGAATAAAACAAACAAAAATGATAAATTCGGTGGGTTAAAGTCCCTCAGCAATAGACAAGAACATGCACTGTTATATCATTTAAATTTGCAGCAAATCCTGCTGTTAGATTTAAAGGTCGAGGAACTGTTAGGTTTGCAGTAGGGGTGCCGAGCGATCTATCGGCCCCGATCTCAGGTCTTTCTCAAAATTGGTGATTGGTGATCGACCAAAAACTGCAATCAGTGCACCCCTAGTTAATGTTAAAGCTAATAATTGCTAATAAAAAATTTTTTTGGACAAACGTGTCAAAACAGATACAAAAGTTTTGTTTTCAAAGTTAGAAAAATGAAAGTCTAAAGGAACAAATATGATTTTGTAGTTCAAACAGCAATGCTAAATATGTTCATTTATATTTGAGAACATGACCTCATGTCCAGTTGAAACTGGTGTTGTTTCATGAGTATTTATGTTGGTTTTCTCAATAAAAGGAAATTGAAACATTGACGAAATCTGCTTTTAGTTGAGATAAAATCGGTATCGGCAACTCAGGTTTTTCTCAAGATCGGTAATCGGCCAAAAACTGCAAGTTTGCAGGTTTCTGAGACTCTGATACCTTCTTTGCGCATCCCGACTCGGAAGCATTTCTTCAGACGACAGTATTGGCACTGGTTACGGTGATGCTGATCGATCTGACATTCTCTATTTGATCTGCAAAAAAAAGAAAGAAAAAAATCATTTTCATCCAAATTCTTATGCACCCTCAGAGATTTAAAAACCTCCAGTGAGGTTGTAAAGTTTATATTTATGCCCCCCACCCACACACGCACACACACACACACACACACACACACACACACACACACACACACACGTTACGGGTGAACTGCCTGAACCAGCATGGCTGAAGAGCTACAGAGCCTGTGACCTTTGTAAATTATCAGCGTTACACACCCTTGTGTTGCTTTTTACAGCCAGATGAGTTCTGCCAGCGTTTCACAGAGAGCTGTTCTCAGCCTCAGATGTAAAAACCAGGACAAAAAGGTGTGTTTTCTGCTGAGAGGTAATGCAGTTTTTATGTGAAATAAACAAGCAGCAGAGCCGAGCGGTGAAGAATAATGGGAATGTTGACCTTCTGAGGTAATCCATCCTCACATGACAAACCTTCAGGGCTTCATTTTCTGCTGCTTTTTGTTGTTTCGTCTGAAGGCTGTGTGAGGGATGAAGCTCAGATTGGAAGATATCATTCCTCAGTGAAAAATGTGTTTATCTGCTGCTTCCTTCATGCATGTCACTAACCATAAAGCAGCTTAGAGAACCTTTCACTTCTCTCGTTAAGGATTTGCTTTTTTTGCTGCTATAAAATATTCAGAAAGTGGTAAAATGAGGAGATTTGGTCAAAATTTAAAAAGTTCAAATCAGTATTTATCTAAATGTCTAGATATAAAGATGTAAAAAGTGGCAGAAAACACAAAAAATATAACATTTATGAGAAAACATAAAAAAAACTGTATAAATGCTGAAGAAACGTCCCTGCAGCTACCTGCAGGAGTAGTTGAGGTTCCTCCTGATGCTCCTCTTGAAGAAGCTCTTGCAGCCCTCGCAGGTGAACACGCCGTAGTGCTTCCCACTGGACTTGTCCCCACACACCACACAGTCCACCACACAGGCCTTGTCCTCGTCCCCGACGTCCACGTCGCTGCTCCCAGCCTGGGGAGACCCGTCCTCGTCCTCCCTCTTCAGGTAAGCCTTGTCCTCCAGTCCGTTGGTGTCCCCGTTGGGGTTCCCCCATCCCCCGCTCACCATGGCCATATTTTCTGAGCCACCCAGCCCTGAGTGGACCATACACAGACCTGTCCTGTCCCTCCGGCGTCACCCCCTCCACCACCACCCTCAGAAGTTCAAAGAGCCGATTCCAGACCTTCACACCGAAGCAAGTTTCATCCAATAAGATTTAAAAGTAGATGGAGAACTGGTCCCTGATCCGCCGGCGGTGACCTTTCCCCTCTCTGCCGCCTGGCTGGGCTGACCCGGAGGTCCTTCCTCTCCTTTTTTCCCTCTCTTCTTTAATCCCGCTGCTCTCTGTTCTCGCTTTCCCCCTCTGCTTTCTGCCCTGACCTCTGATCAATGGCTCTCGAGCTCTGAGAAAACTTCAGATGCACATTAAGTGGTTCAGAGTTCAGGCAGGAGAGAAAAGGGTGCAGCTCTGCTCTTTTCACAGGAAACAATAAATTACACTTTGACTCCTTCTTCTTCTTCTCCTCTCACTTTCTTTCTTTCTTCGTCTTCCTCAACGAAAGGAAAGAAATCTGCCTCACCAATCCTTCAGCATGATGGAGACGGAGAACAGAGCGTCTCCTGGTGTAAGAAAGACTCCTCTTCTTTATTTCAGCTCACCGCTTCCTCTCCAGAGGACAAGCAGGCGAGAGGAAAATAAAACAGCTCTGCTTTAGACAGGGTTGAACTGCCCTGCCCTTTCCTCCGACTTATAAACTAGTCCAACCAGTTCCTGCCGTGCTGAGGTGCTATCTTCTGATCTGAGGTGGTTCTAGTCCCGACTCACTCTCGACTTGTTGAGGCTTTTAAAAATGCCAAAGTGATGGTGATAAAGAGGGGAAAAGGCTGAATTTTCTTCTTAAAAGCCTGATTTGCATGTGAAGTTTTTTCTTCTTTTAGTCCTGAGGAGAAACTCGTCAGTGATTCCTGCAGCTCAGAAACACCTCAACAGCTGAAGAAGTAGTGCAGCAGCATCAAAGACGTCCTCTTGCTCTGCCCTCTGTGACCAACGTCTGTTTTCTTGTGGTCCCTCCGACTCCTCCAAAGCCAGAGAGGTCAGAGGATCAAATGTCACAGGAACAACAAACCAAAATAAAGGCAGAGTTGAGAAATCTCCTCAGTCTCAGCTGCCTCTCCTCCTCCTCCAAAGCGTCACAAAGTCGTGTCTCTCTGTTCCAGTTCTTGTTTCGTCAGCTTGTCCGTCCAGCAGCTACAACCTCCTGTCAGAGCCTCTGAGTGTGTTGTTACACTCTTTACCATTCAGCTTGTTTTTGTTTCCCTCCTTTTGCCGTTCCTTCAGCCGGCCCGGGCAGGAATAAATTAGGCAAACAAGCAGAGAAAACACAGTGGCTGAGCTTTTTAGTGAAAGCCAGACGCTGCAGCAGCCCAGAGATAGTCTCCTCTTTCTCTGCTGCGCTCCCTCCTTCAGGGAGAGTGAGCGTGTGTCTGTGTGCTGAGGGATTTGACACTGCTATTCAAGCCCTGCTGTTGCCATGGCGCTGGATGCCTTATAAGGCCAGTGGAGTCAAAGAGCACAGAGTGGGCTGCAGCCAAACCCACACACACACACACACACACACACAGTCAGGAAGAATGCCGGGCTGCCTGACTGGCTGCCTGTTTCCCCCCTGACCTCAGGCCAGCCTAGGAGCACGGGGGAGTTAACCTCACCACTGCCGTAAGACAAAGAGGAGTTTTGGGGGGGAGGCTTGGAAATCACACTCATGTTCTCAACTCCGCTCTAATCCCAGAGACCTCCTCCGGCTCTGTTGACCCAATAATAACAGGCAGCGCCTGTTGTTGTTGAGCAACTTGTCAAAAGGTTATATGATACGCTGCCTTCTCCTTTTCACACCTGCCTCACACACACACACACACACACACACACACACACACACACGAGTTTCTATCACTTTCTGAGAAGAGACTCAACGATTTTTGTTTATGATGCTTTTTACGAGGGTTTTTGTGCCTAAAAGCTCAACAACGTGTTGATTACTGTAAATAAAGACACATGCAGAGAAAACAGCACTTTTGTTTGAATTCATCTGTCATATGAGGCAGTGGTGATTCGTTAATCATTACTAGTTTGAGTTTTGTAGACTTTGAACAGTTTTGATTCCTGATTTTTTTTATATTTTCTGGGTTATTTTGAAGATTTTTCAAACTTGTCTTTGGAATTTGGTGATTTTTTTTAAGAGGATCATGTTGTTGGTTGAGGTTAACCTTGACACCTAACTCAAGGGATGAGCCAGTGTTGCGTTGACACAGGACACACAAAAAAAGAATTTAGATTTTATGTCCTGTTATGTTGAATCTGTGAGAAATGCAGGAAGGTTTGAGTAAAGATGACAAAGCAGGATGAGTTTCGATGACTCGCTGTTTCAAAGCAGGAAACATAATTCCAGAGTGTAGAAAATTGAACTTCAACCAAATGTTTACAACTTTGTTTATTTATCTTTTTTGTGGTAAATCATGTCTACAGTCATGTCTCAAACACAAAACCAAGGAAAGATTCTCAACTTTTCCTAATTTTCAGGATCAGAAACGTGGGATTTCATCCATCTGTGGAATCCTGTACTTTTCAGGAGACACGGTTCTTTTTTTATTACGATGACAACGTCAGACTTTTAGGCGGGCTGTCCCTTTAACTGAACTAAAGCACTCTAACACACACATCTTGTCTCCGCCTCACTCATCTAACTGTATCTGACTCGCCCATCCATCGTCTTGGCGCGTCGGAGGAGCTCCTGAGGAATTCCTGACCATCCCAACAGCTTTGTCATGTGAAGGTCTCCACGAAAAGAGGAGGACAGAATAAACAACTGAGGTTTCCAGTAACAGACTCCAAATGTGGAAGAAAAAAAACACACAGAGTGAGGTATTCACTGCTGCTTCCAAACACGTCTGGTTCAAAGAGCCTTCCTGCACCCGGAGGAGTTTACTCATCACATGCTTTTGCAGGAATTCCCCCGGAATGACAAAAACACGCTGCTCCTGTGGTCACCCAAACCACCCAGAGGACAAGAACGGGATAATGAGTTAGGAGTTGATCAGAAAGGCTGTGAGGAGAAGACAGGATCTCAGATGTTTTTATTTGAATGTGAGCCTCTGGCAGCGTTAACCTAGATCCATCACAGCGGGTCTCTTTGTGGCTCGCTAGGCCTTTTGTTTGGTTAAGAGGTTAACGGAGACCAGGCTAAGCTGCTGTAAGTTGAATTAGTGCTTTCCTTTAAGCTTCAGGGTGCGTGAGTATGACTCAGGCTCTGACCTTTGTGCTTCTTTTATTATAGAGCCCAGTCTGGTTGTTGCTCACACCCAAAGCGTGTAATGTGACTGTGTTAAATGTAAATGTCTCCCATATTTAGGGGAATTTAGCTGAACTCTGTTTTGTCTCAGCTGTATTTTGTGTTCAAAAACGTCGACCTGTTATAATCTGAAGGACGCCTTTAAATAAAGTGTTTAAAAATATTAAGGAATTTACTGAAAATATGTTGTTTTTTTGCATTTATTGATCTGAAACAGGATAACCAGGCACACATTTCTCCAAATCTGAAACCTTGTTCCCTTTGGTCCAGATTTCTTTTGTGTTTATTCAATTAAATCACGTTTAAAGATGTTTTGGTTTGGAAGAAGAAAATAGTAAATGGTCTGTATTTTATATAGCGCCTTCTAGAGTCCTAGAACCCCCCAAGGCGCTTTACAACACAATCAGTCATTCACCCATGCACACACACATTCACATGCTGGTGGTGATGAGCTACAATGTAGCTACAGCTGCCCTGGGGCCTGTGCACCACCGGTTCCTTTGACCACAACCAGCAGGCTAAGGTGGGTTAAGTGTCTTGCCCACTGACACGACAGCAACAGACTGAGCAGGGATCAAACCCGCAACCTTTTGATTACGAGGCGGACGCTTAACTCCTCTGCACCCATCGCCCTACAAAGACAGAACTCCTTCCTGAAATGGGAACAATAAAATATTTGACACCTCTGTACATATTCTGAGAGTTTAAAGGAGACAGCTTGTGACTTTTCTTAAGTCATAGTGTTCTTATGGTCAATGCAAAACATGTTCATGAAGTTCTTTGCATAAAATCTTTCTCACATAAATTAATTTCAGCAGTTTTATTCTTGACAGTTTCAGGGTTCTGTCACTTTAAGAAAAACCAACTAGAGCTGGCCACGCCCACCCATCCCCGCTCAGGCTGCTATAAGCGGAGAAGCTCCGATATTCAGGAGGGGCTCTGAGTAGAGCTGCTGCTCCTCCAGCAGCAGATCTTGCATGTGAGAGGTGGTTCTATTCTAATTTCCCCATTTGTGACATCACAAATGGGGACTTTTTGACACGGCTTGTTTTAGCCACATAATTCCTAAAACCAAACACAGACACAAAATGGATGGACAGATTTTTATGGCGTTTGGAGTGTTTATAGAGACAGTAGCGACCCACATAGCAGCACAAAAGGATGCACAAGGTGAGTTTTGCGTAATAATTCCTCTTTATTAAGTCTGCAGCAGCATCATTACCACGTTCCTTTTGCATTGCACAGGTGGGTGATGATGTTTTTGCCTACCCACCTACACCTGATTAACTTTAGGTGTTAGTTTAAACTCTGGCACAAAAAGATAGCAGCGTCCCAAAACGATCTCCTAATTCATTCATTTTCTGCTTCCTGATCACGTGACGTGTGACATACACGGATGAAGATCCGCTTTAGACTCGTGATGTTTGTTCTCACGGTGCGGGGGCTCGTTCTGACGCCCACCCCGTAAAAAAATACAATTGACGACTTTAGTCTTCAATGGCAGTGAATGAGTTAATTAAGAAAAGTGAGAGTCGAGACTTTCTGACTACTTTGTTTTTTTCTTTTGTTAGTCTGATTTTTAAAAAGTTCCCAGGATAAAAACAAGTTTAAGTGAAGCAGAGCTCAGATCACTGACTGCTCTGTCGTCGTGTGTTTTTGTTGCTCCGTTTGTTTATTTGCAGGATTTGAGTCGGCTCATATTCCCTCCTGTGTAACAACAGAACATGTGCAGCTTACATATCTGTAAGTCAGTGTGTGTGTGTGTGTGTGTGTGTGTGTGTTGCTCTTTGAACTGCAGGTCAGGAATGCAGCTGCTCTCAGCGTGAAGTCGACTGTGGTGGAAGTCTGTACATTCTCGACACACTCAGGAGTTCAGAATTGTTGGAGCAAAACAACGGCGGCATTCAGCAGACTCACCTCGTACAGAACAACACAAACCTCTGATTCACCTACAAACGTTTAATCGACTTGTTGAGTTGGTAACGTTTTTGTGTCACTGAAGTTGCTTTGTCTAACATTTAAAATCATAGACTTAAGATAGAGATTTCAGTAACAACAGATATTTGATTTAAACTTCAAGCTAGAGCTTTAACATTGATCTCAGTCAGTGCGTTTACATGCACATCAGAAAACCAAAGTATTGCCCTAAAAAGACTCACGTCGTTTTTTTAAATGCATGTAAACGCGTTAGTCTGGCTGAAGGTGAACTTCTGCTAATCGGGCTGAAGCACCCAGATAATGCGGTAGTTATCTGACTTCATATGTAAACGGGTCAGTCGAGCTGAACCGATTAGACGCTCGCGTTCCGGAAATGACGCGGCAGCAGTAGAGCTTGTCTGATAATATCACCGCCACAACGTAACACGCGTAACAACATCAAACAGCGCAGTACGTACCAATAAGCTGTGCTGCAGCGTTGTCCATTCATTCAGCCATTGTGCATATCCTGTTTCAACTCCGTCTGCTTTACTCACGCCAGCGTTTGTTTACTATTTGTGTTGCTACAAGCTAACCGGAAAAATGCCCGACACGAAAGGGCGCATGTCGCCACCTACTGTACCTGAGTGGAACGAACTTCATTTGCGAGGTCTGTTTTCTAATGCGCATGTAAACTAGGATAAAGACTACCAGCTTATTATCATAAGATCGACTTAGATGTTGATACTGCACATGTAACCGCACAGAGTGATTGTTGAGTTAGAAACTTGACCAGTTTAATATCTGACACCACTCTGCAACCCTCTGCTGACCAAAAACTGTACTAGAAAGTTTTGTGAAGGGGGAGGTCTCCTAGGGTGCGCTCTTATACCTGCTAGCGGTTAGCATTTTCAGTTCGCTGATCGTCAATAAAAAGCACAAGAAGAAAAAAAGAAGTTTGCTCTTTCTGTTGGCATCATGGCGGAGCCTGGAAGTAAAAGTAAGAGAGTAATTTGAAGGTGAAGCAAAGAGCTAAAACCGGAGTCAGCGCGGCCTACGCTAGTTTGAGGGAGCTAAAGGAGGATACAAAGTCACAGACTGATGGTGACCTGGCTTTGTTGCTACTGGACTTGTAAGTAATAATATTTTTTGTCCAACAGTGTGGATCTTTTTACTTCATGGTTTATTTTAGTATTAGTTGGCTCATGTTAGTGTTAGCTCGTTGTTAGCGCTAGCTACAGCAGGGTTGTTCACAACAGTTGTAATTCCACTTTCAACCAGTAGGACAGAGGAGCAGGAAACTGCTCACTGTTACTTTAATAGTGAGGCTGGGTCATTAGTTAGATTATATTTGCTTCTTAAACCGTTCACAAAACATATTCATTGTAATTTAATGAGAGTTTTTAGCAAAAGGAAAAGCAAAAACAAATAAATCCTGACTTCCTGCTTCCTTGGGTCAGTGAATGTTTGGAGAAGATGAAGCTGAAGATGATGAGGTGAGACTTAAAGCTCTTCAGTAGAGTCACAATAATTTCTAAAAAAAATGTCCATAGGAAGATTAAATAACAGTAAATAATGCCAGAAAATGTTTACAAAATGTTTATAAAAGTTCAGAAAAAGAACAAATTATATAGAAAACATAAAAAAAGGAGGAAAATCAAATAAAAACACAGTAATACTCAACACTGAGCATTTTATAATTACAAAACTCTGCTGTCAGGATAATCAGCTCTTAAAGTTTCCATTCTGCTTTTTTTATACGAGGTAAAGCTCTTTAACAGTCTCACCACAGCAGTTATACAGATCTGTCTGGTGATTAACTACATAAAAACATGATGTTTCACAGTAAAACTCAGTTTTATTATTGTTTATTATCATTATCTGAAAATATTTAGCTGTCTTTGACATCACTGTCTCAAAATTGATCTGATGATTCATATTCTCACGTTAAAGTCGTCTTCCTGAAGCATCTACGTGATGAGACTCTCATAAAGAGCCTTCCTGAATGATCTCAGGTCTCATGTTTTATCTGATCCTATAAATGATGATGCTTGAGAAATTCAACAGCTGTCCAGTAGCTGCTATACAATAATAATGATGATCATCAGAGTTATGGTGGACACAGAAAACAACAACAAAAGGCTTTGAGGCCAGATGTTAGATGGAAATGACCGTGTCCTTTGTTCGCCGCCTGCTCGTGTTCCTGTATCAGGAGATCAGAGATAAACACATAAAGTATGAAGAAAGCGTTCCCGCTCCGCTGCGTTTCCCTCCTCAGGCAGCATTTGTTTCATAAATATAAGCAGTTTAATGAGGGTGAATTACACAACCAGCAGCGTTGCCTGTTTATTTAGTACACAGAAAGGGTTTTAACAGTTCTTCAGAGTCTGTTGACTGCATTAGTTAAAGCGTGGAGGAAATTAAAGCAGGGGTTAAAGTTTAACCCTGAGGAGTAACTCTGAGTTAGCACATGACTTTCTGCTCCTTCCTCATTAGTCCTGCTGCCCTTTGGCCTCGAGGCCAGAAGAAAACTCATCGCTCCTCTCTCCCCCTCACGGCGCTCTGCCCATCCTCAGGCCTTTGACCTCCAGCGAATGGAGGAGCAGTCTTAAAATAAACAAGGCGCTGGAACCGGGCAAGGAAAAACATCTGCTGGGGTGACTCCACAGCAACACGCTACGTCCGATCAATATTTGCCCTCCTTTCCTCTCAGGACACGCAGGAGGTGGTGGGAAACTTCCCATTCGCTGTGATTTGTTGTCATTTTAATCTGATATCTTCACTGTTTGCTGAAGGGTCAATTGAGCCGTTTTACAGCAGCAGACCGGATGTTTCACGTGGGATTACTCTCAGGGCTGCTGATTTCAAACTGAGAGGGAAAACAAGTGTTGGATTTACTTCAGAACATTAAACACTGGTTTTATAGCAAGCCTGACTTAAATCAGGGGTCATCAACTCCAGTCCTCAAGGGCCACCATGCTAGTTTTCCATGTTGACTTCTGCAGAAGGCCGTTTGTTACTTCAGGTGAGCTGGAGGAAAGCAGCAGGTAACGCTTGCAGACTGGTTGCCATTGAGGACGGGAGATGGAGACCCCTGCTCTAATTTTACCCATTTATGAACGATCTAACTGCCAGGAAATGACAGCTTAAACACTAACATGTAAAATCTGGTGTGGTCTGATTGTGTTTGTGAGTAAAATCAAGTTTCATCCACAAAGATCCATCTTTATATTCACCTGCTTGTTCAGGGTTGCATCATTAGGCCAGAGGTAGGACAACAGTACGCTCCCTGCAACCTGAAGGTTGCAGGTTGGAGCCCTGTCTGTCACAGTCGTTGTGTCCTTGGGCAAGACACTTCACCCACATTGCTTGCTGGTGGTGGTCAGAGGGACTGGTGGTGACTCTGCTCGGCAGCCTCATCTCTGTCAGTGTGCCCCAGGGCAGCTGTGGCTATGATGTATTTTATCTGCACCAGCGTGTGAATGTGTGTGTGTGGGTGGATGGCTGTGTTGTAAAGCACCTTGAGGGGCTGTAGAACTTTAGAAGGTGCTATATCAAATACAGGCCATATAACATTAGGTCAGATGTGGTTTCATGAGAAGAACATGCTAATGTGGAACAGAACCGGTTGGGAGTTGAACCCAGGACTTCCTTCTTAACTGACTGCACCACTCAAGGTTTATTCCCAACAGATTCCAGAAGGTCCAAGAGAACCCGCGCTGCATCCAATGGTCCAAAGTTTAGGTTGGGAAATAAAAGAGAGATTTCAGTGAAGATTTAGGAAACTAATGTGGCCCAAAAAGCCTTTTGGTCTCCAACCCTGGTCCTCTAGAGCTCCCATCCAGCATGTTTTTGTTGTTTCCCTGCTCCAGCACACCTGATTTGAATCAGTGGGTGATTAACAGCTTCTTTGGAGCTTGATGACCTACTAGAGAAGAGGAAATAATCTTTTATATAGCACCTCTCAAGATAAAAATCAGGAGGCACTTCACAAGAAAATTAAATTAAATAAAAAAAATTAAATTAGAAAAAAAAGATTAAATAAAAATAATAATACAATATATATATATATATATATATATATATATATATATATATATATATATATGATTTAAAATGTATCATAAAAAGAGGAAAATTAAAAAAAATGTAATTGAAAAATGAGAAGGAGGACAAAAATGAACAGGAAAAAGGTAATAGGATCCTGAGGAAGGCAGAATTGGTAGAGATAGCAGCATGAAAAGAAGCTAGTGAGGAAGAAGCAAAGACTGTATATAGAGGGAAGAAGATTGAGATTGTTATCCTCAGCTTCATCTCCTCATGCTTAGACCACTGATCTCAGGCTCAGGGGGAGAGAGTTCCAGAGTCCGGGGGCCACAGCAGCAAATGATCTGTCACCTTTGGTCTTTAGCCTGGTGCGCTGCACAACCAGTAGGCTTTGATCACTGGACCTCAGGGACCTGCTGGGGGTGTAGGGACTGAGAAGATCACCAATGTATGATGGTGCTTGTCCATGTAAGGCCCTAAAAACCAGAACCTTGAAATGAACCCTGAAGTTAACCAGCAGCCAGTGAAGCTGGAAGAGGAGCGGGATGATGTAGGTGTGCTTTGATGATTTGGTCAGCAGTCGAGCACAGGCGTTCTGAATCTGGACCACCTGTAGACGGTTCAGGGAGGTTCTGCTCAGACAAGTGAAACGCCAGCTGCAGTAGTTTAAGCGTGAGGAGATGAAGGTGTGGATAACAATCTCCAGGTCAGAGCAGGACAGAATGGGACTCAGCTTAGCAAATGTTCCTGAGAGGGAAGAAGGAAGAGCGAACAAGAGAACTGACATGAGAATCCAGGGTGAGAGCTAGGTCAAAGGTCACACCAAGACTCCTGACAGAGGGTTTGGTGTGAGAAGCAAGCTGAACATGTAATTGAACCATAATCAGGTGTGTTGGAGCAAGGAAACAACTAAAACATGTTGAACAGGGACTACTTTTGGAGAGTACTGAAAGAAGTGTAATATAATAACAGATAGTCAGTCCTCTTTCTGGTCATTTCTAAGGAGAACCTCACAGGTTTGTTTGTTCGCGGTGTTGATGACCTGTGACACTCCTAACCTTCCGTGCAGCCACAACATTTTTCTTTCACTCCTAATCACCAACTTCAGTAAATCTGTGTCCAAGCTGTTGCCCCTGGTTACACCAGACATTGCCTGTAGGTCGCCTAAGGTGCTTAGGATGACAGAAAATTAACTTAATCAGCTCAGTGAACAAGACTCAGATGCTTTAAGAGAATTAGGTCGAGGACACTCCGCCTGCCATCTTTCCCCTCTGAACACCTCCTCGCTGTAATCGACAGCTGAGATGAGTGACCTCATTAGCGCTTCTGCTCTGCAGGCTGCTGGATTATTATTATTATTATTTAAGTTATCATTATTATTATTATTATTTATTTAAAGCTTCACTGAGGCCTAAATTCACTCTCATTACACTCAAAGAAGTGAGTAATATCTATTCATTAAATCATGGTGTCAGAAATGATGCTTTGCAAATATTTATTCATAGAATTGATCTTTTCAGTTGGTAACCATGGCAAGGGCAGACTGAAGCATGGTTTTATTTTAAACAGGAGTTCCTATGATGACAAAACAGGTTTGTTTAAAGCATTTATTCTGCCTTGAGGCAGAGCTGCTTAGTTTCTCGTCACTCGATTAGATTAAAACATGAAAATAGACCTTTTTGTTTAATGTTCATCAAGCTGATGAATTTGGAGGATCAGTTTTCTCCAGCGACCGGCACGCCTGCGTCCCATCCCAGTAACAAGCATGGAAATCACCTTACACAGACTTACATGCAACATGGTTTTACTCTTTATCCTCTGCTGTCTGAGGCGAGGTGGCCGCTTGGCCTGAGCCGTTTGCTCTCATTATCTGAGTGGGCGAGAGCACAAAGCGGATGTGATCGGCCGTTTGATTGAGGTTAAAGCCTTTTTGTGCTTTTTTTTTTCTTCCGTGCACCCCTCGCTGCCTCCTGACCTCTCCTCAGGGCCGACTGGTGTCAGAAAGCTCCGGAGAGAGGTGTCGGGTCAGAGAGGCGGCGTCCTGCGGCAGAGAGCGGAGAATGGATGGATGAAGAGAGGAGGAGGAGATGAGCAGGGATATAGAGTGGTTGTGACAGGTGAGCTGATGGCTCTCAGACTGAAAGGCTGCAGGCTGTGATCTCTTGATACAGCTTACAGAGGGACGACTTATTAAAATAAGGGGATAAATGCAGAGAGTAAATGAGTTGACCTAAAACCCACAGGTCAGCCCCCTCCCACCCTCGGTGTGTGCGTGTGTTATAGCGTCCACCCCCACTGTGATTGACAGCCGCTGCCGTTGTCTAATAATGGTGTGAGTATTTTTCCCAGGCTCTATAAAACTCTGCCGTCCACAGGCTCCTGCAGAGGCCGTTGCATGTGGGATGGGGTGGGGGTGGGGGTGAGTCCAGAAATATGGAGCCTAAATGATAACAGATGAGACACGTGAGGCTAGAAGCCTCTCACGGGCTGTTTTAGCACACAGATGCATCTCATCTATAGAGGAAATATAACATTTAAAGTGCAATTAAAGTAAAATAAATGCTTAAATAATGACAACTTATGACAGGATGTTTATTATTAAAAGCTATAAAAAGTAAAGTAGTGCAATGCAGTAGATATAAAGAGTCAAAATATAATATTTTCAAATAAACACAAGTGATTTTAGACCCTCAGACTCATGTTGTGCAAAAAATAAGAGCTCATTATTATAATATTGCAGCAACAAGTTACACTGGTTATACATCATGATGGAGTGCAACTTAAAAGTTGTTTGATATGTAAAAAAAAATCATAATTTCAGATTAAAACACTTATTTGCACATAGCTTTTAATCAGTTAAGATCACACGCTGCAGCAACATTTTTATTGCAGACATGAACATTTTAGGATTTCTGCACCTTATTGAGCCCGTCATGATAAAAGTCTTTCAGCTCGACAACAAGATTAAAAAAATCCTTTTTAAAAATCTCAATGGAACATTTAGTCTTTATTGTTCACCTTTGATTCAAAAGTCACCCAGAGGTTACAGCAGTCGTGTCATCTGCAAACCTTTGATGAACTCGGGAGCTTAACATGGATTCTGCAGAGTGGCAACATAAAATTGAATGATAATTGCATCGTGTGCTCTAATGGCAGCCATTACAACAAAAGCGAGGGCGACCTGAAGGTGCGGGAGGGGCAGGAGGAGAAGCTCCCAGCGCTGACCTCTCCTCAGGAAAGGGCAAGCTCAGGCAACAGCCAGGGCGTCAGGGGCTCGCCACCTTGTCTGCCTCTCTGAACCCTCCATTCAGAGGCTAACACAACAGCCAAGCATCACTGTGACCCTGTGGGTGTGACACTCAACCTTTGCCTTAACCTCCTGACCGCCGGTCACAGCTGCAGCTGAGCGGTTGGAGAAGGTCAGGGTGCAGGGTCGGCCGAAGGGGTGACTGATGGGTGAGTGATGAGGACGGAGGGGGAGGAAATGGAGAGTAAAGATTCAAACACTGATGATCGAGTGAGTGGTAAAGAGGATGGAGAGATGAATGGAGCCAGATGTGTTTTTGAAGAGTTGCTTGGGTTGATTACTGCTTCATCTCGTTTTTACCTGCTGCCAAATGCAAAATATGTTTTTTAAAATTTGATCAACGTTTGCGTTGCTCTTGATTTTTGCAGAGCTAAAACTCACGTTTGGTCTCTGAGAACAGGTGCGTCCTCTCACCTACTTTCTGCAGAGAGAAAAATGTTTTCCTTTTGCTTTTTGTAATTTGGGCGAGTTGACCTTTTAACTGAACTGTCAAGCGTGAAAGGCAAAGAACGTGAGACTGTGGAAGTGCAAAGAAGACAAATGGGCTTGCCGTACGTTTTGTGTGCAGATCAGTCATTGTCCCAACAGCCCACCCCCCACCCGGGTCTGTCTCAGAGCTTTGCTGTGGTCTGGTACAGAGATGGTTTCATGAGAAAAGGAACACGTGTGTTTTCTGTCCGGTATCTGAGTCATCTATAGGAATTCATGATGATGTTTGTGGACGTTTGATTTCATTTAGACAGGTTAAACGTTGGAGCAGTGTTCAGTAGCTCCTCTCACGAAGCCTAAAAAGTTTCCTGCATTCATTTTGATTTCCTTTCATTCATAAAGAATGCTCCAAATCACACAAGTGGGTGCCATTATTAGTTTAGTGGATAAATACGTACAAATATAACATGGAAAGCATTTTTAGCACAATGGCTGATAATTTAAAGGTATACTATGCAACTTTTTCATATTTTTAAAATCATTTTCTTGAGCCAGTATGTTCTAAAACGATCCTTTACAGGGTTAATGAAATGTCACTCAGACCCCCACTGCCCTCTGTGGCCAGAATACCGCACTTGCAACTTCAGAGTGCCGTTCTGGTTCCTGTTGGACTTAAAGTAGAGCTGACATGCCTGGTGCTGCAGTCTGCTTCCAGCATGTTTCCTGCATGTTTTAGATCATGAACACAGCTGATTTGTTTGATTTAGTGATGAACCGCTCCTGTAGACACTAATGAAGGCTGAGGAGACGTTTCAGCAGTTAGATTAAGGTGTTAAAAAGACAAACGCACAGCGAGGAGTTTCACTTTTGCTTTCACTAACGGACACTAGGGGGTGCTAAAAACAACCCAAAACTGCATATTATCCCTTTAACTGAACCATCAATTTCTTATAGAATAGTCTCTTCTCTTCTCCACTCCAGCTCTTCATCTGCAGATTTTGGAGCTTCACCCTGGTTGTGTTGACTCTCCATCATGTCTGCCACCTTCTGCTCCAGCTTCCACACCTGCTCCCGATACTTCCTGCGAATCTGTCTGTACGAACTCAAGGCTTTACTGGAATAAAGGGCATTGAGTGCGTTTAGAATAAACTATACAGCCAGAACAGTGTTTCTCTCTTAGTGATGATATTCACCTGTGAGCTTGTGTGAGGCGAGCGATCTGCTCTGTGTTGTCCTTCCTGTTGGGGGCGCTGTCTGACAGAGCTGTGCTCAGAGAATCCTGGACCATGCCCAGTCTCTTCTTCAATGCTTGTTCCCTGCAAAACAATAGAATATTAAGGTAATATCAGTTTGCTGAAGTCACTGGAGCTTTTTACTCACAACAAAAATGCAAAAGTCATAAATGTTTCCTTTAAGTTTCACACCGAATGTGATTTAAAAGGAGTTAATCAGCAGTCAAGGATAGCAGAGGAAGGTGGAGGCCACTGAAGCATCGCACAAAGAAAAATAACAAGTTCTTTATGTCAAAGTCTGCTCTTCTTTTTCTGCAGAGTTACTAAGCAACAGAAAAGAGCCAAGCAAGAGGTAGCAAATGCATTTTCCAAGACCTTTTTATTCCTCTGAATTTAAATGTGAATGCATGTTTTTCTCATGCATGTGACAAAATCTGTTTTTGCACTTTAAACACAGTTTAAATGTAGCCTAAAGAGACGAACGCTCACCTCTGCAGAACTGCTTGCAGCTCTTTCAGAATCGGTCTGGTTAGAGGACTTGCAGCATCTCCGTCACATCCAGCTTTAGCAGCGGCCTCACAAAATCTCTGGGAAATAAGAAGCAAAAAGAAAGTTCAAACACGCTCCACTATTTGCTCTTTAAAGCTGCGTTTCGTGCGGTTTTCAGGTTCCATCAGCTGTGACTGATTGTTTTGCAGAAACAACAGATGACAGGGTCGTCCAGAATGTCGAACAGCATCTGAATGGATCAGATGTGCCTGAGAATGCTCCAGTTTCTCTTGTTGCTGAATAAATCAGACTCAGAGAGCTCAGAGTGGTGAATTTCAACACCTGAATGCACAAATGCTTCCAGCACATATACCTGTCTCTATGTGGCACCTGTAGTTTAGCCAGCCGCCAAAATCAGTGCAATCCCTGAAGGAGAGGCAGCAGAATTTAAAATATGAGCAAATGACAATTTGACTTCAATATACGTGATGTTTCTTTTATTGTGAATTATTTATTAAGAACTTAGAATTATATGACTTTACCTAATCTGCTGTTGCTGACTCAGAACAACATGTCAGTAAATCATTACAGAACATCTTTGGCTCAGTGCTTAATCTAGTGATTCTTTGATTATTCTTTTTTCAACCCCTTCTAGGAACCTGATTATGGACTGAGAAGAAAAATAGCTCATCAAATGTTTAGAATTAAAAGCACATTTGGTGGTTTTGGCTTGTTTTTAGCACCCCCTAGTGTCCATTAGTAAAAGCAAAAGTAAAACGTATCTCCTCGCTGTGCGTTCGTCTTTCTAACACCTTAATCTAACTGCTGAAACGTCTCCTCAGCCTTCATTAGTGTCTACAGGAGCGGTTCATCACTAAATCAAACAAATCAGCTGTGTTCATGATCTAAAACATGCAGGAAACATGCTGGAAGCAGACTGCAGCACCAGGCATGCCAGCTCCAACAGGGACCAGACCGCCACTCTGAAGTTGCAAGTGTGGTATTCTGGCCACAGTGAGCGGTGGGGGTCTGAGTGACATTTCATTAACCCTGTAAAGGGTAATTTTAGCACAAACTGGCTCAAGAACATGATTTAAAATATGAAAAGGTTGCATTGTATGGCTTTAACAGAAAATGGTAAAAATTACAACATCTGAATGATTTTAATTCTGAACTGGTTTTGTTCTGAAATGATATTTTGATACATAAAAGCATCGTATCACCTGCATATAGAGATGTTTTGTTACTTTTTCTTGTCATCGTGTGATTTGTTGCCATCAGATATCTAAACATGTGTTTAAATGTTATTCTAATCACAATAATCCACAAAAGATGCTTAGAAATTTTGAATAAAAGCAGACAAATACATTTTTAAGTTTTTATACTACTATTTGACCAAAACCAGACAAATAGATCATGTGGATCAGCACAGTTATACAGAATCACTTTGCAACAATTTAAGTGATTTCCAGCAGTCTCCACACACATTAATGGCAGCAGAGGAAGTAAGAGTTGTGGTGTGACTTAGAGCTGCAGCAGGACAGGCTGAAGACCTTGAGGAACTAAAATATCTGCTCGGGCCTGTAGGGGTTCTGCTTTGGTAGATGTGTGATTTCCCGTGTGGGACAGCCAGATTTGATTCGGCTCTGTCACAGTAGGGCAGCCCTCTGCTCCCTCTTGGTCCTTTCACCTTGACTTTATGATATAAAAAATTCCTGCAGGAGTTTTGATACCTGTTGCTCGGTCCTCTGATGCTCCACCTCCTCCCTGAGACGCTCTGGGATGAACGCTCCGGCTGCTTCCTGGGCCTTCTGACCCATTAAGCTCCACTCCAGACACCTGAGTTCCTTCTCCTTCAGGCGGATCAGGGCTCGCATATCTGACATCTCCTCCTAAACAAGCCACAAATTTAAATTTGCATTTAAATGAGATATGTATTGACGTTTAGAGGTAGAGATGAAAACAAGAGGTTTTCTCTTTTATTGTGTTTGTATGAAAGCAGCTCCTACCCTGACTGAGATAAGCTCATAAAACAGCGACGCCTTCTCCTTCCTTTTATCAGTGGGTTTATCCTTCTGCACTGGGCCCCACCTGGTCCCAGCTGGAGGACCGGTTTCTGGGCTCAGTTTCCTCTCCACTCCTGGATCTGCTTTAGGCAGACACATTTCTGCTCTGATCTTCTGCAGGCGCTTGATTTGTTGTCGAAGAGCTGCTTCCCGATCCGTTTGTTCAGGCGTTCTGTTGAAAACGAGCATGTCTGACGTGTTATTGTATATTTTGTTTGCTGTACGTTGATTTAATGATTCTGTACTAATAGTTGCCTCATGAGACGTTGAGCTTGTGTGTCCTCTGTGACTGCTGCTGTGGAGAAGGAGGTGGACAGCTCTTCAGCTCCCATTTTGCCGAGCTGAGCTGATGGATTGTCAGTCTGCTGCCCGTCACCGACCGGCTCTGATGACAGGGAAAACGGTTTGACTCAGACTGTGCCGGCCACGTGTGTGAATGACATCCGTACCTGTTATGTGTGTTAGTGTCAAGCACTTTAAGCTGCAGTAAAACTTGGTGTTCAAACACCTGCTGAGTCTGTCTGCGGAGGAATGTTTTGCTGCCTCTCGGCCTCGTAGAGTGACAGTAGCTCGCTGTAGGCCTCCTCACACTCCTCGCTGTCAGTCAAAGAACACAAAACACAACCTTGTTGGATGAGAAAAACACTTAACACTCACGGACTGCTGGACCATGCACAGTCATTATTTTGACACCTATCAGTCTGTAACCCTGACAGATGATGCAAAGTGCAGATCCAGGTAAGGTTGATGTATACCTGTATCTGAGAGACATCTGCAGAGCCGAGCATTCAGACTCCAGTCTGGTTAGCTTCACGCTGTTCTGCTCTGACTCTCCCTTCCTTCGTTCCAGAGCTGCAGTCAGACGCTCGTTTCTGGCTTTTAGCCTCTCAATGCATCTGGAATATTGGGACAGAAGACAGGAAGAATAAGGAGTTTCCAACCAATCCAATCCACTCTGCCTGCAGCAGAGGACAGCAGGATGCAAAGCCTCTGCAGGCCCTCTAGTGGTTGGCTCTGGTAATGAACCAGATCTACCTTTCATTTAAATTAAATGTCTACATAAATCCTTGATTTAATCTTTAAAACAACAACAGGCGACTTGGAGATAATTTTATTAATTAAATTTTCCCAAAATGTAAATCTCACCTATTCAGTCGCTCTGTCTCAGACTCCAGACTGATGGGGCTGGGACATGGACTGCTTAAGGCCACAGAGCCCAGCGAGGACCCGTCTCCAACCAGAGACAGAGGTGTTACAGCTCGAGACGACCTTCTCTGAGGTAAAGGTGAACCAGGATAGGATGAAGAAGCCCAGTCTGGACTGAGAGCCCCAGCAGGTGGTCGGTAGGAAGGAGAGTGACTCCCGGACCTCCAGGCCTTGTTGAACCCAAAAAACTGAAACATGAAAATGGAAAAACTTCTGTTTATAAGATCAAAACTAGAGATCTGATCCAGATCCACTAAACTCTATTCCCTATTTTCCATTAAGTGACCCTCCCCACCTTGTTTTTCTCCTCTTCTATGGAGCTCCGTGCTTTCTGCAGCTCCTCCTGGTGCTTCTGCATGTTGTTTCTGGGAGAAGACTCGCGTCTGTCCACATCCAGCAAGTCCTCCAGGCTCTGGTCCTTCTGCAAGCCTAACGGACATGAAATCCCAAACTCTTTCTCCATCTCATCCAGGATCTGCAGCCAGTGAACAACATTCATACAGAGGATGTGTTTTCTCCCTGAATGATACAATTAAGCTCACTTGACAAAATCCTATGTCTCTAATCCTTTATTATATTTTGGTAAAATGTTTGGCTGTTTTGAATGATTTCCCTCCAGTTGATCACCTGGGTGGCTTTAGCCCAGTTTTCCTGAGCTGCTCTCAGGTGCTCTTTGTGTTTGACGTGATCTGAGGCTGTGATAGGAGCAGCCCAGGTTCTTCTGAAGCTGATCGAGTCCTCCACTGATGATAAAGCATCCTGCAACTTTGTCCAGATGACGCCACCGCCCCCTAGAGGGAGAACAGCAAAAGTACAACAAATAATCTAAAATACTCTCAACCCAGGGGCAGAAAATCCATTCAGATGAGGTTCAACCTTGACTCATGACTGGATGTTTAGATGTGATGCTGGATGTGGAGTTCCTGTCTGGGCTGCTTCTGACCAGCCGGTGAGACAGCAGGTCTGGGACCAGAGGTCTGGATGGACTTGGTGATCTCATGTCACCTGGTTCACTGAGAAAAATAAAACAGTGTTTGTGTTGAAATGAGAAAATTCTGAGTGATCTCTGAAAGTAAAACTATCCATGAGTGGTTCAGATCTGCTAACATGACTCCTCACTCACCTCGGGGCCTTCAGGGAGCCCATCTTCTTATTTAGCTCAGCGATGATGCTAAGCAGGGTGCCGACCTCAGCCTCGCATTGAGCCACCTCTGCTGGTGTGGGTTCGAGGTTCATCAGCGGGTCGGAACCCTCTGGGTCAAAGGTCACATAATCACCAGGGCTCAGCGCCTCCTTGTCAAACAGCGAGGCAGGATCAAGGCTGTTGCATCTGCCCCTCCTGGAGTCCTGCAGAAACATGGACTTCCATTTGAATTGTTAAGAAAAAACTTCATTATTTAGCCACATTTTTCTATTAAATACAGATTCTGCTTCCATTCCAAGTGATGTAACACAAAATCTAGTGTTTTCTGCCTGTAATGTACCCAAATTATAATTCGGTCACAAGCCAGCCATCAGACTGATCTGCAGCTATTGTTTTAAGCCAACGGAAAAGGAGGAAACCAAAAACATCCTGTGATCCAACTTCCTGTCAAGCAAATATTTGTGGATCACCGTCCATTGTTTTCACAAAGAGATTTGGATTAACGCCTACAAATCTGAAATCACAAAAGAAATTTTGTTTCAATTGCAAAGTTTGAGTAAAATCACCCAGAAATACACGAGATTCAACACAAACACATTTTATTGAGTCAAATCTCAGCATATTTGTTCAGACCAGAGAAGATGACATGCTTCAAATTCCTGTTCTCTGACTTTGGGAGATTTCTTATCAGTGTCAGAGGCTATCGCGGCATGCCGTGGATACTTTGTGAGACTTGTGGTCACATTCGCAATTTCTGGGAGTTTAGGATTTCACATTCGCACAAGAATGCAAACCTGATTAGGATGAGCACAAAGTGAGTCCTCATTCAAAACAGCATTTTTCAAAACCCTTGCAGTTTATTCTAATCAGAATAACTAAACAAACATTTAATATAAAGTGCAATGACTTTAAAAATAGTCTTTTATTAATAGATCAAATTAATACAACACTTTGAAGCATTTTTGCCCAGCATTAAACAGCATGAGACTTGATATTTCTAACTTACACCTTGTAAAACAAAAAGGTCAACAGAAAGAAAAATCACAACTCACCTCCATAGTTGTTGGTTCTTACAGCTGCAGTCTGGAGTTTAAATAATCTGTGATGTGTTGAATCATTTGACAAAACCTGGAGAGATGTTTTCTTTCGTCCTGCTATTTTGTGTAATAAAGTTTTCCAGTCGTCAGTCATTAAGAGGCTGTAGCAAACTGCACCCAGTGTGTCTGCCTAACACTGTTTATGTGATGAATGAAGTTAGTGGAAAACACTCAGAAAGACATCCCCACCCTTTACCCTCAGTGTCCTTTCCTGTTTTCTCCACTGTTGGTGTTGATACGCAGCACAGCCAGTAGTGGCAACACTAGACATCACACATACCCACATATATATAGATAAATAGATATATATCTATATAGAAAACTGTTCTAAATGCACAAGGTCTGGGCCACGTATTAAAAAAAATTCCTTTCTGGCTCCCTCCCTTTAAAGCTGTAAGGCTAATTTTCTGATATGTATTTGACTAAATTAAACATGCAGGCAATCAGCATTAGCAGAAAAACCTTTAGTTTCTGGTCTTGGTTTGAAATTTTGAAGAAGAAAAAAGAAATTACAAAGAAAAGTACAGTAATGACAAAAATCCGTTAAAAGTGATTATTTGTATTTGCTTATAGTGCTTTTTCCCTTATAAAATGGATATAATTGATAAAGCAACCAGTTACTGGAGAAGAAACTCGTATTTTTGATAAACAAACGATGATTGTGTTGTTTTCATCGCTGAAACTACATTACCCATGATGCTAGGCGGCCTAGTAGTTCCGGATAACTCATTTCCGGTACGGAAGTCGCAGTCGAAAACAAATGTTAGCTTCTCGCTTCAATATTTTTTAACTTTCAATGAGTCTTTACGGTATATAATTCCTTAACGTGCTGTAATACATAAACACGTAAGTTTTCTTCTTACTTCAGACGTAGCTGCTTCATATTTCACCACTCTGCTGATTTGGTGTATTATTTTCTGAGAGCTAACCAATGCTAACGGCTAAGAGTGGTAATGTTATCGAGCCTTTATCCAGTTTCCCAAGTATTCATCACACAATGGTGAAATTACATCTCCGCATTTGACCCATCCCCATGGTGGGGAGCGGTGAGCTGCAGCTGTGGCCGCGCTCGGGAACTATTTGGTGGTTTAACCCCCCAATCCAACCCCTTAATGCTGAGTGTCAAGGGAGGAGGCATTGGGTCCCAATTTTTCAAAGTCTTTGGTATGACCCGACCGGGAATCGAACCCCGATCTCCCAGTCCCGGGGCGGACACTCATACGCTCGAGAGGACTGTCAGGCTGTTTAGAGATGATGTCTTACATTTACAAAAGAAAGACCGGTGCAGACTTTTTTGTTACAGTTTTCTACTGAGTGTAACTTTGAGTTTACTCTGTAAGTCGCAGCTTAATGTCATCATTTTAAAAGTTTCATATTGGCTTCATCTAAAAAGAATACCTTAAAGGGCATTGTAACTCAATGCAAAGAAACTGAAACACGAATAAGAAAGTAATAAAAGTGATATTTATTCTGATTTGTGTGTCTAAAAGCTCTTGATTTAGATGATGTATAGTTATTGTCATTTCTTTGAGTGGATAAAATAAATATCTTTTTATTATCAGCATTTTTATTCATTTACAGTGCATGACCAGACTTGAAATGCCAATCATTCAAAATCAACTTTTACTTATTTTTTTCCAGTATCCATGGAGACACCAGAGCCTGGTCCAGCTGATGGAGAGGAGCGTCCGGTAGAGCTGCGACCTCGGACCCGCTCCAACCCTGAAGGTGCTGAGGACCGTCGCAGCAGCACCGGCAGCCTTGGAGGCAATGGTAACCAGAACATTTCTCAGCCAGCTGTGGGGAGTCGTGTGGAGGGTGAGGGCGAGGCCTCGACCAGCGACAGCCCTCCGAGCTCCATCGCCGCTACCGTCTCAGCCGCTGCAGCTCAGGCTTCTGCTTCTGCTGCTGCTGGTGCAGGAGCTGCAGCCAGCACTACAGTACAGCTGTCTGCTGCTGCAGTGTCAGCCAAAGAAAGACCAAAGTCCACACAGCAACAGCCCACTCTCACAGCACCCGTCCCTCCACCTGCAGAGTACCAGATCAGAGTTCCTCGGGTTAACTGTCCAGAGAAAGTGGTGGGTCCACTTTACGATCAGAATCCTTTTCTAATTCAGCAACTATCACACAAACCTATGATCAGCTTTCATTAAATAACCCCAGAGCTCTGACTTTCCTTTCCTTTTGACAGATTATTTGCTTAGATCTTTCTGAAGAAATGTCCTTGCCAAAGCTGGAGTCTTTTAACGGGTGTGTGATCACACAAAACATTCCCATTCCCATTACTTTATGTTTGTTATTTTTGTGTGATTTTACTGCATTTCTGTTTAGATCTAAAACAAATGCTTTGAACATATCCCAGAAGATGATTGAGATGTTTGTGAGAACAAAGCACAAGATTGACAAACGGCACGAGTTTGCTTTGGTGATTGTCAATGACGATGCCATGTGGGTGAGTGCAGCAGCCTTTTATATAATCACGCGCCTTTCGATCATGGGACTACTTCCTTTATGAAAACATTTATGAAATAATTCAAAAACAACAATATCTTTTCTGAATATGTCATATTTTTGTGAACTTTGTGTAAATAAATGCCGTGTCTGTCTCAGCTGTCAGGGTTCACGTCTGATCCCAGGGAGCTGTGCAGCTGTCTGTATGACCTGGAGACGAATGTGTGCGAGTCCTTCAGTATCCTTTTACTTAAAAAAAATCATTACTTTCCTATTTTAATTTGAAAAATTCTAGATATTCTGTTTCAACCTTAACTGTTCATTCTAGATCTGGAAGATCTTCTTAATGTTATGTAAGTCTCACTGGTATACAAAACTTGAGGCAACATACTGTTTTAATCATTTGTGACCAAAGTGTATGTAAATGGTCCCAATTCAAGTCTGTACTTTCTGTAGCCGTCAGAAAATTGATCTTCCGTCGATGGAGAACGTTCAGACCGTCCCACCTCCTTATGTGGTGCGAACGGTGCTCATCTACAGCCGTCATGCTGGACCTTTACAGCTCAACCCCTCTGAGGCGGTTAGTGTGAGTATAACACCACTGAGGGATTTCTCATCTGTCTGTGTTGTAGTTTATTTATACATTTATCCTTTTTACTAGATGTTTAACCTGTTCCTTCAGGGTTTTAGTTGTTTATCAAATTAATTGCCTTGTTTTTTTGTGTCTTATTACAGAAAATGCTGCAATCTCCCTATTTCTTCTTTGATGTGATTTATTTACATAATGGAGTGGATGAGCAGGGAGATGAAACCAGCTGGAGGGTGAGTAGAGAGGATTTTGATTAATTGAGGATGATTAAACTTAATTGTGTGCACTAGCTTCGTTATCTACAGCATGCTGTATTATGGATTAAAGCTGCAATGGCAAATTTGGAAAACAAATGAGCTTAAAACATTTTTTCATGCCTCTTAACATTCTAACATCGTAGAGCTATAAATATATTGTGGAGATGACAAAAACAAAGTGGTTCTCTCACATTTGTCTAAAAACTTCCACTAATAACACATTTCGGAACAAAAGTAACCATTGAACCATCCGGTTGTCGATCTCGATGGTCGCCGCACTTCCCTGGGTCCTCCATTCATTACGCACTCATGTATTTAGCAACAGAACACCACTGATGTGAGAGGTTCTCTCCTCAATAATATCGTTTCCGTTTTTACTGTACATTGTGACTTCACTTTCGCGTTAGGCTGCTAAATAAAACTCATAGTTACGTTTCTTTTGACTGGATGTGACACGTGCATCGCTCCAGGATTCAAAAGTAAAACTCATCCTCATTATGGTCATTATGACTGAATTTCTGTTGTATTTTTAAGCCTTTTTTCACTTTACTGAATATTTCCATTCATCTTCCTCAGGACAACTATTCTTCTTTCTGTAACCTGGACTCAAAGGGCATGTGTTACCATTTTGAGGTCTCCCTGAGCGGACCCGCTATCGAGCTGCACAACTGCATGGCTAAGCTGTTGGCCCACCCTTTACAGAGACCTTTCCAGAGTCACGCATCCTACAGTCTGCTGGAGGGGGACGACCTCCAGGACTCTGAAGCGATGGTGTAAAGTAGACAAAACACAGGAGCATCTTCTCTGTAAAATCAACACATGCTGCTGTTTAGCAGAGAGGACTCTGTTTAATGAGTTTAAGACGATTCTTTACTTCTCCATTAACTGACATACAGGTCATGAGAATTACTGCAGTGTGACTGATTAATGATGGTGAGCATGTAAATATAGTGGCTAATGTAGTCATTTTAATCTCTTTGTAAATCTTAATGAAGGAAATCAAACAAATGACAATAAGTGCAACACGTTTTCACAAAAAGCTTTAGGACGAAATTAAGCATTTATTTTAAATGTATCACAAAAATCACTGGTTTTATCTGTTATGATGCCTTTCAGTTGGAAACTTCCCACTTTTTGTTGCCTGTTTGAATATATTTTCTGTTTTTAAGGGGTTGGTTTTGTTTGATCAGACTCGTTTGTATTTCCCTTGACCATTATCTCTGTGGCGGTTTGTCTTCATGTTGGAAGTCCAGCTTTTCTAAAGTTGTTTGGATATTAAAAAGTCATGTTTAGTTCATACTTAACTTTCTTTTGCTTTGAGTAGTTTTGGCCAGGAGATGGCAGCAAATCCTCATTTGAGATAAATTCATGTTATCTCAAGCTTAACTGAGGAGAACTTTTGCTGTTTTGAAACCTAAAACTATAAGCCGATCAGTGGTGTAGCAAGGCTGAGCTGGGCCCCAGTGTAAGTGTTGCCACCAATCACCATATTAATGCAAAATGCCAAGAGTGAGTCAGGTTGGGCGCCAGCTGATGTAAGAGTGTAAATGAATTAAACAACGGCTACACATGTGCCTTGTTTCTGTCCCCTACAATATAAATATTTGTGTTCCTCTGCAATAACCTGTACTTATATTACATAAAATAAAATTCTATTTAATTCTGTTCGACGTGCCTCCTGCACATTTACCAGTACAGTAGATGATGAAATAGAATAGACACCATCATCCACCTAAGTTTGAGACTAACGGGTACCAGACTAGTTATACATGTCACTACCTTCAGAGCCGATTGGTGACGCTCTGAAGAAAGCTACAGATTGTAACGGACGTAAGGTCACTCCTGGCTGGCTCGCCAATTTTGTAACGGATATAAAGTTATTAGACTTTATTATTTATGAAATTAGGATCTTTTGATTGCCAGGGAAGTTTATTCACCAATGAAACCCAAAAATAGTTAATAAAATGAATTTATTGCTAGAATTAGACTCGTGATCGAAGAAATATAGAATAAGGATAATAATAAAATACAGTTAGCTGAAACATGTCAGAGGGTAAATAGTAACTCTCTTTACTCTGTGTTCAAAAAAGAACCAAATAATGGAATTGGATAATCAACGCAGAACAAACGTAACAAAGATGGGGGGAAAAAAACAAAGCTTCCTCCCAATTGTTTTAAAGCTAAATTTAACATAATTTAACGTCACTTTGGCCCATCATCTATTCTCAGATGTCATTAACTCTGATTCATTGCAGCAGGATTATTCTGCATCAAATATAGTAAATTAGGTTTCTTATCAAGCTCTAATGCTTCATCTGCAAGCATATAGCTTCCTGTCTGGTTGATAATCTGAAAAAGTGTCAGTCTTCAGCTGTTTAGTTTCCTGCTTTTGTTCAGACGTTATCCAGCAGCTCCTCTTTTTCTGTCACCTCAACATATCTCAATAAATGAAGACGAAATGTCAGGGAGACAATAGTGAGCAGGAAAACCTCAGGCTCGGAGGACCTTTACCCTTTCACACCCTTCCCCAGCAGACCTGACTATTGCTCACGTCATCAGCACTGATAACGGCAGTGTGTGTCTGGGTCTGGATGGAGGATTTGTTATCCCCTCATCTCTGAAGAATGACAGGTACCTATTGTTTTCGTTCTTTCAGTCCTCCACTGCCATGACTCCTTTCCGTGCTGGCTCAGGACAGGATGTGGTGGGATTTTTTTTTGCATTTGGTATTTTCTGCTTAACTCCTTAACATGTTTTTTCATTGTTCATCCTGCACCAGGGGAATAAGATCAGGAATTATGTGGTTGCTATATTTAAAGGTGGTGCAAATAGGTAATGCTTCCTGTTTTCTTTTGAAATTTCACTCATAAGTGGAAGATAACACCGTCTGCTCACAGAATGAGCTTAAAATGTCAAATTCTTTCTTTTTCTAACAAAGAATGTTTGAATTTTATAAGAATCTCAAGATCTATGATGATCCTGTAGGAACGAAGCCACGTGATGCTGCTGAAATCAGCAAAGTCTTCTTTTCAAAGCCGTCTCTCTGCTTACTGAATGTGTAGGACTTGTGTTTTTTTCCCCAGATGTTCACGCTGTGCTCATTTATACATCATTGATGTTGGATCATCAAATTGTTTTCTCATCTTTAATAAATCCACATTTTTTTCAAATACTAACATTTGACTTAAGGTCCTGCAGGAGCTGGAGGAGGCTGGGGAGAGGGCGCTTTGGGTTTCCGGCTGCTGCCCTGATAAAATTATGATGATGACTAACATTTTTATTCTCAGGATCGCTTGATGGATTATCTTCACTGAAACAGATTTTCAGAGGTTTCAGAGCCATTTAGTGAGATGCTGAAGACCATCACTTATTTTTATAGAACCCCCTCCACACACACACACACACACACACACACACACACAATGCTAATGCTACTACGTCTTTGATGGTTAGATATAAAGTAATTAGCAAATTCACAACTCTCATCACCCTTGATCTAAAAAGATATTTGGTTTTACTAATTTTTTTATTTTTTGAGTCAGTGGCCAAACGTAAACAAATCTTGTGTAATAATAATGATGATGAATAAGTTTTATATAGCGCTTTTATCAACTACTCAAAGACGCTGTACAAATAAGGAGGCAAACTAGCAAACAAGACAAATGAATAAAATAAGAATAGGTTAATGTGGTTTGAATGCTTGATTGAATAGGTGAGAATTTTGTAGTTTTTTGAATTTTTGCAGTGAGTCAGCATCACGAATGTGTTGAGGGAGAGAGTTCCATAGGGTTGGGGCAGCCACGGAAAAGGCTCTGTCTCCGTAAAAGATTCAGTGGTGCCCTTAGAAAAGTTTGATAAGGGTGGCCAGACGGGGCCAGAGAAAATTTTGGGGTGCCACACCAAATTGGTCCTTGTGGTAACTTTGGGAGAGTTTAGCCTGTGGCGATGCATTGCATGCTCCTTCATTCTTTTTTATTAAAAAACAAAATGCATCCAAAACACTTAACTCAAAATTGAGAAATACAAAAATTTCAGTAAATTACATTTCAGTTATTTGAAATTGTATTTCAAAATTTATTTTAGAATTTTATTTTTTTATTTGCCCATTGCTGTCTTCACAAAAAACTGTGGGGATATAAACTTTTTTTTTAAAGGGTGAGCAGCAGGAACAAAGATGAATTTATGTTTTGAGTTAACATTAACATAATTTATTAAGAACACTGGTCTCGCCTGGGGTGGCCAGCAATTTTCTAGGGGTGGCCATGGCCACCCTTTGGGGGCACCACTGAATAGATTCCCACTAAACCACAGAAGTGTTCAGTTAAATCAGATGTGAGCGACAGGATTTCATTGGGTTAATTCATAATTCATTTTTCAAAATGACACCTTGTGTGGTAAAAGGGTTTATTAATTAAAATAATTCATGCATAATGTGACAGAGAGATCATTTCAGAGTGGTGAGACATGAAAGGCATGGGTTTATTTTGGAAACGAGCCAAATCAGTCAGAATTTTTCAAAATAAGGAGTTCAATGTAAACATTTTGTTCCACTGGAGACATTTTTAAGTCTCAGAATGTAAAATTATTTTAAAAAATGTAAAATGTTTTTCAGAGATTTTAGTACAGTTACACATTTTGTTAAAAAAACAGTAATTAAACTGTAATTCCGGTGCTTGTGAGGATTTCTTATCCCAGACACACCAATGAAAAATGCGTGAGCGCTGGTGCAGTTGGAGGCTTTGCTCTGATGGAGGTCATTCAGGAAGCAGAGAGGAGGGGAGGGCCAGGATGGACTGGAAGTCTGCCTCCAGCACCTTTTATAAACATGCCCCTCTCACGGCCCTACGGGTCATCGCTAACGGACATCGATGCTTCTGCATCCCTACAGCGCTCAGAATCTCACACTCACTTCTTCTCTGATCACCTGGGAGCCTCGGCTGAGAAGATCCCACCAGAGCAGGGTGGAGGGACTTGTGGAGTTTTTTTTGTTTCCACCTCATATCTGTGTAGATCATCAAACTCCAGCTGCAACCATTTCACCTCCACCAGTCATGTACAGCTCCAGCTACTCCCAGGCCAAACTCGGCCCGCTGTCGAGGGAGCAGCTGCACAAACCCAAGGGGAAAAGCTGCGGATACTACATGAGGATCATCTTCTTCTTCTCATCGCTCATCCAGTCACTCATCATCGTCAGCCTGGTGCTCTTCCTCATCTATGGGCAGCCGGAGAAATCTGCAGAGGAGAAAAGGATCAAGGTTGGTGATTTCTTACAGAATAATTCTAAATATCTAGGTAGTGTGATAAATGTGCTTCGCCAAAACCAAGCTTCAAATCAAAATGCCTTCAAGAATGATGAGCTTGTTTATTAAACGTCTTGATCACTCAGGATGTTGCTTCATGTGCTTCAGGAGCTGGAGATGGGCTTCAACATGCTGAGCGAGAACAATGTGAAGCTGAAGAAGGAGAAGGCCGAGCTCGGAGTTCAGCTGTTGGCTCGCACGGCAGAAAAAGCTGCTGTGGAGAGAGAGATGATGAAGCTGAAAACGAATTCCACCAGCGTGGAACAGGATCTTCGAAGAAAACTGGTACGGAGCGTGCATTAAGTAGTTTTGTGTTAAATTCTGTTTTTACAAGTTTAGATTCTGTGCTTATAAAAAAAAAACACCTGATGTTTGTTTCTGATCGATAGGCTAACTCTGAGAAGACTTACACCTCGATGATGGCCATGGCGCGACGGCCCTCCCCTCCAATCCAACCCCCTTCTTTTGTTTCATCTAACAGTAAGATGTGACCCACAGAACCACACACATCAGAACCATCACTAAACCTGCCCTGGATTATAACTCTCTAAACTAATAAGACAGCTTTAGTGGTAGTTTGCTACTTTATTAAGTTCTAAATAACCTTGAATACATAGAAAGTATCTGATGTCAGTTAGGCCTGACAGTGTGAAAACAGCTCAGGGTGATAAATAATAATCATTTAGATTCTAATGCTTTCTGATGTCTGTAGACGAGTTAAAGATCTTGGAGAGCCTCAACGCTCAACAGAAAACTATGATCGACCTCCTTCACTCAAACTTCACTCAGACGGTTCAATATCTGAGCCAGGAGAGAGACAACGCCCTCAAAGACCGGGACGCACACCTCACAGAGACCATCAACCTGCGCAGAGACAACAGCAACCTGAAGGAGCAGCTCACCGCCTACACCAGGTGCTTTCCACCTGCCTGACGGACTGTGTGTGTAAATGTGAGGAATAATCTCATTAAGTCTCTTTTTTTCTTCATTTTTGAACAGGAAGTGTAAAGAGGACTTTGCTCATTCCCTGAACGGGATCCAGACGGTGACCAAAGCTTTCCTGGAACAGATCAACAACTTGTTTCCCCACCAGCAGACCTTCCACCTCACCTGCAACAGCCAGAATGAGCAACTGGAGAGGATAAAAAGCAGCTGCACAAACCTCTCCAGAGACGTGGAGAACAAGTTCCAGCTGTATCTGAATAATGTGGGAAACAAGGCAAGTGGACTCGGTGTTTTATGATCCAAATCCTGAAAAAAAACATGGAAGATCTTCATTTTTTTATTTAAAACTTGAAGTGGGATAACCCTAGATTTGTCTAATTGAGCAGCAAATCCTCCTTTAAAATAGTGGAACGGTTTTATCGGGTGTTTTAGAGGTAGTAACTGGTAAATCGAGCTTTGCCAAAGACGGGTTAACACTTTCCTTCAAGAGATCTTTTCCACCAAAATCTTTCCAAAGAAACAGCTGAACAGGAAGGGGGGGGTGGGGGTGTATTCATGACATCATTTCTGATGAATCTGACTAAAGAGGCAGGCGTCCTGTGAGACGAAACTCAGGGTCAAAGCAGAAGCGACGCTGAGGCAGCAGCCCTGTCCAGGACAAATAAAACATCTAAACCAGACTAACGTCACACCTCATTTAGAAGGAAATCTGTGGCACCACATTTAATAGTTTAATAGTTTTTCTGCTCTAGGTGGCCGAGATTCAGATCCTGTCCAGTCAGATGGAGGTGCAGAACAAATACTTGACTTCCAGCCTGCAGCAGTGTGAACAAAAACACAGCGAGCTGATTGCCAGAGCTGCCAAGGACTTAGAGGTCAAACAGAAGGCTCACGATGACCAGGTAGGTTTTACGTCTGTGCATGGGTGGATTTAGTCTTTATGTACATATTAAAACTCAGTATTTGTTTTTTCTAGGTGGAAAAATTATTGGTGGAGCAGAACAGGCTCAGAGACCAGAAGAAACTCCAGGATGAGAGGCTCGCTCTGAAGGAGAAAGAGCTTCAGACGCTGCAGGGAATTCTGCCCAACAATAAGGTCAGGCAATAACTTTAAATGATGAATATTTTACTATTTATCTAGACAGCTGTAAGCTGGTGTGCGGTTTGGCAGGGAAGAGGGGGCTGCAGGAGCAGGAAGCGTGGAGAAGCAAGATAACAGAGCAGCGTAACTTTTAGGGAGCCAAGCAGTAGAAAGGCAGAAAGAGCAGCACGAGCGTGGGATTATTAAACAACAGTGGTCTTGGTACTTTTGTTTGGCAGGCTGGTCCAGCTGGTTCCCTTCAGTCAGCGCCACAGCCGGGCCGACAGGCTCCAGCTAACTGGCCCCACGGCAGCACACAAGGCAACAGCAGAACTCCAACAGTAAGCTTCCTCTTTAAATGCTAAAATGAGCTTCGTTTGACCCTGTGAGGTTTTAGAGAATTACTAAAACTATTTTCCTCTAAATTCTATTTTAATCACAAACTTGCAACTCCAGATAGTTGTACAAGTTATTCTGCATAATATTACTCAGATTATACTCTCTATCAATCAATCAAAACTGTAAGAATGATTAAATCTAGTCACGTTCACACAACTCTATTATTATTATTATTGTATTAAATGTGATAACTGTTTTCTCTTACAGGTTGGTTAAAGTCCCTTCATCCTTTATCTGAACTCCGTTGCAGCATCTTTCAGAGGGAAGTGAAACAACTCCAGCTGATCATCACTGATGATCGTGTTTAATTGAACGTGTATAAATCCCCAACATCACAACCTTTTAATGACAGAATCTGTTTATGGATCATTTCTTTTTCCTATTTTTGAGTTGGGGTGTAAAAAGGATCCAAATGTAAAAATTTAAATGACACGGGTGTAAATATTTCCTCTTTTGTGTGTGTGTGTGTGTGTGTGAGACTGTGATTCATCCAGACTCAGTCTAGAATTATTGTCCTCGGTCTCTTTTGTGTCTGCGGCCGTAAAAATGAGCTGCAGCTGCTCCTAAAATAGCTCCGTCCAGATTTCCTGACGATGATTCATATGGATTTCTAATAAAGACGTAAACACATCATTAAACCTGCACTTATTAGCCGCTCCTCATCCCACAGGTCAGAAACAAGAAGAAAACAATGATGGTGAAAAAGGGTCGAGACTAATAATCACCAGTTTTATGGCACATTTTAGTTTTACTAGCTGATATAGGAACTGTTCTGAAACTTTACTGCTTCCTTTTCCTTTCAGAGGTAAAGAGCACAAACAGTTCTGAGGCTGGAAGCAGCTGCTGTGCTTTTTTATTATTATTATTGTTATGAGTTCATTTTGGTACACTAAGAGAAAGTCACACAACCAGGGAAAAGCTGTAAGATGATTAAATAATCAAAGCAGCCTTTAATTGTTAATTTTGTAAATTTTGTACATTTAATAAAAAGAAATAAATAAAAACTGTGTACGTCATTAATTTAGATTGGTCTACATCATCAAAACAAATTTAAATGAATGTTTTTTTCTCATTAAAATATTTTTAAAAAATTTAACATTCTTGACCACATTAAGTTACTCATAAAAAGGTTGCACAAAAATTAGACCAGTGTTTTCTGTACAATTTGCTGTAATTTTAAAGGAGTGGTTTACTTGTTTAATCTATACATTTGCAGTGGTCTCTAGTAGGAATGAATACCTTGTAATTCGTTCTCAGGGGGGAAAATATACTGGTGCACCATTTCTCAGACATAAAAGTTACCCACATCACAGCTGAGCTTCAGACGGCAGGTTTTGGAGTCTTATTTCCTGATATTTTGACATCTCTCCTCTGATTGGCTAACAGCAACGTGACTCTACCACTGACTCTGTTTGCTCTGCAACGTTGATGTTTTATCTCCACAAATAACAAAAGCCTGAAGGAGTTCTGCTGTGTGGTGGAGTTGCTAATGCTAACGGTTAGCTTTAACTAGCCGAGACGTCCGCTGCTGATTCCCGGACGCGTGATTTGGAATCGTAGGACGGCCAAGGAAGATCCCGCCTTTCTCACCTCTGATTGGCTAGAAGGGCTGTCCTACGATTGGCTATTTCATTTAGCAGCAAACTGTCTTCCCTCGATAAAGTTAAAGTCCCAAGTCATCATCACACCCTGGTAAAATTACATCTCCGCATTTGACCTATTCCCATGGTGGGGAGCTGTGGCCACGCTCAGGAACTATTTTGGTAGTTTAACCCCCCAATCCCCTTAGTGCTGAGTGTCAAGCGAGGAGGCATTGGGTCCCATTTTTCCAAAGTCTTTGGTATGACCCGACCGGGAATCGAACCCCGATCTCCCAGTCCCGGGGCCGACACCCTACCACTAAGCCACTGGAGCTGGTAAGTGCAGACTGTCCTCCTGCCGCCAACAGAACAGCAGTTTTGGGGAGTTTTAAAGAAAATGCGAATTTAGCGATATAATAATATGTACTCCGCTAACCCATTGACACATAGGCTATGTGTGCCTTACCTGGGTATGAAATATAATAAAACTGCCCTACTTTGCCCAGCTGTGTGCAGCAGGTCTGTTTCTCTTCTAGAATAATGAAAACTGGTGAAAAATAGGTCTAAATCATAATGAGCTTTGAAATAAATTTCGATTAAATTATACACATTTAAACAGATGATGAGAGATGTGTCCTAACTAGCAAACAGCCTTAATCTATGAAAGTGAATACATAACATAGCCTATAGTAATAAGATAACCCCAATGCTTGAGAGCCAACAGATATAGTCAATCCAACAGTGTGATAAATGCAACACGATTTATTACAAGTTCACATTTGGCGTTTTTCAGGTTCTTTTGTAAAAGAAACTGAAACTGGTTTGTTGTAAAACAGGACAGAATTGTTATTATAGCTCTAAGTTCATAAAACATGCATGTTCTTCAAAAAAAACTCAAGCTCTGGCTGCAGCAATGACTGTAGAAAAACAGTGAAAACAGTAGAAAATGCAGACAAAAACCTGCAGCGAGGGAAGACGGTTTGCTGTTACATGAAATAGCCAATCATAGGAGACCCTTCCAGCCAATCAGAGACGAGAAAGGTGGGACCTTCCTTGGCCATCCTACGATTCCAAATCATGCTTCCCGGACGTTAATCCAACAACAGCCTTCCCCGTCGTGAGTCAAGATGGGTGAGTCCATGAATGTTAAGTGACAGTAGCTACGTTTACATGGGCCAAATTTCCCCAATCCGATTCAAATCTTGGTTGATCAGAAATCCCAAACCTCTGTTTACATGGACCCTAACTGGAATGATCCGATCACGCCGCGATGCCCGCACCATAGCTTGCGCATGCGCAGACTTGTCTTTCCCGGAAGAGAAATTGTAAACAAACGCCATCTCGTCCGCACGTCTTTTCCCTTGCATTTTATTTGCTTATTCTCTAGCTTCGGTGAATTCCCGCTTCCTGCATCTTTAGATGCACTTTAGTTGCACTTGAGTGTATAACTCGGCATTTTTAACCGTTCGGCCATCGAGACGTTCAGTAATATTGAGCTCCCGTAGTATTTCCAGTAAAAAATAGCGTCGGCAACAGACCACTTCTGTTCACCGCCCGCCATGTTTTCGATCTGTCCTGAGCATGCACAGAGGCGAAAAGAGGGCACGCTGCAGTTGCACACATGCGCAGTGGGCATTATTTTACCCCAATGATCCGAATGGCTGTGTACATGGACGCCAATCGGATTGACGATCGGACAAAACCACCTCTCTCAATCGGAATGAAATTTAATTCGGATCAGGCCGAATCGGATCAGAATATTCCGATTGACACGTTTACATGACGAATTTTTGATCCTATAGGGTTCATTCAATCTGATTACTTGTGCCCATGTAAACGTAGCTAGTGTGACGTAGATCTGTCAGGATTTTCAAATCCTAGAGTTTCTCCGTCTATTTTCTATCAGAAGCTAATGCAAGAGATAGGTGTAGGAGACTATTTTCATGTTTCAGCCGGCATGTTAAACTCAGAATGACCGAATCAGCAAAAACATTTAAAGTGTTTTTTCATTCAACCACACCTTTAACTTTCACCGTATTGTTAGCCCAACGTTAGCCTCTAGCCTTCTCTAACTGATATTAGAGTGAAGCAGAAAGATGCCGTGGCCTCTTAAGGTAAAAATAAATAACTTCTGGGCTGCTCCTTTTACTGGTTAACATTCTGTCCACAACTCTGGAGCTTTTTGCCAGCTGGTGTCGATGTACAAATGCTAATGTAGCAGCGTTAGCTGGCACAGACTGGGCAATCCCGCGGGCTCACAGATTGTAAACAATGACTACGTCCCTTTTTAGCTTCTTTGAAAGGAGAAAAACTGACAACCCCCCAGCCGAATGAGAAGGAAATCTGTTTCAATGCAACCTTCCTTCTAACATGAATGAGACATTAAACTGTTTTGTGATTATTTGACTGTAAAATTCTTACTTATTGTACTTTTAATTCAAATAGATATTTTATGTCCCTCTTCATTAGATTTTTTGAAAACCAAAACATTTACTTTAAGATTTGGTTTAAAGTTGGGGGTTTAGATGAAGTGGGAATAAATAAGAGACAACAGGTTATTGCCTGCATTGGAAAGACCAGTTTTATCCATAGCAATTTCCAATTGTGCAATTCATTAACCTAAGATGCACGATCTTGGCCTGTGGGATGGAACCGGAGTCTCCGGAGAAAACCCACGCATGCACAAGGAGAACATGCTAAATCTGTGCAAAAAGGCAACAGCTGGGATTTGAACCATTACCTTCTTGCTGCAAAGCAATAGCACTACCTACTGCACCACCATGCAGCTAAATAACAAGCATTGTCATCTCCCTGATAAAAGAGAATTAATTTAATAACCTGGAACACTTTTATGAGGAACCTTATGATAAATTTGTAAAGCTGACCTTTGACCTCTTTCATATAAAAGGGTAACACAATCAGTTTTTCTATAAAACACTTGAGATATTTTGTCAGAGGACTAATTCCTGACTTCCTGTTTTATCAGCTCTCTGACCTCTGACCCACAAAACCTACAATTAGTTTAACCTTTTATCTAAAAACAAAGTTTTCCTCAAGAAGTTCCGGGGAAATAAAAAAAGGGAAAGACAGCCAGAAACCAGTTTACGTAACAGTCTCAACTTTTGCCAATTCGGAGGTAAATAAAAAAAAAATCTACCCATACAGAACAAATATTTGATCTCATTTCCTGATTTCACAAGAAAAAAAAGACCTGAATAAAAACCACCAAGACTGCCTGTACTGATGCATGTGTGTGTTACAGGTGAGGAGGAAATCCTTTGTTTAACATCATGAGTTTTTGATTCGGCGCACAGTCCCGGATACTCACACACACCAGCTCACATGAGGACAGAGGGGGTGGTACCGGCGCAATCCAGAGACGTCAGCTTCACATCTCAGGATAATCAAAAGCACAGGAAGCTAACGGACAGCTTCAAGTCCCAGCTGGAAGACAAATGTGACACTAAAGCAGAGCCTTGATCCAAAAATACACAAAGATGAGAATAAATGTGGATCATTCATCTCTATTCAGAATCTTAACATGTTATTTAGTTGTTTATTTCAGATGACTAGAGGCTTTGATCCAAACCACAGACTATAACAATAAAGTGAACGCACCCATCCGCTGTTGGACAAAACCAACGAGGAAATGCTTTTAAGTTTAAAACCCAATAACGAACAGCCTTAGTGGCACTAGATTCCTGTTAAAAAGACGTTTCTGTACAAGCTCATCTACAAAAAATAGAATTTCATGACAAAATCATACATAAAATGAAATATTTAGTATTTTATTTCTTGTAATAGGAATGATTAAAGCATACAAGGAATGAAAACCCAGAATTCAGTCTCAAAAAACCCGAATAATGTGAAAAAGTAAAAAATGAGAAACCTTAATTAGCTAGTTAACTTCAAACCCCTGTGATGGTTTTCTGAGCCTATAAAGGATCTGTCAGTCTGGGTCAGTAGGCTGCACATTCATGGTGAAGACAGCCATCGACACCCTTCACATGAAGGAGAAGCTTGTTGCTAAAAAAGCTGCTTGTTCAGAAATCTGTATCCAAGCATATTGATAGAACGTTGAGTGGAAGGATAAAGTGTGATAGGAAACGGTGCACCAGCAGCAGCCTTGAGAGGATTGTCGAATAGAATCCATTCAAGAATCTGGGGAGCTTCACCAGGAGTGGACAGAGGCTGGAGTCAGAGCACCCCAAGAGCCTCTACACACACCAGAGGTGTCTGACCTGGGCTAAGGAGACAAAGAACAGCGGTCTCATTTATAAAACGCCTCTCAAGATAAAAATCATGAGGCGCTTCACAAAAACAAAATTAAATTTAAAAAATGAATCAGAGCTGCTGGTGTAAGTGGCGTCACTTCCTTTTATTCGCCACTTACACCAGCAGCTCTGATGAAGACTAGAGTCTCCTAGCCGAAACATGTCAGCTTAAAAGGTAAATAACTATCTTTCTTATACCACGCTGTGTTAAAAAAAGAATAAAAACAATGGATTATGAAGATACACTCAGCATGAACGTACAAAAGGACATTTCCAAATGGTAATGAGACAATGTTAGAGCAATAATGACAACCCTGAACGTAATATTGGCAAAATGTATTTTCTGGAAAGAATCGGCCACCTGTATGCTATAAGCTCACAAATTTAAAAGACAATATAATAAAAATAAATGTTTTTCCAATTTTTTAAATTTTTTTTCATCCATCCATCTATTGTCTTCTGCTTGTCCGGGGTCGGGTTGCGGGGGCAGCAGCCCAAAAGCAGGGAGGTCCAGACTTCCCTCTCCCCAGCCACAAAAATGCCAGGAAGGCTAAATTAATCTTTCAAAGGAGGGTTTGAAATATGGGAATTTTTTATTTTTAAAACACTTCTTGTGTTTCCGCAGCCTTAATAAACATTCTGAACACGGTGCTTTAAAGGCACAGATCTGAAATTTATGATCACAAGTTTGCATGACAGCAAGTGCCAGTTTTAGCTCAAACACCTCCTGAGTTGTAATTAATCAGGGGCAACATGAAAGAGCCCGAGAGGGCTGACGGACAAAGCGGAAAGAGGAAGGGTCAGGTAGCGCAGACATCAGTTACTCCGGCCTGCAGCAGGCTGAATGTCGTCAGAGGCTGAGAGGGAAGCAACCAGCTGGGAAGACGGGCGAGGAGGTCAACAAGAAAACATAAATATTTGATCAAGGCCAGATTGACAGGCGAACAAAGGCTGCAGAGATCATTGCCTCCAAAAACACCCCCATCCCACTGAGGGGTGAAAGGTCACTCGGACTACTGCCTTATTGTCCATCACTTTATGCACAGAACTCAAAATAAAATGTACAATGGATTGAAAATACACATGTGCTTGTATTGAAAGTTGGCGTATGTTACATACCCTCAATACAGAAAAAAAACCTCAGCATGACTTACACAAACACAGAAGGCAGGACTTAAACGGTTGCTGTGGTAAAACTAAAAGTCACACTTAGTAAAGTTCTTACAGTCACACCTAAAAAAAATTGTGCATCTACAGTGTTTACTAAATTGTTTGTATATAAACGTATATGTTCTTGGAAAAGGCCATTCAAGCTCCACCCCAGAATCTGACGGTGCAGAAACACTGCCCGGACACAACAGGTACTGGAAAACAACCATAAAAACATACGGTTAGTTTACCTCTTCAACCTAACATAACACACTTACATAACCATATAACAAATCAGTATGCTAGCTAAAACAGTGAGGTGTTTGTATGGTGAAGAATTAGGACTTTTTTAGCTTTCTTTTTTTTTTCTAACTTCAAAATCACAGCAGCTCAGTGCCGCCAACAATCTGGGGACACCCAGAAACTCTGATGAAGACACTGATGTCGAAACGTTAGTTTGCACCACTTGTTAAACTTTTCAACTGAGTAGTGTGCTCCAGACTGTACCTAGCCTTATATTTCATGTCCTTCAGCTGTAGAGCACCTACTACATCAGCACTGGACGACGCGCAGAGCACTTTGTATTTAATCTGGGGAAACCCCACGAATCAAAATTTACACAACCCTGCTCGAACCTCCTCAGACTCATCTCTCGCCTCTCACTCAGCTACCAACAAAACACAAATGTGCTTTAGACACACGGCTCTGCCGGCCAACAAAGGACAGGCTGCGTTCACAGACAACCGGTCCATCACAACATTTGTCAACAAGAATAGAACCAGACTCAAAACAGAACATGTAAAACAAGGGGTGCACCGATAGATCAGCCAACCGATCTAAGGTTTTTCTCAAGATCAGTGATTGGCCAAAAACTGCAATCGGTGCACCCCTAGTTAATGTTAAAGCAAATCATTGCTATAGAATAATTTTTTTGGACAAGTGTGTCAAAACAGGTACAAAAGTTTTGTTTTCAAAATTAGAAAACAAAAAGTCTAAAGGAACAAATATGATTTTTGTAGTTCAAACAGCAATGCTAAATATGTTCATTTATATTTGAGAACATTACCTCATGTCCAGTTGAAACTGGTGTTGTTTCATGAGTATTCATGTTGGTTTTCTCAATAAAAGGAAATTGAAACATTGACGTAATCTGGTTTTAGTTAAGATAAAATCCGTATCAGCAACTCAGGTTTTTCCTCAAGATCGGTAATTGGCCAAAAACTGAAATCGGTGCACCCCTATGTAAAACAAATCCTTCAATGAAAATTGCAAACAACAAACAGAACGGAACATTCCGTCCATTAGCCCGGCTCTGGCTTTACTTCCTGTTCAGCTGCTCCAAGCCAAGAATGTGTGATTTGTGCATATAGAGGGGTCTGCGCAGAGGGGGGAGGGATGGTCAGTGGGCAGTTTGATGCATGGATCAGGAGTCAATCATTAAGAACGGGACATTCACAATGACTGGATGAGGTTTTAACAGGATTGTACATTTCAGAGGTGATTCAAATTATTCTTTTTTTTTTTTTTTTACAAAACATTTATTTTGGTAAGAAAATGCTCCAGAAAACATCATCCACTGTACCTTTAATCCAATGTGAGATGAAACACATTTGATCAATAAATTAACTATGGCCTTGAAGTATTTTGCACTCAGAATGCAAAGACCTAAAACATCAAAAAATAAAAACAACAGTGCTTCTCACTGGAGCGTCGACCTTTTGACAAGTCAGCAGCAAGTTTTTAATTGTGAAGCTGCAGCCCTGGAGGACAATATCCAACCATCAAAGGCCTTGGAAAAACACTTTAGATGATGACCTAATACTTGCCAAACACTTGTTCCGTATATTGGACCCCCGAGGCACTGTCATCATCTTCAAACTATTTGAGCTTGATGAAAAAGCCAGGCCAACAGAAAACAAACGTTTTTGTCCTGGGAGGAGAGGAGTGTTCTGGAGCCAAGAACACAGAACATGCCTCCAAGCCGGGCAAAACGCCAAGTCTGTGCCCTTTTTGTTCCAGTTTCCTAACTGATACTGTGGGAATGTGGGATGGCGGTCTTCCTCCCGGAGCGGGCTGTAATCACCTGTGCTTCATGTTTTCACTCCTAATTCTCTATTTTCCAATGCAGAAGTCTTTGAAGATGATATCCAGGATCTCCTCGGCCCCGACCCGGCCGGTGATTCTCCCCAGGCTGGTGAGAGCTAAACGGACACCCTCAGCCGCCAGAGCGAGGTCAGCGTCTCGGTACCGCTGGAACTGAGACAGAGCCGCCACACACTGCTGCAAGTGGGCCCTGTGGCGAGCCTGGGTCAGGGTGGGGGCACCGGCCAGAGGATCACCACACCTACAGGAGAGGTTAGGAGTACAAATAAAACAAACCCTCCTTAGATACCATGTTTGATTTTGTAAATAAAAATAAGACTAAGAAAAATGGTATCAGAAGAGTTTCTAATTCCCAAATGTGAATGCCAGTGCTACAGTACAGCAAAAGTCTTACAGTTTTTTTCGATTGCCAAAACGCGTTTGTCGAAACTATACGTTTCTTTCAAAACTGCAAACACAAAACCCCAAACATCACACACAAATTCCTAAACCCTGGCATCCCTTTGCAAAACAACTCTGCCATCAAATCTTGTAACATGTTAACAAAATGGAACACCTGTTTTCATTTGATAAACACAGCCATATTTTCACATGACACACACATACCATTCATTGAATAAACAAAAGTAGCATTTGGCAGAACACTACCAAGCATGGAAAGAACACTGAAGAGCAAAACTGAAAACACAATTAGAGAAATGGAACACACTGAATCTATTACAATGCCCACTTCTCTCATAGACAAACATTAGACACAAACAAATTTAGAGACAAAACACTTTATTTTTAACCCCCCCCCCCTCCCTTCAAGCATATTCATGGGGCATCATGCCTCCGGTCTCTGTCTTGTCAACATCACAGGCGATGTCCTCCTCCTCTTTCTCCTCCTCCCCTTCCCCGTCCTCCTCCTACTCCCATACGTACCCCTCTCCTTCTCTGTTGTCTCTGTTCTCCATTGCTCATCAAACACAACAGAGCATCAAGCCTCCTTTTATGCTGCAGTCCCTGATCACAAATTGCTCGCCAGACCCAAAAGTTTAGAGATTTGAATATTTGTGTGTTGTTGATTGAAGCTTTGAGGATTTATGTGAGAAGTGTGTGTAAACCTGATAATTGTGTGCTGTGTTTTGACAGCAAGGGAATGTGAAATTGACATCAGAGTGTAAAGGAGGAAAATCAGAGTTCTAATATAATAAGAATATCTTGAGTAGTGATAAATCGAGTCAAGCGAAGTTTACCCTCAGGCTTTTGTATTTTGCTTCCAAACAGCTAAAATCTCCTTTAATTTATTAAAAAGTAGGGATGCTCGATATCAGCTTTTTTACCGATATCCGATACATCGATATTGTCTGATTCCTAATTTCCAATACCGATATAAACCGTTACCGATATATGCCGTGTCCCTCTCTGTAAATAAAAAAAGAAAAACTAAAACATTTCAGGTTACCAACATCACATATATCCCTAAACTTCAATTTAAGTTAGTAACAGGAAAAGTGCCATATTTATTTTGTCTCCAACAGCAGGTGAATCTCATTCTCCCTAAGCGTGACGCTAAGATGTGTTTATTAGTTAGTAATGTATTTTTTCTTTTTATGTATGCAGTTACAGTGATAAAACATTTATAAATATCTTCAGATAAGAAAAGCAAGCCGTGGGTGAAGATTTTTGTTGTTTGTTAGCTACACACAGCTACATGTTGTTAGGACAGCGTACGTTCACTACACAGGGCAAAATTCTACTTCACAAGTTTTGCCAAATAAACTAAAATATCTCAAACTTTACCTCAGATCTGTCATATTTTGACATTTTGAGACAGAGAAGTAGCTGAAGAGTGTGGTATAAAATATGTGTATGGTATGTAAACGTGTCAATAAAAGACTGAAAACCAATACCAATATTTTTTATATTAAATTTTAGTGTCGATATCGGACAATATTAATGGTAGACCGATAATATTGACCATTCCCATTAAAAAGGTTTTCGAAAGGCCTTTTAAAGTTTTTCTTTGGACATTGGCTTATTTTTCTCAAAGCACACAATGTGTATATTAGGGCTGCACAATTCTGGATAAAATGAGAATCACGATTTTTTTTGCTTAGAATTGAGATCATGATTCTCTCACGATTTTTTTCCAATATGTATTGCACTTATTACCTGCACATCAACTTTGTAACAGCTGACACTGAACATAAACACAATAAATGTCTCTTGTCTTCTTTTACGTACACAACCTTTGAATAATTTACAATTTTGAACAAAATTCTGCATGCTCTCGTTGTTTTTTCCTACCAGCTGGCATCTTGTGGTATACATCACTTGGTATACGGCTCTGCCGTTGTCATTTGTTGAGGGAGAAAGAGCTTGTTTTCATGCAGATTATGTCCCAGATTAAAATGCGGTACAATTGTCGTCTAGAAATACAATTAGCCTTTTGCCGGCCCCGCCCCCAGAACGGCTATTGTCCAATCACACATCATAGCAACCGTTACTATCCGACAACTCCAAACAAAATGATGAAGCTAAGCCTAATTTATACTAAGCATTAGCCTCGATAGTAGTCGTGTCTCCTTCGTTCCCCTTCAGAACCTCCTCATCGAGCTCAACCAGCAACAGCCAAGCATGAGTGCTCCCCCCACCCGCGGCTGGGCGGAGGTCCGCCTCCCAGACTATCCAAGATCCTTTTAGATAAGACACACCGTGCCGGCAAATCAGCGTAATATTACCTCAACCGTGTGTCTTATAAACGCACATTAAGCCTTGGCGCAACAGAGGGTGGTGTCATGATCACGTGATGAATTAATGCCGAGCTCCGGCCGGCAACTATATTGAAAATGAAAGTAAACATGGGCTTAAGTTTCTTTTTGTTAACAGAACCAGCTGAGATTATAAACTGGAGCGATGCAGACAGCTGACATCTGACAGCTCACAGGGACACCACATCGCCGCCACCGCTCACCGATCCACATGATCCTGGACGCCGCCTTCTCCCGAAACTCCCAACTCCTTGTTCCCTGCTATGCTTCGCTCAGCGGAGCCGACACTAATATATCCCTCCACTGCATACTGTAACCCTTTTTGCTTCGATCTGGATGATATTGAGGAGGAATTGCTCCTTCTTTCCATCGCGGAAATCTGCGGAGCTGCAGTATTTGATCCACTTATTGTCGGACTTGGCAACAGTAACTAAGGGGGGCGGGGCTCGGTGAAAGGTCAATTGTCATTTAGAAATGAGATTGCATACAAGTATGAATTGAGATCACGATTTTTTAACGATTAATTGTGCAGCCCCCGTGTATATCCTGTCAGATACAAAAACTAAATATAAAAAATAGTTAAAAGCATCCGAAATCCAAAGAAAACTCCATTGTAAAGACCCTCAGAAAACGTGAAGAACTTAGTTTAACGTGCAGGCTAAATGTAAAAATAATCTTTATACCTATTTCCTGCATTAGCTGTTGATTAAAAAATAGATAAGGAAACGTTTGGAATAAGAAAAGCCAGTCAAGTGCACATCACATTAAAAAATTAGGATTCACGGTCTCACTCGTCTTGTCTTGCGAGTCATGACTAGGAAGGCGTTGTTGATTTTGTGTTCAGGACTCTCATTCATCAACCGTATGGTATTTACCATCTTGTACTTAAGAACAGCTCTGACCATGCGTACAAACAGCATCTAGTGGTAGAACGAGAAAAAGGCAATTCGGAAGGTCTCAGCCATCCATGCATGTTCCTCATCCACAAATTAGTTTTCCCCTGTAAGTAATTAGGTCTGAGGAGAAACAGCTTTATCACATAACTGGTGTTAGAATCTATAAAAGACATCTGTGACCTTGGACTAGATTGTAGCATGGCTGATCTTGCGTTAGTGGAGGATTTGGCAGAACGTGCACTCCAGAGGGAACATGTCTACCGTGACCACACTGATCCGCTTGGTGTGGCTCCTGAGCAGATACCACTTCCTGAAGGAGATCCTTCTGGAGCTGTGTCGTGGTTTAGGACCCTTTGTGGAGCCACAGACAAATTGCAAGAATCCGATTCCTGTCCATATTCAATTATTGATAACTTTAGGAATTCTGGCATCTCACAACTATCACATTATGCCATTAATGAATACTGTGGCATTTCAAGTGTTTTCTGCTCCCTACTCCTCTGACTGACTTCTACTTCCTGAAACAGGAGTGCGAGTGCTTTTTTGAGATGGACTCAAAAGGCATTCATTTATACTACAGTAGAGACCACTGCAAATGTAAAGAAAAAAACGAGTGAACTTGGTCTTTAAATAATGACTCGTTAAAAGCAAAGTATTAAAGAACAGTGTTAATTTAATTTTTTATCAGATTTGAGTTTGAAGTTTAACTTGAAAGAATCCATTAAAGATCCTGCAAAAGTAAACAGCCCTAATAGTCTTGGTTCTTGATAAACAACAAATACTCACAGGGTCTTGACACTGCTCTGCAGCACGGTGAGGAAGTCCTTGAGTCCTTCGTTAGTCTGACAGGAGATCAGACACACAGAAGGAAGTCCAGAGACGCCTCTGAGCTCCGTCTTTAACTTCAGTCTTTGAGTCTCAGGGAGCAGATCGGACTTATTCAGCACCAGAAGACACACGCCTGCAATAAATCAAGGATTAAGTTAGCAGCCAAACACTGATGTATAATTGAGTCATCTGGATGACTCGCAGCTCTCATCCTAAATGTTCATGACTTTTATTACGTGGGCTGGGAAAGTGTTTTCCTCTGAGCAATTAGTTAAAAAATCCTGGTAACGCACGCATGCATGCACACACACACGGTTAAAGACCCATAAAAATCAAATATTGGCTGCATGAACCTTTCATGTAATACCTGTTGCAGGCGGCTCCTGGGAGGGTAACACACTCCTCAGGTGCTCTGAGAGGAATCCTGCAGCTTGTTGCAAGTCTGAGGGGAGACAAGTCGAGTCCACAACCAGCAGCGTCAGATCAGCCTGCTGAACCCTGAAAGATCAAAATCAGCTTCATCTTCAACCCAAAGGCCACTGGTGAGCTTCTCTCATACTTTATATGACATCTGGAGAAAATGTGAGATTTCACAGCCTGATTGACCGTTACAACAGTTCACTGAGCCATTGTCTGGATGATCTTGGGCAACATCACATTCATTTCCAGCGTAATGTGTAATAATGTTTAGTCAGGATCTTGTAACGAGGATGGGAAAGGAAGCATGAAGTATTCTCCAGCACATCCCCAAAATTCCCAAGGTCTGAGCTGCATGGTGCGACAATCCAAGAGTAAAGTACACGTTTCCTGTGTTTTACAGCTCTGTGATCTACCTTTTCCACGACTTTATTCCAAAAAACACCAGTGCTGAAGTTTTGGAATATGTCATCAGGGGAGAACAGACAAACTGCTGTCTGGGCTTTGTTGTGTGGTGATGACGTGAGTAACAGAAATCTGCCTCACAAGCATGAAAATCACTCAGGTACAGAATAAATAACTGGTTCAGTCGACACTTCCCAACTAAATCTGAACTTGATTAGTTTCATAAGTGATTTTCTTTAGGCTACACTGATTTTTTCACTCCCAATATTTTTGAGTTGTTCTTGAAAAAGTGAATCTGCTCACCTTTTCAGCTGATGTTAAATAACTACCATGAGAATTTTATTAATGACTACACTAACTTAAGAAATCTCTCACCCGTTTGATATTATTTGTTATATGTGGCAGCAGAAACCTGACAGCTTTTAGTTTAGAATGGAACTCCCTTGGAATCTTGCCGTCTTGTATCCAGGCGAGTGTGAGGTAGCAGCCGGAGTGGCGGCGGATGCTTGTACTTACCACATCCTTCCTGTAGTGACCCGGGTCACGAGTTTCTGTCCTGCTCCCTGAACACAAGCTTCCTACAGAACACAAAGAGCCCACCCTTCCTAAAGATCCACGTAACCAAACTAATAACTAAAAAGTGAGGATTTAAACAACATTTTAGACTTTTGGAACAGATCTCCATCTGAAACTTCTAGGTTTTTTTTTATCTGTGTTTCAAGTTAAAATCCCAGAAAAATGTGTTTTACTAAAGAATTTCAAAATGACTTATTCCTTTTTCACACAATGAGTATTTTTGTCTCAAACCTTTTTACACTGTTCATTAAGGTAATTTTTTTAACTCATTGAATTCTTCCAACTGGTTTTAAGCTTGCTTCAAAATAAAAGTCAATTTCAGTGAAAAGAATTTTAGAACCAAGTGGCATAAAAACCAACTAATACTAAAATAAACCACAAAGTAAAAAGATCCACACTGTTGGACAAAAATATTTACTTATAAGTCCAGTAGCAACAAAGCCAGGTCACCATCAGTCCATGATTTTGTAGCCTCCTTTAGCTTCTTGAAACTAGCGTAGTGTTCACTCCAGTTTTAGCTCTTTGCTTCACCTCCAAAGACATTACTCTGTTACGTTTACTTCTATGATGCCAACAAAGCAAACTTCTTCTTCTTATGCTTTTTATTGACTATCGATGAACTGAAAAAGCGAACCACTAGCAAGCTAACAGCCATAAAGCAGGTATAAGAGTGCCCCCTAGAACACCTACCCGCTCCATAAAACCATAGATATCATATATATCGTTAGATGCCTTAACTGGGAGTCGACAGAGTCCCTATACGGCGGCCATCTTACCTCGGACAGCTTATGTTCCGTTCTCAATGGGAGCAGATGGAAGGTGAGTGAACAGCTTAAACAAAAACACTCTTAACTCGATGAAATATTAATGGATTTACAAGCGGTTTGCATTATTACAAACCTTATAACACATAGGCTTGATACAACATACTTGCACATTTTTTAATTAATGGTCCAAATCCGTCATATTTCACAGCCACATCTCTGGCGTTTATAACAAACCAAACCTTTTGAAAATTGGTTGAAAATTGAGCAAGTTAGAGTTATTTAAGTAGTACATGCACCATTGACACCAATATTACGAAAGGGGGCAGCTGTCCGAAGTAAGATGGCCGCCGCGTTAGGGACGTTCGTCCAATCGACGAACAGCGCGGGTAAGGCATCTAGCAATATATATGATATCTATGCATAAAACTATCTAGTGCAGTTTTTGGTCAGCAGACGGCTGCAGAATGGTGTCAAATATGAATCTGGTAAAGTTTCTAACTCAAAAATCACTGAGATTAATGTTAAAGCTCTAGTTTAAAGTTTAAAAAACTATCTGTTGTTACTTTAAAACATCTCAAAACAACTATTCATCTAGACAAGTGTTTTTTCTCTGAGTTCATGCGTCATTCTTCTTCTGTTGGCATCTGTGTTTATTATAAATCAATAATGATGAGAGGAAGAAGCATTTTTCTCTGATGTAAGCAGTAGAATGGACCACTCACAAATGTCCACACACATGAAAAATGCTTAAATAATAAAAGCTGGACAACGAAGAAAGGTGGCTGTCTGTTACGCAACCTCCTGAGTGTGTTTGTCTCGTGTATTTATAACCACGTCTCAGCAGTAATATAAACTGTAGCAGCTACTCAGACATCACAGAAAAGACTAACTTCTTCCTTCCTTTGTTTTCCAGAACATATTTCATTGCTCTCCAAACTCATTTGTTATATTAGATTAAATGTTTGTTTGCTTTTTGTTCATTTCGGAAGCAAATTAGATAACAGGATTATAGTTTGTGGGATTACCTTTCTCTGGCCCGGCGAACCCCCTCCTGCTCCACCAGGTCTGCGCTGTCCCTGAGACCCGCCGTGTCGCTCAAAAGGACGGGGAAGCCACCGATGTCCACAGCTGTCTCCACTATGTCTCTGGTGGTCCCGGCGATTGGGGATACAATGGCTGCAGGTCTCTGACCTGGGTTTAATAAAAATACACACACGCAGGCACACACACAAGAATAAATTTGCTTTAGCAAAGAAAATAGAATCTATGTGACATTTGTTGTCTGAAAACCTCTTCAAAACGTATCTGATGGCTCTCTATTAGAAGAATGATGAAACCAAACATGATGCTAAAAGGCTCAACGATCACTTAAATAGTTTAAGATGCTGTCTTTATCTTCAAATTCTCAAAACTTTATTTGTTCATCGTTTCTCTCTGAGATGAGGCGGAAACAAACGTCCAACCTCTTAGTAACTCAACCTAGAGAATGTTCTGATGATGCCAGACACCTTTAAAAGGCCCGGGCTGATCTTTAGCTCCAAAAGCTGATTCCTGTGATGCTGCTGCATCATTATTTGTCCCTGATGTTCAGAAACGAGCTCCGAACAGAACATGATTTCATTTAAAAAATGCTCCTGGTTCTGATAGGAAGCTCTGACGAGGCCCTGCCAAATTTCTGCTCAGGAGAGTTTATATAAAGTGATTCTAAATGACTCCAGGAAGCAATATCTCAAACAAACATTGTGTTTAAACAACACCAAGGTCTCGTTAAGGTGACACCACTTGGGTAAACACAAGTACAGATAGGAGTGATTAGAACAACTTTAGAATTCACATAATAAAAGTTAAGTTATTTATAATTACATACAGAAGTTCTGATAAAACCTTCACTGTTTTATGCTTTAGGCAGTTATGCGTCTCAGATCAAACTCCATTAGAGGTGAAGATTTTATTCTACAACCCTCTGGCCCAGACATGATTGAACCCTATTTTTTGAAAATGGCTGCTGATTTCATTGCAGAACCTCTTACAGTTCTTTTTAATATTTCTATCAAAAACAAACAAATACCATCAGTTTGGAAGTCTGCTTTTGTGACTCCTTTACTAAAAGGTGGTGACCCAGCTCTATTAACAAATTACAGACCAATATCTAATCTGTGTGTCCTGGCAAAAACTCTAGAGACCCTAGTAAGTGAACAATTGAAAGACTTTTTATATTCAAATGACCTTCTCTCAAGTCTGCAATCAGGTTTCAGAAAAAAGCACAGCACTCAATGACATTCTTGTTGCTCTTGATAAAAAGCAGTACTGTGCCTCACTTTTTATTGATCTGTCAAAAGCCTTTGACACTGTAGACCATGCTGTTTTAAAACAAAAGCTTCCTTGTTTGGGATTGTCTGAACATGCTATTTCATGGATCACTGACTACTTGAAGGACAGAACTCAATGCATTAAATGTGATGGGTTGACCTCTGAATTTTTGAGTATCCACAAGGGAGTACCGCAGGGATCAGTTTTGGGACCCCTCTTGTTCATTATGTATAGTAATGACATAGGACAAAATGTGTCGGATGCTAATATGCACTTTTACGCTGATGACACAATCATTTACTGTTTTGGAACATCTCCCACTAAAGCTGTTGAATGCTTACAGAAAGCTTTTAATGAGGTCCAACAAACACTTCTGCAGTTAAAATTGGTCCTCAATGCTGACAAAACTAAACTAATGTTGTTCTCAAACTCTAAAAAAAGACCTGTAAGTATGCCCTCAGTGACAACTCTAGAGGGAAATATCATAGAGGTGGTCCACACACACAAATACCTTGGTGTCTGGCTCGATGACTCCCTCTCCTTCAAGCCCCATATAGATAATCTTGTGAAGAAACTTAAACTCAGACTGGGTTTCTTTTTTCGAAATAAACTGTGTTTTTCTTTTGAGGCAAAAAACCGACTAGTTACTGCAACATTTCTGTCTATTCTGGATTATGGAGACCTTTTGTATATGAATGCCTCAGCACAGTGTCTTGGTAAGATTGATGTGGTTTATCATGCCTCGCTGAGGTTTATTACTAACTGTAGACCACTGACCCATCATTGTGAATTGTATTCTCGAGTGGGATGGCCTTCTTTGTCCACCAGGAGGTTGGCACATTGGTACACTTTCATTTAGAAGGCCATGCTTGGATTACTACTCAACTATATCTGTAACTTAATCTCACGGAGAAGTGTAACTTCTCACAGTCTGCGTGCAAACGATCAGTTGTTACTCTGTGTTCCATTTGCTCGCACTGAACTGGGTAAAAGGGCTTTTGTTCACTCTGCTCCTTCTGCATGGAACTAACCGAGCTTATCTCCTTGAATACTTTTAAAACCAGACTGAGAGCCCTTGAGACAGATTCCCTGTGTTGTAATTGCCTTCTGTAATTCTGTACATAACATGTCTGTGTAACTGATACATTTTTGTAACTGTAACTTTTGCTGCCTCTTGGCCAGGACTCCCTTGAAAATGAGGTTTTTAATCTCAATGNCGACAAGAACAAGGAATCAAAGGAAGCAGGAAGTCACAGTGTGGGTGTGGGACAGAGCGACAGCTATTCAAATGATTTTATGTTTGCTTACTTCTACTGAATCACACACAAATCAGATCATACAGTAAAAAAAATCTGTCATTTGTGACAGGAAACAGATCCAGCCAGCTGTTCGTGAGTCAGAGCTGCACTCTACTGACCGTGTGACGACTCCACTATTTTCTTTCGCTCTTCCACTGTTGCCAGTTTTCTCCATAACGATGGGTAGCGCTTATACAAGGAGCCTCTAAACATACGAAGGTAGTTTCCCACCTGAACTCATAAGAACAGACAAGAATCAAACATGCAGACCATTCCACATAAATACACTCTTGGTGATCACACAATCATTTTGTTTTCACGGATTTGTATTCATCTTTATTAGTCATCAACACAAACTGTAATAAAACAAAATTTGCATCCAAAAAAGGTGACATTTATGCTTTTATAGCTAAAGGTGCCACTAACATCCAAACACATTTCCACTTCTACAATAAAAATGGGAAACAGGATTGATATAGTATGAGGATGTTTTTTTCCTAACATGTTTGTTTGGTATTTTTCCAGGTTCTGTCCTTAGCGACAGGTGTAAACAATAACTTTAACCTAACTGTACTGGGTTCAGAACTGGTGTAAACACGACCAACTAAGTACACTAAAACATATAAGAATCCCTAAAGTAAAAAAAGAAAGAAAATAAACAGGAAATGACGATGTATACAAACCACAACATAATAGACCTTTTTCACACTTCAGTCAGTGCAGCGGAAAATAAGAATGATTGCAGCGTTTCTTATGGGGATCCGTCTGTTTTCCTCATGCTCTGAAGCAGCCCTATCTCCATTTCCATTCATTTCCAACATCTACCGATGTTAGACAAAACTGTCTAAGGGCGATCACGCATGAGGAGAGGCTCAATTTTGTTAATTAAAGGGGAAATCCTTAGTCTGCAGCAGACACTTCACGGCTATGTTTACGTGCTGGGGCTAAGTGTTAGCCGTCTTAACTCGGATGCGGTACCATGTCTATTCTCCTGGAATAACTTCACCCCAGCAGTGTACATGTTCGGTAACACAAACGGTAGTTTGTGCAGCACAGGAATTGGAGAGCCAGGAGCTAGAAAAGGCAAAGTAGGCGACAAGGCTGGACCATGATGATGCTACGTTAGCCCCCGCAGGCAAGTTCTCCAAAGCTAACTCTGCTATAATGTAAGTTCTTTTATGTGTTCATGACAAGTAAATGATGCTGAACTCATAGTTTAGAGCTGCCACCCACGCAAAATAAAATTAACGCGATGCCACGTTAACAGTTTATTGTTCAAACAATATAAATTTCACGTTCATAGACGTTTATCACAGTTGTACAATATAATTATCATACATTTTATATTCTATATTATGCATGTGTATGTTGTTAGAACATGATATTATATTGTTTCAAAGTGAAATTTTTATTCTAAGAATGTGAAAATTATATTGTTAGAACAATAAGATTATCATGTTGTAATGAAATATCGCTGTAATTTATTTATTTTTCATGGGTAGCAGCTCTGCGTTCCAGTATCATATTGCTGTGTGTTCTGTGGTCTTCTGCGACCTATTTAGAATTTTATATTGGGCAAATGTAGAAGGTTTTTAGTGCAGACACGATCCATGCTGACTGAAATCTGACCTAGGTAGGAAGGAGTTTTCCCAACGATCGCGCACTTCCGGTTTTTGTGAAAAAGGTCTATATGTAGCTGCCAGATGAGGTGATATCCCTGATTGGTCAAAGAAATGTTTGTAGCAGGAGGAAAATATTTGTAGAAAAGAGCCTGTAAGGTTCTAAAGCGTCTCAGTCACATATTCACCTCAACTTACATCTGTAACTTAATCTCACGGAGAAGTGTAACTTCTCACAGTCTGCGTGCAAACGATCAGTTGTTACTCTGTGTTCCATTTGCTCGCACTGAACTGGGTAAAAGGGCTTTTGTTCACTCTGCTCCTTCTGCATGGAACTAACCGAGCTTATCTCCTTGAATACTTTTAAAACCAGACTGAGAGCCCTTGAGACAGATTCCCTGTGTTGTAATTGCCTTCTGTAATTCTGTACATAACATGTCTGTGTAACTGATACATTTTTGTAACTGTAACTTTTGCTGCCTCTTGGCCAGGACTCCCTTGAAAATGAGGTTTTTAATCTCAATGNGGACCTTCCTGGTTAAATAAAGAATAAATAAATAAATAAATAAATAAATTATATATATATATATATATATATATATATACATATATGTATACATAATATATGGTATGTATACATACATGTATGTATATATACATATATACGTATAGATAGCTAGATAGCTAGATAGCTAGATAGCTAGATAGCTAGATAGATAGATAGATGGATGGATGATTTAACACAGAGGTAGACATTAATACAGTTTTATCCACCGTGTGTTTGTGTACGTGTGTTTTCTGCTCTTACAGAGAGTGTTAAGAAGACTACTTTTCCCAGCATTAGTGGCTCCTGCAATGACCACATGGACTCCACTGCGAAGCCTCTCACCTCTCCTCTCATCCCTCAGGTGTTGCTCGATCTGAGCCTGCAGATCACAGACTGAACTGTCCGCTGATGGAAGAGAAACACAGAATAGTGATAAAGAGATGAGCTCATGACAAACAGAAAAATGCTTCATGGACTTTTAGGACGTGATTATAGTTTAATGAATATTTATCGAGTCAATAATACAACTATTCTCACTTTCACATCTGACTGAAGCACAGTTATTCCTGACATAAACAAAACGTAAAACGTAGCAGACAAAAGATTTATGAACATCTTTGCTATTTTTTAAACAAGCCATCTGAGGTGTAGCCCACAAAAACAAGCAAGTGTTCCCAGATCTTTCAATGTGGTAAAATTAGTATTTTTTTAGAGCTTCTAGGATCAGATAATTCCAGACAGCAGGATGCAGATACTGAAAGGGGGGGGGGGCCCTCTATGATTTAAACAAACACAGAGGGTCTGGGAAAACTAATGTTCTGAGGTTTTGGTTCTGCTGACATATTCCTGCGATATTATCTTAAACGGAAAGATTAATGCTGTCCCTCTGGCTCTCTAAGGAAACGGGCTTCCCAGCGGTTTCATTTCCACGTATTTTCCTCAAGTCCAGCAAACCATTTAGCTAGTTACCTGTAGAGAACGACATCAGAAAAAGAAAATATCCTTAAGACTGTGGACTTCTAGACCAACGCTCATGGGATAACAATCCTTTAATTGTTTATTTTTAAAGACAAATCAGAAACAATTTTTTTATATATATAGTGTCTCTCAAGATAAAAATCAAGAGGCGCTTCACAAGAACAAAAATAAAAAATTATTAAAATATATAAAGGATTTTAGAAAATATAATAAAAAGGTGGAAAATGGAAAACATTCAATTAAAAAATGAGAAGGAAGAAAGGAAATGAATAAGAAAAGGTAGTACGGGATTTTGAGAAAGGCAGAAAACACAGATGTGCTGACAGACCTTGGTCTAAGACTCCATCCTCAATGAGCTCGTCCTCGCTGAAGTCTATAAAAGCTTCGATATGGGCAAGACACTGTGATAAAAGCATAGAAGAGAGAAGGGAGATGGCTTCAGTTAGGGGCAGCAGTAGCGAGTTGCCTCATGATCGGAGGTTCGTGGGTTCAATTCCAGCTCCCACCAGGGGTATTCTGCTGTTATGCACTTGGGCAAGACACTTCACCTGACTTGCCTGTGTTGGTGGTCAGAGGCATAGATATCATATATATTGCTAGATGCCTTAACTGGGAGTCGACAGTGTCCTTACACGGCGGCCATTCTCACCTCTTCAATCACCGTGTGGTACGCTGGAGCCACCACCAGGGACAAGAAGAGGCTGCAGCGTGTTGTACGCTCTGCTGAGAAGGTCATTGGCTGTAAACTCCCATCCATACAGGACCTGTACACCTCCAGGACATTGAGGCGTGCAGGTCGGCTCACAGCTGACCCGACTCACCCTGGACACTGTCTCTTTGACCCGCTCCCATCTGGCAGGAGGTTCAGTTCCATTCGGACCAGAACCTCTCGCCACAAGAACAGTTTCTTCCCCTCTGCTGTTGGACTCATGAATGTCAATCCTAGGGCTGCCCACGCAGTCGCTTGGTCCCAGTCACATGACCCAGTGTTGTGTTTGAACTTGAAGCTGATCCACTCTGATTAGTACCTGCACTGTGTATATAGTAGCTGCTTCTCTAATTATTGCCACTTTTTATAATAATTATTTTATCATGAGTATATTATTACTTCCTATATTTGCTTATCTCTTATTTTTTATCTTTCTTTTTGCCCCAAGTACCACAGCAATTTCCTAATGTTGTGATTTCTCACACATATGGCAATAAAACCCTTCTGATTCTGATTCCGACAGCAGACGCTCCACTCTCAAAGGTAGCAGCTGGAAGGTGAGTGATAACTTACACAAAAACACTCATAACTCGATGAAATATAAACGGTTTACATTATTACAAACCGTAAAACACATAGGCTTGATAGGACATATTTTAACATTTTTTAAATTAACAAACCAAACCGTTTGAAAATCGATTGAAAATTGAGCAAGTTAGAGTTGTTTAAGTACCGGTAGAACATGCATTATTGACACCAATGTTATGAAAGGGGGAAGCTGTCAGCAGTAAAATGGCCGCCGTCTAAGGACGTTCGTCCAATTGACGAACAGCGCAGGTAAGGCATCTAGCGATATATATGATATCTATGGTCAGAGGGGCCGATGGCACAAATGGCAGCTCTGCCTCTGTCAGACCGCCCCAGGGCGGCTGTGGCTACATAGTAGCTTGTGAATGTGAGAGTGCGTGGATAACGGAAAGTGCTTTGGGTGCCTTGAAAAGCGCTATATAACTCTAATCCATTACACTGTAAAAGTGTGTTATTTTACACAGTGATGCTACTTATAAAGTTTTCTAAAAGACTGAACAGGGCAAGAACAAATTACAGGTAGAACAGTAGAACCGCTTCATATCTTCGCTCATTATTCATCACTTCCAACACCCAGCGCCATTTACGTTCCAGCAACTTAATTTCTAAGGATATTCCCAAAGCTCGCACCTCCTTTGGCCGCTCCTCATTTCAGTTTGCTGCTTCCAACGACTGGAAAGAACTGCAAAAATCACTAAAGCTCACTACCTACGCTCCATTATCTACCTTCAACAATTCATTACGATCAATAGTTTCTAAACAAATCACCTGCTTCTGAGTGCTTAAAGATTTGTTTTGATTGCTTGTACATATTGTATATGAGAACAGCCTTTATATCTGTTTTTATCTTATTTTTATCTTATCTGTCTGTCGTTCTTTGGTGCAAAGCTACTTGTGTCTCTGTTGCTGCTGCCTCTTGGCTCAGATCGTTGTTGTAAATGAGAATGAGTTCTTAATCGACTCATCTGGTTAAATAAAGGCTATATTAATTAAATAAATCATAAGATGGTATGGAGGCAGATGATATCATAGATTTATACACTTTTAATGATTTAGACTGTTCAAAAGTGTAACATAAGAAATGACAAGGAGGAATCTTTCATAAAGTTGAACATGTAACACGTTAACTGAGATCTGCAGCGTTTAAGATAAAGATTTCTACATGTTTTGAGTTTTCTGAAGGCTTTATGATTCAACCTCAGAGTGGATTAGTTCTAACATTCACTACTGGTGATAACAGAACTTCTCACTAGAGGCACAACATGCCTTTCACCCCACAAAAATCAGTTGGACTTTAGTGGTTTTTACTGTCCTCTACTATTACTTTTCTTTTATAAATTACATTGTTTGTTCATACATCTAAGAAAGGAAATCATCATTTTTGCTACATTAACATAAGATATTCACATTCAAATGATCTTTTTCAAACTTTAGCTCAAATTGCATCAATTCACTTTAAAAAGACGTTTGCAGAAACTTTGCCTCAAGGGACATTTTTACCATTGATCTTAATCTAAACCACATGGGGAGAATCAATTTAATATTTCCCCCAAAACACAATTGGTATCTTGAATAAACATTGCTGAACGTACACACAATAGCAGTATAGCTGCGGAAAAACAGGAAGCATCCCACTCCAGTACTTTGACCCATTCACTGATGTGGGAAGCCAGTGGTTAAAAAAGTAGCATTGTTTAGGTGTCAGATGGAGATTTGACCCCTGTCAACATACAGGTTGCATACTTCTGATTAACTATGTTCTCAGAAGTTAAGTTCAAAATAATGACCTGATGGAAAAAACTGCTTCTAGGAACCAAAGCTCAACAAAGCTTCTCAGGGGAGAACACCTGGATTGGTTGGTCAGGTCTGGTGCCAAAACAGTTTACAGAGGAAGACGCTCTGGCCCACTTCCACGGAGATGGTGTTCACCTGCGGTCAGTGACCTCAACAGTAAACGTGGGGGAAAGTACGGTTTAAAAGGTAATTGAGACAATTATCAGAGCATAAAATCAGTTTAAAGGAATCATACAATTGTTATTTCATTAAATCTGGGCTCTAGAATGAATAAATGCCTAATGAGTCGTTTTCAGTGGAAAAAAGCTCTTGGGTTCCTGGTTCAGGAGGTAGAAGTTAGTCAGAGGATGGGGGGTGGGGTGGGGTGGGGCAAAACAGCAGGATTACATGTCTTACTCATTAATGTTTATGATATGCAAACATCTAGCCTTTGATTCGCTAACAGCAACGCAACTCTTCTGCTGCCTCCATTTGTTATTCTATCTTGGGTAGAAAAAACAATGTTGATGTTTTATCTCCACAAATAACACAAGCCTAGAAGTTCTGCCATGTTGTGGAGCTGCTAAGGTTGGACGATCTATACAAGTGATATTTGGCAGTCCAAAAGATGAGAATGGGGAATCGATTTGCATCGTTTAGACTTTCGTGGTCCTGCATGGAGTGATACACCAATCACAATCATTCTTACTGAGTCTGCTGAAGCTGACCATGAGGAGTCCATGTGAGATTTAGGTGTTGTCTTGACCTTCATTGGCTATTTGATATGTCAGTCAACTACACACTGCATTGTAATTGGTTCGAGCTTCACACATGAAAATAGGGGACAGTTTTTCCAACTTATCGGACAACAAATGACGATTTTGCCTCAGCAGTTCAGGTGGGATGTCACTCAATGAAAATGCTAACCGAGGCTATGATGAGAAAGAGACGCACCTGAATGAATTTTTTATGTTTTCAGCAGCATATTAAAGTTAAAGTTAAAGTCCCAAGTCATCATCACACACATCTTCGCATTTGACCCATCCCCATGGTGGGGAGCGGTGAGCTGCAGCTGTGGCCGTGCTCGAGAACTATTTGGTGGTTTAACCCCCCCAATCCAACCCCTTAGTGCTGAGTGTCAAGCGAGGAGGTATTGGGTCCCATTTTTTCAAAGTCTTTGGTATGACCCGACCGGGAATCAAACCCCGATCTCCCAGTCCTGGGGCGAGCACTCATACCACTAGGCCACTGGAGCTGGTTAATTATGGTTAATTATGGAGCTGGTTATTATGCTGGATTTTGAACACAAGATTTGTTGTGGACAAACTGCTTTATTGGAATATTTTTATTGGATCCCCGCAGATGTAAAAATAAGTTTTTGTTTGAGATTGCTCTGTTCTGTCAATGCTATGAGTCTGGAATCATTGGAATCACAAGAATCCTAGGTTTCCAATGAGGTAGAATATTTAAAATATACATAGAAAGAGTTTTGCAAAACAGATGCTGGGTTCACGTGAAATTTGTAATGTTAAACCTGCGAGAGAAATTCACAAGGCATTAAAAATATATCGCACATAAAAAAAATGGTTAGCTTCCACTAGCGGAGCCGTGCTCAGCTATCTCCTGGCTAAAGCAACACAGCATTCCGCATTAATGCAAATTTTACAGTCTGATGTCAAAGAGACTTAGCCTAGAATCTTGACCGTCATTTTGCCAAAGCAAAATTATCGGTCTAGCCATGCTTCATTGGAACCAAAGCAGCCCTGAATCTCTGGTACCGGGCCAATCACAGTGCTCTGTTTGGTGGGCCAATCACAGTGCTCTCTCAGCCAGGTGGGCGAGATGTTACATCTTCTTCGACAGTGTATGGCGGACTGCCCCGTGACTGACATTTTTTGTGGTCCAATCACAGCACTCTATTGGTGGGTGGGCTGTTACTGAAAAGACAAAAATGGCGACGGCTCATTTGAAACGGCTTTGGCATCAACTTTGTTCTATTCTGACTTGGGCTTTTCTTTGAGTCAAGAGCAGATAGAGGTACTTAGGTTCATTTAGAAAAAGGATGCATTTGCGTCTTCTTTGATGGAGTATGGTAGATTGCCCCATTGACTGACATCCGTAGCGGTGAATACGTCATGTTGTTTGTAATCCAATAGCACATTGAGACAGTTTGAAAGACAACCATAGATCCCGCCCCACGACTGAGAGCCGTCAATGCACCGTGGCCAGACTATATATTATCATATATAGGATGGGTTGCCAGGCTAAAAGGGACTGGCTATTTCTGACCAAAGCGTTTCCCCGTCTATTTTTTTTTTCAGCAGCTAATGCAGGAAATAGTGGTAGAAGACTCATGGTGCGTTCCAGTTGTCCTCGGAACTCGTTTTTCCGAGATAAGTTAACCGGAAATGACACAATGAACTCAGAATTCCGAGCTGCGAGCTTGTCTGTTTCAGAGAACCCCGAGATCACAATTTTAAAGATGGCCGCGCCCAGTGTTGTTGTAGTCTTTATTGTTTTCCTCGTTTATATGTTCTGCTTTCTTTCTTTTTGCTATTTAACAGCACCGAGTTGTTGTTTATTCTTGTTATCAATAGTTACGTTGCTGAAAACGTCAGCATTGCCGCCGAAATTGACCGTTGTTTATGGTTTTTTTAAATGTTCCTGGTGTTTACCTTTTGACTTTCGATTTTTAATGTTTTTTTCTGGTTTTATGCGGCAACTGCTGATTGCTGTGTGTGACACCATCTATGCGTTTCTTGCATTTAGGTGCAGATAATACTTTGTTATTAGTTCTTTGTACTCATACAGAGCAACAACACATGCATCTTTACTAGCGGAGTCCATTTAATTCCGAGTTGTAATCTGGAAAACGAGCTCGTTACGTCATTTCCTGGTCGAAAATTCCGAGTTCCGAGGTCAACTGGAATGCACCATAAGCTCAGCCTGCATGTGCAACTCAGCGTGATGTTTCAAAAAGAACAAGTATTACATATTTCTCAGTGAACCTCACATTTAACAGCATATTTTAACCTATAGTTAGAGTTTATCAAATATTTTGCAAATGATTCATTAACTTTTGTTTAAATCATTAAGGTCTCCTTGAAAGGTAGATTACATAAATCTCTCTCTGTATATATATTTGATTTGGAGTATTGAGTAAAAACACACATAGTAGATGTGCTGCAGCAACATGAAAACAGGAAGCCTCTAATTCCTTTAAAAGCAGCTGAGCAACAAAAGCTTTGTGTGGGTGTGAAAAGGTGGAGGTCTGACCTGCAGCTCAGAACGCTCAGGGTCTTTCCAAAGTCTCATCGGGGAAAACGAGAGCTTGTTTCTGCTTTGAAGTTCACTCAAAATATTGTTTTCCAAAAGGAAAATTGAAAAGCCCTTTAGTCGTTTGACATAATGGACGACATTAAAATCCCTCCACACAACGTTCAGTTCACACAACAGAGAGTTTGGTCAGAGTTGTGCTGCAATAAAACATGCAGGAGGGTAAAGCTGAAACAATAACTCCTGCTTAGAGTGCCTCTAATAGAAGGTTTTATTTGAATTTATGGCATAATTTCCTAAATAATAATCAATTAAACAACATATGCTTGGGAACTGATTTGCTTGTATTCATATCTTCATACTTTATATTGTACTTGTAACTACTCCTTTTATTGCTAGTTATATATTTTCCTGCCTTTAGAAAAACACATTTAATAATATTTATCTTTTAATTTTTACATTTCATTTTATTTTACCCTTCTTTGCATTTATGCTGTGATTTTGCTTTGTGAAGCGTTTGCATTTTAAAAAACGCCGTAAATAAACGTGAGGAACAGAAATGGTTAATGTTGGTTTTGATTGAAAGTATTCTCATAGTATTAGTTTTAGAATAAAACAATTCATTTGGGTGTAATGGTAGATAGAACCACAGTAAGCCTGGGTCAAGACTGGGACAGTATCAGTTTTAGTACTCTAATAAAAAAAAACATGCATGAATCATCGTTTCTGCAACACAAGTCAATTTAATCCATCATACCATAAATTTGGAGCTTTATTTTAGCATCAAGATCAATCCAAACAGTTGGAAGAAAGCAGAAAAATTCCAGCAGATTATAAATTCTAACTATTTGCAGACTTACTCGCTTCAATTTGTGGCTCCAGTCCCGGTAGAGGTGTCCCAGTTCTCCTGACATCTGTCTAAGAGCTTGTCTCCGCTGGGCCTCGGTCTCTGCATGAATCAGATCCCCGAGCCCCTCCACCTTCACGAGAATTTACACGGGATGATTTTCATTTAGTAAATTTGAATTTATTCTTAAAGGTGGAATATGAAACATTTAAATAAAAATCTATATTTTAAAAAAATAATACCTCCACGGTGCGTTTAGAGGTGTACAGAATGAATGTACAGTTTTTCCTTTAAAAGCTATTTAAAAAAAAAATAATAATCAAAATTTTATTTTGACGGGCACGACACTGGGTTTATGTTTACATCCACCAGCCACTAGAGGGAAACGTTAGGGTAAAAAGTCCACTCAGCAAGGCGAGGCTAGGACTGTAAAATGGTGGACTCAACAAGTCAAGCAGCTGATTCTGAGCCCAGAAGATGTTCTAACGGTAAATAATGTTGTAAAATAAACTTATTAGTAAAAATTAGTCCTTACCCTGTACAATTCATCACTGGACATGGTGCTGGCTGGTCACTTCACATATCAGCACTGAACCAACACCCCGACGGCTAGAAAATGTGTTGTTGTTGCAATACCACCTCTAAACACTAGATGCCGCTATAGTGTCCGTGTTCCATATTCAACCTTTAAGTCTTGCAAATGCAAATTAAAATCCAACAACAAAAAATAACATTCTGTCATACATGATCAGGTTTGTTAGATAATATGTTAGAATTGTGAAGCTTTGATTGGAATTGTGACTGGATGATCTGAAACTCTAAACAGCTCTTAATGCAATAACATTTTTTTTTTACACTTTTTCCCACTCCATTAACTCTCCACTGCTAAGTGCTAATTCCCTCCAGCAGGAACAGATGTTCCATGCAGATTGTTTTACTTGCAGAACCATAATTTTCAACTTAATCAGAATTTTTTTACAAAAAATATAAAAATTGCATGTTCTTTTAAATAAACAAGAATTATCTAAAGAGGAAGCTTTTTATGTTTATTTCTTTGTGAATATTTATTCCAGATGTCCTGTAGACTCACATAAAAACTCGAGACACAAAGACGTACACACTAAGCAGATGTATTTTATTTTACAGACCTCTCTAACTCACCTCTGTTAAATCAAGTTTCCCTGCTTGAAAAGCCCTTCGCGTGAACTCCCCAGCTTCAGCAGGCCTCGTGCCAGGCACGCTTCCTGCAAAACACACACATACAAACAAAAACATGAAGAAATGGGGTGGTGCATGCGTGCATTACGCAAACAAAGAGAGGAGGATCAAATGTGGGGTCAGAGAGGGACTTAAGGTTCACCAGGAGTCACAACAAGCTCATCTGCAGGTCATCAACGGTCATGTGTGCATTGTTCTCACAACCATTCTTTAGACCTCATTAGTGGAAAATAAAGAACGCACATTCATTTGGGAAATGGGGGTTCTAAATAGTAAATGAACATTTCAGTGTAATAATAGTTCAAATATTCTGCATAAATTCATTTTGGATTGATTATATTAATAACTTTGTACATACCTGATGAATTCATCATACAGGTGTTCCTAAACAGTAAAAACTCACAGCACAATAAACTGGTAGAATCTTTATTTTGTACTGTGCACCACTGCCCCCTACTGGGCACATAATAGAACAGCAGTGAGTTCATTCTTGCCCATCACAAAAGGGACTGACATGCTTGTCAAAGCAAATATTTTAAGCATCTTAGAAATAGAAGCGCATGTGGCAGTTTTCTCTTTTAAGTCACATGACGGACAGTCACATGACTCTGCCAGATGGAGCGTTTAGAATTATTTTGAAGGCTTACGGCTTGGGAAATTTAAGCTGCAAAGATGCATTTTGATGGACTCAAAATGATGACAGGTTTTATTAGTATTTTATTTTTTTTTACCTAGAGCTTGTAGGACAGCAGTAATGACAGCAGGACCACCATGGATGTGGAACTCCACGCTGTCTTCTCCTGTGAAGCTGTGAGGAGCTGATGACATAGGCAGAAGAATAAGTTCTTTAGATTTTTAAATCTGACAAACAGCATGTCTAAGACTTTGATCCAGATAAAGTATGGCTTGGAATTGTGAAAAGAAGAAATTCAACACTCTTAAAGTGACAAAAAAGGATTTTGAAATCAAATAAAGTTAGAATTATGTTCTGAAATGGCTCACCTGGAAACCAGAGGACAAGTCCACGGTCCAGCACTTCGCTGGAGAGAGGGTCTGTGATGCTGCGTAACAGAGCGGTTCGTGGAGGAGGCAGGCGGTGCCCAGCCATACTCCTTAAAGCTGTAGCTGAGGCAGGGCCACTGACACGTACCACAGCCACCCCACACCTGCCATAACCTGATGACAGGGCAAAGATGGTGTCAGCGTCTGCCAGCCCACCCTGAACTCCATCACGTGTGGACAGGAGACGATGGAGAAAAGTCTGCCTGCTGGATTTAAGGAGGAGATAGGTTATTAATTAGATATATTATTAGGCCACATCAGAGTGAAAGTTACATGAAAACTGTAAAAGACCTTCAGAAAGCCTGAAAGCTTAGCTACTGATTATTAGACCTATAAAGGCTAAGAAAAAACATGCTCATTTGAAGCAATTCAGAAAAGTCTATGTAAATACCCTATATACCGGTATGTAGAATTATTTAACTGGTTTCTAAATGATTTACAAAAACACCCTCCAAAATAAATGATGTGATTCTTTGTTTTTAAAAATGTTTTATGAGAAGCTCTTATTTTCCAAAGGGTGTTGAAAGTTAGTCACATTTTATACAGATAAATCACGAGATAAACATAATTTTATAACCAGAATGACTTTAAAAGGTTTTATAAAAAGTTTACATTTTTAAACCAACCTCGTCCAAAATGCGCGAATCACAGCTCTGCACACTCCACGATAGATAGACGAGGATTGAAACATAATTATGGCGATAATAAGGCGATATAAACTATTAAATTATCACCTATTTATCGTTCAGACTCACATTTTGCTCTCGTTATAATCTGTATTTTCGGCTTTTTCACCGGTCAGATAGCTTCTACCAGGAGGCCCAGGAAACGCAACCTTGTTATTATTGACACGAAGGTTAATTCTTTAAATTATATCTGTTAAACTTTCATTAAAAATAAAAGCGCGAGCTGACGCGTTCTCCTCTATTTGATATTTCGTCCATGCTGTTTTCATTTGTAAAAACGCCGGAATCATCTGAACTCCTATTCGCTGAGAACCTGTCAATCTGCAGAAAGTTCCGCCTACTGTGCATCAGGTATTCGGTCCGTAGCGTTCTGCCAACAGCAATTAGTTCCGACGTCAGTATATTTTCCGCTTCGCCTCTCGCCTTGGTCGAAATCAAGTTTATTTCTTCTTAATCATTTCAAAACAACTGAAAACTGATCAAAGTCGTGTTAAAAATGTTAACTGATGTTCAAAATCACTAATACTAAAAAATCACTAATTTTTTATAGATTCCAGAAATACTTTATTTATGTATATTATTTTATCATAAAATAATTTGATTAGTTTTAAATTTGTTTTACAAAAAGTACACATTTCTATGACTAAGCTCTTTTAAACAAGGATTTGTATTCACTTCAGGTGAATTTAGATAATATGACATTGTTTACTATCTGCTGCCTAATTTGCATTTATTTACACACAGACATGCTACATGAACTACAATATTTGTATAGTCATTCATTATGCAGTCTTTACAAAAATATGACAGATTTGTCTGTTTGTGTGTATTTAAATTAGCTATAGGAAAATGCAGAATTGGGCAGATCACAGACACAATTTGTTTTCCTTTAATCCAACAGTCTGTTCATTTTATCATTGGATTGTTGTGAAATAAACAAAAATAAAAGCCCTCTGATGGTTTATTAAAATATTGTATCTTTTTAATAAACCTAATTTACCTAAAATTGTGTTTTTTCTCACAGCATGGACAGTTGCAGCATGCAACTTGGATGTAAACAGACCCTTGAAAAGCTTAGTATAAAGTTAGAGTGGTTTTGTTCTACTTTACAACTAATGTGTTTTCCTTTGTGTACAAAGAGTAACTCTAACTCTAAAACGAACGGCACCGTGATCATCTTGACCTACATATTGTGTAAGCATGCACATAGCAGAACACAGCGTATAGATTTCCTGTGCACTGATGTGTGTTTCTTTACTTCACTGCAGCGCCTTGCGGTTGTCAGCCCAGAGGGTGGTGAGTAAGCAGAATTTCTGCTCACACATGAGGTGCATCTAAGTTGTGAGCCATATGAAGGGGAGGGCTGACAAGCAGCCTGTGCTGCTGCTGCTGCTGCACAGAGAAACCAGGAGGGACTTCCTAGAAGATAGACCATGCACATGCAATAAATGCATGACCTCAGGTCCTGAGAGCAATCTTTAACCTGAGGTCTAAATAATTCATAGGCCACTCTGTGTGTTCACAAAGCCTGACAGCTGCCATCTCAAGGCTGCCGACAGTACACTATTAATAAAGACACAGATCTGATTACAGATTATAAGATTCACAGATACAGTGTACAGTGTACCACCTCCATTCATAAACCATGATAGGTAGTGATTTTAGAGGAAATAGCTGAGAGCAAATATGATGTAATCATACAGGGGTTTTGTGAAAGCAGATTGAGGCACATTTCCTAGAGAAACAACACTACTGTGCTTGGTCAGATGAGAGGTTCCCACCTGAACATCAATGAAAATTTAATCATCTGGGATATTTTTTGCATTGGTAAAGTAGTCATAGTCTCACCAAGGAGCAGCAATCTACCTGCTGCACTGCAGGTGTCACCTGTCTGCCTGGGAGGACTGGGAAAGATGGGAACATTCAGACTACGCCGATAACATGAATGCACAAATGGATTTCTATTTCTGGCATAAACCTTATGCCAGGATGCTTGTAGAGGTCACTGAAGGGTAATGTTAATATATTTCACTAGAAGATGGAAACTCAAGGTCATGGGAGTTGCTAATAAGGTGTAAAAAGGTGGATTAAAGGTTTTCTGGTAGCAGCTCTCTTCAAATCAGCAGTTACATTTTTATTGGGATAATTCCTGAGTAAGCTCTGCAGCTCTGTTATTGTCAATTATCAGGCTGCTTTGTGAGCCAATGTAAAGTGTGTGTGTGTGTGTGTGTGTGTGTGTGTGTGTGTGTGTGTGTGTGTGTGTGTGCGTGTGTGTGTGCGTGTGCGTGAGATCCAGCCTCCTCCCCTCCCCTCCACCCCCCGGTCTTTGTCCCTCCTCCAGCCGTCGGAGGAGCTCTCTCCATCCGCACATCCTGCTCCAGAGCCCCGTCAGGATGATCCGCCGCTGCACCGACAACCTTCACTTCACTTTCATTCCCATTTAACCCTTCTCTCGGACTCTCACCGACCGCTCTTCCGCACAGACACACACACACATGCTCGCCCTTCTCTCTGAGATGCGACACCGCTGCACAGTTTCCCGGAGAATATCTTCATCTTGTGTCGCTCGTCCTCGCTGATAGAGTGCAGCATGCCCGACACGGGGACGGCTACGGCGGCGGCGGGCGCTGCAGCCGCCGGCGGTGCCAGCACCTCCGGCGACGGCTCCGAGAGCTCCCGGCACCGACACCGACCGCAGCAGGGAGACTCGGAGAGGCCAGACCCGGGCGCTGCCCCGCAGCAAAGCTCTTCAGGAGTCCTGGGTGAGTCTGCTAGCTTCGGACGCGGAGGTGCTATCGGAGGAGGAGGAGAGGACAGGTGAAACGTGATGTTGGGAAGCATCACTCCTCCTTTGTTTCCTCCAGTCGTCCCATAAAAGATCGGCTTGTATATTAAGATTGTATTTACTTGTGCTTCGTTTTTTCCAAAATACTGACGTTTTATCCTCTACCCAGGAAGATGGCATCACATCCCAGTGGCTAGTTTTGACCTTATTGGAGCCCATCTGTCTTTATTATTTCGTCTGTGGGCTCACTGTTGTTATGGGCCAGGATTTCTGCTGCATAATATCATAAACGCCTTCTAATAGTCTTAATTTGCTGCTAATTGCCTTTTTAAATGAACAGTTAGTCATTCTTCCTGGTAAACAAAAGCAGTGCTCTCTAACTCTGACCAGACTAGGCTGTTAGGATCAGTTTTCATGGTGGTTTAGGAGTGCATGTCAATTCAGTAAATGCTTGTAGAAGCTAGTTTTTCATTTTAATTGTTTTTTTCTGATTTAGATGCAAATTTAACACATGCTTTCTGTTTATTCCTAATAACACAGCCAGTGGGTTTGATTAGGGTCATATCAGAATCTAAGGATTTCACAGTGCTTCTATTTTAGGACCAGATCAGAATATTAGCTCCGGTAGGGAGCCTTGACTGGATTATTTTTCCTGCATGCAGCAGGGTGCAGAGGCAGCCTCTTTGCTCCCTGGGAGCACTGCTGCAGAGTGATGCAGTGGAGCAGTGGGCTGTCAGCAGCATGAGCGCTGCTCTCCACACTTGGTCGAGGTAACCTGAGCAGGCAGCCGCTGGCTGGAAGAGCAGACTGATGTCATCCTCTGGGTGTTTGAACAGGTCACGGACACTCTGGAGGGTCAGTGCAGTGAAGATTGGCTCAGTTATACTCTGACTTCATTTGCTAGAGGCAGTCGTGGAGCAAAGGGGAGGAGTGGGAGTTTGTTCTTGCGAGGTCTGAGACATGAAACAATTATGGATTTGCACAAGTGTTTATAAATGCAAACATGTCTAACAATTGAGAAGTAGTGATCTAAAAATGTTCTTTTAGTGGATTCCTGTTTTACAACAGCTGTATTTGTTCTCTGGGTCACACAGACGTGAGTAGAGATGAACTCATAAAGTTAAACATCTTTACAGCCATATGTTGTATACCTAATCATCCATCCGTCCATCCATTTTCTTCCGCTAATCTGGGGTCGAGTTGCAGGGCCAGCAACGAAAAGCAGAGAGGCCCAGACTTCCCTCTCCCCAGCCCAGCTCCTCCGTGGGAATCCCAAACCATTCCCTGGTCAGCGGAGAAACATAGTCCCTCCAGCGTGTCCTGGGTCTTCCTTTGGGTCTCCTCCCGGTTGGACGTGCCCGGAAAACATCACCAGGGAGGCGTCCAGGAGAAGTCCTAACCAGATGCCTGAGCCACCTCAGCTGACTTCTCTCGATGAGGAGGAGCAGCAGATCTACTCCGAGCCCCTCACAGATAACCGAGCTTCTCACCCTATCTTTAAGGAAAAGCCCAGACACATGGAAAAAACTCGTTTTGACTGCTTGTATTTGCGATCTCGTTCTTTCAGTCACTACCCAAAGCTTGTGAGGGTTGGAACGTAGATCGACTGGTAAATTGAGAGCTTTGTCTTCTGGCTCAGCTCTCTCTTCACCACGACAGACCGGTACAACGCCTTCATCGCTGCAGACGCAGCACCAATCTGCTGATCGATCTCCTGCTCCATCTTTCCCTCATTCATGAACAAGACCCAGAGATACTTAAACTCCCCACTTGAGGCAGGACTTTGTCCTTGAGCCGAAAAAGACCTTTTACCCTAAGACCATGGTCTTGGATTTGGAGGAGGCGATTGTCATCCCAGCCGCTTCACACTCGACTGCGAATCGGAAAGCTGGAGATCGTGGTCTGATGGAGCCAACAGCACCACATCTTCTGCAAAAAGCTGATCAGTAGGTCACCAAAACGGATCCTGTCCATAAAAGTTATGAACAGAATCGGTGACAAAGGGCAGTGTTGAGTCCAACTCTCACCAGAAATGAGCCTGACTTACTGTCGGCAATGCAGACCACGCTCTGACACTGATCCTACACGGACCTAACAGCTCGTATCAAGGGGGCCTGGTACTGCATACTCTCGGAGTACCCCCCACCCCCCAGGACTCCCAGAGATACACGGCAGAACGCCTTCTCAAAGTCCACAAAACACATGTGACTGGTTGGGTGAACCCTCTAATCAATTTATTGAAAAAAAAAGCTACAGAATTTAAAAGAAAACAACTTTAAACGTTAAAAACTGAGAAATAAAGCTGTTAAATGTTTCAAATGTTTACAACTTTTCCCGCACTTTCTCCTTTTTAACTCCTTTTTTTGTTCAATCACTTCAAAGGTTTTTAATAGGAGACAAGTCCAGACTCCAGATCGGAGTAAAGTTCATTTCTTTGCCTTTATTCTTTTACTGTGAAGTCCTGCTGCTGAGCAACATGTGGTCAGTTTAGCTGAAATAAGAAAGACCTTCCCTGGTAAAGATGTCCTCTGGTTGCATGTTGCTTCTACTTCATTATTTTATTGCCAGTGGACACAGTTTTGGAAATACTTCCCTCGTATTAGATTCCTGGATAACAAAAGCATCAAAGTGATTCTACTCTTATGTATAGAGACTACCGTCTAGGAACATCATGATATCCCATAACTCCCCTCACACGTGTCGGCCAACACAGCAGCAGGGTGACTTCACCATTCAGCGGAGACTTTGGTGGCAGCCTGGATGGATTTTCTTTGGACTTTCGGAAACTCAATCGGCTCCGTTCCTCTTCCGTATTTTCCTAATCCTTCCACAGCAGACCGGGGTGACTTTGATCCTCTGTGCCACCTTCCTTTGTAGCTCAAGCACTCACGAGCTTTCATTTCAAGGATTAATTAAGCGCTCGTCATTAGAAAATGCAACGTAAAAGTCACACCAATTAGACCGTGCTCCCTCTGAGACCGGCGTTGATAAGATCCGGTCTTATACGAATGAGGTCACGTAATTTCTGGTTGCCCAATCAGCCGCTGCAGTTGTGTAATACATAAGGTGAGACTCAGTCTTTCTGGTGTAAAACATGTAATGTTAATTGGGCGAGCCCCAGAAAGGTCTCTGCGTGAGTTCCTCTGAATGTGAACTGATTGTATTTTCTCATTGATTTATTTATCAGCTGTGTCACGGATAAACATTCCCCCTTTGCTTGTGTTTTCCCTCAGAGCGCTGCATGCAGAGCAGAAGCACAAGTAGATTTAGCTTTAAAAGCCGTAGTATGAAACCCTGTCTTCACCCCTGTTCTGATCTGAAAACGCTGGGCTTTTCTGAGGCAAAAGTGATTTATGGGTCAATTTTCCTCCATGTAAACTTATTTAACTCCAAACAGACTCTTATAGTCTGCAGACTTCATGAAGGGAATATATTAAGCAGGATTCTGCACTTTCAGACAGGGTCCATCTCTCTCTCTCCGTACCTCCTGCTCTTTGCCTCGTAAGCAGGTTGAACCCTCAGCTTCGCCTCTGACAGGTTTAGTCAGGTTCAGCGTCACACTGGCTTCTTTAAATACAGCAGCGTGAGGGTGGCATTGAGAGGAAAAAGCGTCACTCTGAACTTTCCAAAAGAAAAGCTGTTTTTCACAGCAGCAGACTGATCGAGCCACTGGTTTACGCCCCCCAACAGCTTCATAAGTGAAGAGGCTGAGGAATGCTGTATGATAAAACGCCAGCAGTGTGTCGTGTCTAATGACTCCCAGCTTAATGCCTCCCTACATCTGCCTCTTTGCCTACATCGCTGTAATTCGGTGTACAAACAGAAACATTTTCTCCTCTCCTCCCCTGGCGTAAGCGGCATATTAGCTGCACTTGAAGTGGAGGAAAACCATCTCTCAGTGGGGTGACCTTGGTGCTAGTGATATTTTATCTTTATTACCCCCAACTGAGGTCAGACACGCAGCTAACAGATTACTTTGGTGAGCTAACTCGTGATAAGGTGCAGCATTTCATACTGAACTAGGAAAACCGTCAAATTATCTATAAAATCACAGTGCTGTGTTGCTAATGCAATCATTTTATTAACTATAATGTGAGTAATCATGGTCAATCTGTCACTATAATAATAGTTCCTACACATTTCTTTCTAAAATGACCTTTCTGATTCCAGAAGTATAACATTAATCAGCTTATGTTGCTGAAAGGAAAAGTGATGCTCAGATTTTCTACGCCTGATCGGAATCAGTGCTAATCTGACCTTATTAGGCGTATCATGTTCTGACTGCGGTCTCTGAGAGATAAACATTAATTGCATCCTCTTCATCCCTGTCAAACGGGTGTGTTTCTGTTCTCATTTACAGCTGTAGCATCACAGCTGGCTGTCGACTGGGTTTTAGTGCCACAACATTCATAAACTGTTCCGCTGAGTTCAAGAGAGAAGGGTGGTTTTTAAGATTTGTAGTCAACCAAGTGTTTCACCTACAGCCTTTGGGATCCCAGTTTCACTAGCTCGCTCTTTCAGTGGATTTTGTTTTAGTTAAAGGGTTCATGTGCATAAAAGGCAGTGGAAACATGTTTTACATATAGGTTAAATTAAATATTAAACCCAGTTCAGTTTGATTAAAAAAAAGAATGGCCATAAAGCATCTAGCTTAGAAAAGATTTTTCAATCATGATATTCTGATTGAACTTGTTTCATCAGGACCGTTTTAGATGTGACACACTCTGAGCCTGATCACTGGCCCAATCCCAATACTCGCACTTGCACCCTTGCCCCTTCAATTGCACATTCCTGGCCAGGGGTGCGAGTGCGTAGGGTGTCCCGATTCTCAAGTGCGGAAGTTGACCACGCCCCTTTTGCACCCTTAATCCGCACTTCACCCAAGTCCGCAGCGGTGCGGACTTAGGTGAAGGGTATTACCCACAATTCATTGCTGCGTGGGAATTTTGAGAAGAAGGTGGAGCAATAGGGTCAATGCCTTTTCTGAAAACATGTATTTTTTACTGAAAGAAGTTAATTTAAAATGATTAATGATATTTATTCATGCTCTGAATGTTTTAGACGAAGATATAAATGTGGACAGCAATTAATTTAAATTTCATCAAATAATTGTTTTTGTGTTTGAAAGCTGTTAATAAAGATTTTTTAAAAAGCACAAACAGCGACCGGCATCCCAGCATGCGTCACGGTCGATGACGTAATGCTCACTGACCCAATTCGGCAATTATTTGCACACTTGTGTACTACGCACTCGAAGCCTTACTGCGCACTTCCTCTAAGCGCACTTCACAGAAGGGTGTAGGGCGCAGTGCTAGTATTGAAATTGGGCCACTTTAGTTTGTTTCATACAAAACAAAGATGAGTTCACTGTGTGAGGATTTTTAATCTGTTTAGTCTGTGGTTTAGTGGGTTGGTGATTTACACCACCATTTGGTTAATTGCAAGCTGTGGCAAAACATTAGCATTACTAGCACATGTTAGCATTACTAGCACATGTTAGCATTACTAGCACATGTTAGCATAAGGCAGCTAATTATTAGTTTTGTTGATTTTAGTTCTTGTGGGGGGGTTTTTATCATGGAAGAAAGTCTGGTTGTATTGTTTAGTAACAAATTAGTTGAAAATTTTTAGAAATGAAATTTAAAAGCAGTGTCTTGAACCCAGGGCTGTGTTTAATAGTGAAAGTAAGAGCATTTCCACACTCAAGGGATTGGGACTGAACAGCTGTCTAGCAGTAAGAAAACCACTAATCAGTGAGGCAAACCAGAAAAAAGGCTAGCGTTTGCTAGGGAGCATAAAAATTGGACTCTGGAGCAATGGAAGAAGGTCAGGTGGTCTGATGAGTCCAGATGGAGCCTGCTCCAGAGTGATGGGTGCATCAGGGTAAGAAGAGAGGCAGATGAAGTGATGCACCCATCATGCCTAGTGCCTACTGTACAAGCCTGTGGGGGCAGTGCTATGATCTGGGGTTGCTGCAGTTGGTCAGGTCTAGGTTCAGCAACAGGATGTGCTCCAAGAATGAGGTCAGCTGACTACCTGAATATCCTGAATGACCAGGTTATTCCATCAATGGATTTGTTCTTCCCTGATGGCACGGCCATATTCCAAGATGACAATGCCAGGATTCATCGGGCTCAAATAGTGAAAGAGTGGTTCAGGGAGCATGAGACATCATTTTCACACATGGATTGGCCACCACAGAGTCCAGACCTGAACCCCATTGAGAATCTTTGGGATGTGCTGGAGAAGGCTTTGTGCAGCGCTCAGACTCTACCATCATCAATGCAAGATCTTGGTGACACATTAAAGCAACACTGGATGGAAATAAATCTTGTGACATTGCAGAAGCTTATTGAAACAATGCCACAGCGAATGCGTGCTGTAATCAAAGCTAAAGGTGGTCCAGCGAAATATTAGAGTGTGTGACCTTTTGTTTTGGCCAGGCAGTGAATATCGTAAACCCAGATTCTTGTCAACACACACCCCTATTAGAAATGATCAAATAACTGTGATAAAAATCACAATTTCACTGTAAATTTGCCATTCCCACTTTTAATGGTTTTCAACTATTTAGCTCAACAGATTTGAAATCTTGAAAAGCGTTGAGGCAGTTGTGGAGCTCAAACTTTAACAAATCCAATTAGTAATAATGAGACATTGAACTCATTTTGTGTGTTTTTGTGCCCCTTCATACTCATCTGCCCTATTTTTTTTTATTAATCATTGTACTTATTTGGTAAATTGCCTCCTATACTGTGAGGAACTTCAAAGAAACTGCATTATTTTGTCACTCTGCAGCTTTGCAGATTCTTATAATCAGAGCCAATAAATATGTAGATATGTTTCAGGAAGTCATAGAAACTTCTCTGAGTTGTTATAAATATTTAGCCTTGCCAGCGATGATTCACCCACCATAAATTTTCAGTTCTTGATGTCTTTATCATATCCGTAATGCCTCTTTGCCTCTACAGCCTATCAACTCCTAAATCCCTCTTTTGTGCCCTTTGGAAGTTTACACTTTTCCATTTATAGCCGTGAAGATGATCAAACTTTACACAGAAAATGATATTTCACACCCCAGAGCTTTTGAAGCAACAGAGAGAAGTGCTGCTGGTGTTGCCCATCTCCTGCTTTATGTGACACGTTCTTATCAGGGATATTTGGGCTCATATTTCTGTGATTAAAGAAGCCAGGGACCAGCTCTGTCCTGTTCAATTTACACCGCACTTTTGGGAGGTAAAAGTCAGACTAAAGTGGGTTCGGTCACTTTGTCCTTTACTTTCTGTGACAAGACTCACTAGGTTTGGATTTATTTGTCTTTTTTCTTAGTTGCCAAGTACACCCTGGAGAAATACAATGACCATGGAGAGGAATGCTGCTTTTAGGTCTGGTAGCGGGGAATTGCTCCACATTAGCTGTTCTGCTATGTTCCCCTTCAAAAATAAGCTAAAAGGCCAGAAACGTGTGGCGTTTGCTCTGGGGCTCATAAATGGACATATTAGGTTGGAACAGAGACCGTCGATGAGAAGCAGGGGAGTTTTATATCACACAGCGTCTCCAGTGTGGGTCTTTGTCTTCTGTCATTCTTTGTTCTCCTCTAATACCCTCGTGTGACTCGTTCTGTTTGGGCTGTTTTTTCAGATTTGTTTAGCAGAGGTGCAATCAATCCTCACTATCTTGTCTTTATTACTCTCTGAAGCTGGATAAAGTCCAAAGTGAGACTTCTGTCTAAAGCAGCATTATCTGTTTGTTTGCAGGTAGCTGTGATTATGACTGCTAGGGATGTAAGAAAGTATCGATATGGCCATATATTGTGATATTTGTTCCTGCGATATATCGATATTCAAAAGCCACGTATCGAATTTTTGGAAGAATTTACATGCAAACATTTGTGTATTTTCTTTTGGAGCAATTCAAACGCCGATTGCTAGTTGGCAGCAGAGACGGCCTTTTTTGTGTATTATGAAATGACTTCTGATAATGCAGATGTTAATTACTCCTTTTATTTTTTAATTAAATGGTTTTTGTTTCCATCATTTAAATGTAAATCTCTCTGTTATGGTTCAGATACCTCACGTTAAACATGTTACGTATCAGTTTGGACTGTTTATTGAATTTTCCTACAATAAATTCAGTCTAAAAAATCGCTAATGTCGTCTGGCTGAATGTATCGCAATATATTGTAATGTATCGTATCGTCTCCCCGTATCGTGATACGTATCGTATCACCAGACTTTTGCCAATACACATCCCTAATGACTGCGTTATCTGCAGATTGCTTCTTTTCTTTACCCTCTTGGCTGGTTTTCATTCCACTCCAGGCATTTAGAAAAGGTTGGCTATTTGTTCTTCTTTTAGATTTCACCCCACCAAAAGGTTCTTGAGAACATCTTATTATAATACGTCTTTTTTTTCTCTCCTTCAGTGTAAAATAGACGTAGGAGAAACACGTCTCTTACTGTATTCATTTTCATCTTGCCCGGATACAACATCCGTCACTAGGACACGGGGGCATTTTTATGGATCTGTCCTTGCTGGTCTTTATTACACCCATACGTTTCACCTTCAAACCACATCCATGGAGCGAAGGATCAGCTACATCTTTCATTTAAGTGGTGCTCTTTTTGGATATTGCATCAACTAAATCTAATATAACAGGAGTATATAAGCTGTGGAAAGGGTTATAATTAATGCAAATACATGTCTGGCTTTCTATAACAAGACTAGCATTAAAACACTGCTGCAAACGAAAACTGTACATTATATGAGCTATAAGAAGCTCATATTACACACACGCACACACACACATATATTAGGGGTGGGACTCGATATATTTTTTAAATCTAATTAATTAGAGGCTTTGTAATTAATCTTGATTAATCGCATTTTAATTGTTCAAGACAATTTGCACCCAAGCAATTTTTTTTAATCAATAATAATGTTATTGGGGCACAGATGACATACCCACACTTTAATGAGTATATTTCTGTAACCACAAGGTCTATTTGATTACTTTGGTCTCATTATAAAGGTACCCATTGTGGGATTTGTTGGGATGTGTAAATATTAGTTTATGTGTTACTGATGAAGTGTAACTACATATGGAACATTGTAAATGTTGTGTAGTGACCTGAACACTAGGTGGCAGCAGAGCACTGCTAATATATATAGAGGTGTAGTGTAGAGTTCAGGGGAAGTTCTGCTGAGGGTTACAGATAAATGCTGTGTTTATGCTTGTCCCTCCTGCTGTAATAGAGTTCATATGGATAACGTTACTGTCTGCCTGCTTTCTACCAACTAGAAAACATAGCAGTAAACATTTTTTTTTTCTTCCTTTCTTTTCTTAATGAAGAGCAATTTGTCATGATTTCATTTAATTGTAGTGTTAGTTGTGTTTGGAGCACGTAAAAAAAGTTTATATGATCTTGTAGCCCAGGCTCTGCTGTTTTGTTTGATGTGCAGCTTGATGATATTTTTTTAATACATAGGGCATAAATTGTGATGCTAAACGTTTCTGGTGCCCAGTTGGGAGGCGCTCAGGCTCAAAGGGGTAAGACTTTAACAAGTTATTTTTTTTCAAAATAATTAATCGGAATTAACGCGTTCAATTCCCACCTTTAATATCGATGGATCTATTGATATTGTTGCGGTATAAAATGAATTTAATAAAACAACCAGAGGGTTAAAATTGGCATGCATACCTTCTTTTACTTTTTACTGTTTGAACTTGTTTAAACACCGATAGTTATTTCACCTTCACTCTTATACTCTAAATGATATTTACAAGCATGTAATTTCACGTCTGTTTTTAGGAGCTCAAACCTGCAGTAGCATCAGGATTCACCCAGCTGTGAGTCAACAGATGACGACAAAATGGTTCTCTTGTTTAAATTGCTACTTCCTGGTCTGTCCCAGCTTTTAATAAAAACATTTTTGAATGTGGGTCAAATTTAGTAACGGCTCAAAGGGACCATTTTGTTTCCTGGAAAGTTTCATGGACTTTTCCTACATTTTTATCTCTAATTTCTCTAATTTCCACTTTCCTCATAATAAAGGACATAATTATGCAACTTTGCTTGACATTATTTATTTGAACAGAAAAATCAAGATTTTGTGCAACTTCTGTTCATTTTCATTCACAACAGGATATTTCCTGATGATAAAACCCAACTGTCACGGAGCATAAACAAAGTAAAACACTCATATTTGCATTTATTTGAAAAGGGAATTTTCACTTACTCTTTCGCCTCCTGCTTCTTTTTTTTTTTTTTTACCAGATTTAAAATACAGGGAATATAAAAAACTGTGAATTTAGTTTCTGTATCTGACAACAATCCGAATCCTGCCTCCTACTGAGCTGTGATTTCAGTAAAAACATCTCCAGCACCATTGAATTTTGATCTCATTTTAATTTCATTCTGTGTATTACTGCTACCAACCTTTTTAACATCCCCCGTGGAAACTACAGAGCTAAATAAGCCAGGATGAATCGTTTTAACATTCTCTGCTGTTTTAAACGGCACACGGCTTGCCATTGAGTTAGGAAGGAAATGAGAGGGATTTTATAGTAATGTACAGTAATCAGCGGCTCCCCTGGTGCATCGATCCGACTCTGAGCCTCCTGCATGTTTCCTCTACAGGAACAGAAAACGTCGTAGAGATCAGCTCATCGAGGCTGAATCACTGCAGCTGGATATACGTATTTTCTGCTCTGGTCATTTCCTGTCCCGTTGTAGTTTGCAGGACATTTATTGCAGCTGCGTTGATCTCGATGTGACTGTTGGATTTTTTTTCTTATCTACCATAAAATCTGTCTTTTTTAATCAGCGATCCATCTTCTAATCCGGGCAGAAACGTTCTGAACGACTCTTGACTTACTCGGCTCAGAACGACGAGGCAGAGTAATCTGCATCCTTTTGTTCTGTGTTCATCAGAAAACTCTTCGTCCCTTTTTGGCAGTTGCTCACTTCTCAACAAGAAGGTCTGTTTGCTCCACAAAGGCCTCTATTCATTAACTTTATTCATCAGCGCCACTCGCGTAGTCATAATTCGTAATCCACCAGCGTGACAATGCTCAATTCAGCTGGTTAGATAACCAGTCTGTGGGGTTTTGTGTCAAGTAAGATCTTGCACTAATGGGGCTTGAAACGGGCTATTTCTGACCTTTATTACTAGACTGAATGACACGTTTCATTATTTTCCTCATTTAACCTCAGCTTTATGACACACCTGACAGCTCAGTCTGCACTTTTTTTTGTTTTCACCGAGATATCTCACTCCAATTTACCAGCTAACCTTGAATAATCCATCAATTAGCCTATTGGGCAGCAAGAATTGCACAGTGGGAAACGAAGGCAGCAGATTTATTGAGTCTATGGTTGGTAGCACAGAAAAAAGTGATGCAAAGGATAGAAAGAAGATGGGAGCGGGGTAAGGTGATGCTTTGTGGGGGCACCATAGCTCTTCTCTCCTTACATCCTCTGGCCTCATCCTTTTCTTGGCTCTCAGCCACGGGTACCTTCTGTGTCACATGCAATCATTGTTATTTTGAAGGGAAGAACAAGTTCCTATTATGCTCCTTGCCACCGTTAATGAGGAAACCAGAGTCCTGACATCCAAGAACATTGGCATCTTTATTCACGTTGTCACAAAGATTGGATAGACACCTCACATCTGATCTGTACGTTCTTTTATCTCAGGTTTATTTAGTGATGTGTTTGGCTACTTAAATCTAGTTTTGACACTTTTGGCGTAGATTAAATTATTTCAGGTTTTACCTCCCAGTGGGAGAAGCATAGGATGGCAAGCCATCCTATATATGTGAATATAGTCTGGCCACGACCCGCAGAGAAAGCTCAGTCATGGGGCGGGATTTATGGTTGTCTTTCAAACTGTCTCTTCGTGCTACTGGACAACGAACAACGTGACGTACTCACCACTATGGATGTCAGTCAACAGGGCAGTCCACCATGCAAATGCATCCTTTTTCTAGATAAAGGACTTGAATCTTTTTCTGCTCTTGATTCAAAGAAAAGTCCAAGTCTAAACTGTCTAAAGTTGATGCCAAAGCCGTTCAAACGAGCTGCCACCATCTTAGTTGTTTCGCTCCGTTGCAACATCCCACCTACCAATCTGATAGAGTGCTGTGATTGGCATAACACAGTGCTGCTCAGGTCAATGTTAGACCTGCTGAGGCTTCTATAGAGCGTGGCTAGATTGACATGCAGAGCAAATTCATTTTGCTTTGGCTCTTTTCTGTCTAGATTTGTAGGCTGTAGGTGAAGCACACCTGAGGTCGAGTTTTTAGATCTTTACCTTTTTTTTTTTTGTAGGTTTCACCTCGAGGTTTATGTCTGGGATTAATGGGTTTTGTCTGATTTAATATGAGCTTTTGATCAAACTTTGGTCTACAGTGAAGGCATTTCAGTTCTGAATAACACATCGACCCAAAAACTTGCAAAACTCAGCATCCCATAAATTCTCTGTATGTTCCCTTTTCATCAATAAGACCACAGAACAAACAAAACAAACGCAAAAATATCAAGATTTCCCACTCAAAAAGATTAATGACCAAGCTTTCTGTTTTTTATTTTTGAAATATGATCGGTCACTCTGAGTTTCACATGCAGGCAGAATGTGAATAGTCTTCTTCCCCTATGTCCTGCATTAGCGACTGATAGAAAATGGTAGATACGGCCTTGGTCACACTGAAAATCAGCATTCATGGACTCACCCATCTTGACTGGTGACGGGGAAGGCTGTTGTTGGTTTAGCATCAAGGAGAAAGCGTTGCATGTCTCAGCTAGTAGAAGCTAACTGCTAGCATTAGCAACTCCACCATATTGGCAGAACTCCTTCAGGCTTGTGTTATTTTTGAAGATAAAACAATGTTGCAAAGCGAACGGAGTCAGTGGTAGAGTCGCTGACTCCAAATCCTGCCGTTTTCTGTCCCCACTCCTCCGGCTAAATTCTACTTCCTGAAACAGAAGCGCCAGAGCTTTTTATCCCACAGACAACTCACAAGGCATTTATTCATACTAGAGATTACTGCAAATATATTGAAAAAAGATGTGAATGAGTGCTTTGAAGTTGTTTAACTCACCATTGACTCTAAGATAACGACTACACCAAGAATAATAGATTTCAGGACTGCTGCACAGAGTGCACAAAACCCTAGTTTTATTAAACTTAATGGACAGGTGGAACACAGGCAAAGGAAGAATCCCAAACTTTTTGCTGTTGATCAGAAAAGCCAAACATGGAACCAAAGATCAGCAGAGAAGGATGCTGTTATCCTAAATTCACAACTCCTGCATAAATCCTGAAAACTGTTCTTCCTGTTAGCATTAATAAGCAGTTTTGACAGGACATTTTATCACTTGGCTAAATATTCTGTTCAATTGGACAGAGACATTTGCCTAACTTGTATCAAAGTGTTTGTTTATAGGGCTAGGAAGTGAAATCAAATGAAACCCAAAGACAACGTCAGAGAAGGCGATGCAGGTTCTGGGAGTAAACATCTTCGATTAACTGTAGACCTTGTTTAGTCGGTGGTTTTTAAAAAATATAGAAACTAAGTGCTCTGCAGACTCTTCAGAGCAAATCTACTTACAGAGGTACAACCTTTGGAGCTATGAGATTATTAAACAAGCATGTAATTACTGTAATATTAACTCCTACTTTCAGTTGATGTGTATCATCTATTAGTCACCCTGTGGGGTTGTAGAACTCAGTGATTCACCTGCATGTTTTAGATGTTTCTCAGCTTTGCCACACCTGATTTTATCTAATCAACCATTAACAGGCTTCTAATGAATAAGTTGACACATTAAGGAGGTTGCTTGACCATTTGGGTTTAGAAACGACGTGTAAATGCCCAGCAGCCACACTTACCTCAAAGAAAAGTACCTGTTCTCGCCTACACATACTAATTTATGGCTAAGGGGTTGGTCATGGAAAACCAGTTTTTGAAATAAGACAAACTAAACAAGGTTAAAGAGCTAAAAGACAACAACAGATATTAAAGGAAACCTGCACAATCCCACTAAAGCATCACATTGTCTTGACAGATTCAGTTCTTTGAAAAATAAAGTGGAACATTTACAGCTAGATGTACACATGTAGCACAACTGGACCCATGACAGCTACAGGCCAGTAAAGCAAGTGCAGACTGGTGACCAAGAAATCACCGCCACCTGGATTTGATTAGATGCTTCAAGCACTACTCCCCTTTATAAAGTTGTTTAACCTCCTGACGGCTGGAAGAAGACTCCATCCTAGAATCCTTCTCTTTACCAACTGTCTGTTGCCATCCCCTAACAAACAAGCCCACACACAACCCAATCAGATCCTGCTGCAAACATTCGAATCTGTCTGCGACTCTCCATGTGTCAACACCGACACTGCTCAAAGATGCAGACAGGAATGAAAACTAGCACTAGAATCCTGAGCTGCCTACAGACAGGTGCAAGAATTTATACCGACTTTTCAAATCTAGTCATGCGGCTGAAGCATCTGACATAAATAAGACACTTGTGAGGGTGGCTCCTCAAATGCCATCATGGAGGTTAAAATCCCAGTAATATATCTGGGAAAAATAATCTTCTGCTTCCTGGAGGTAACTAGCCTGCAGGCCATCCTATAGTCTGGCCATGACGATAAACAGAGCTGGTTCGTGGGTTGGAATCTATGGTTGTCTTTCAAACTGTCTCCAAATGCAGTTGGACAGCTCTAGGACCAATCAGAGCAACAAACATTATATATTCATTGTTAAGGCGACGGTGGCAGAGGAGTTAAGTGGCCGCCTTGCAATCGGAAGGTCGCAGGTTTGCGACCCGCTCAGTCTGTTGCTGTTGTTGTGTCCTTGGGCAAGACACTTAACGTGCCTTGCCTGCTGGTGGTGGTCGGAGGGACCGGTGGTGCCAGTGTACGGCAGGCCCCGCCTCTGTCAGTGCGCCCCAGGGCAGCTGTAGCTACGATGTAGCTCATCCCCACTAGCGTGTGAATGGGTGGATGACTGATTGTGTTGTGAAGCGCCTTGGGGGGTTGTAGAACCCTAGGAAGGCGCTATACAAGTACAGGCCATTTACCATTGTTATAGAATCAGTCAACCGGGAAGTTCGCCATACACCATCGAAGAAGAGAAAGAAGCAAATGCATCCTTTTTCAAAATAAAGGACTTAAGTACCTCTATCTGCTCACGTCCAATCTTCCAAAGTTGATGCCAAAGCCGTTTCAAATGAGTACCGTTCCTGAGCCGACGCCATCTTTGTAGTTTTTCTTTGTCACACCTCTGGCACTAACTCGCCCAATGTCTCTCTATAATTACAGCTCGCTGTGACTGGCTTGACCTAAATTTGTTCAGGCCAATAGTAGACCTGCTGAGGCTACAGTAGAGCTTGGCTAGACCAACCTGCAGAGCCAAATCTTTAGCTGCTGCAGGTTTGTCTATGTTTCCTAGCTAGGAGGTAACCGGTGCAGGAGGGAATCCCAGACGTCCCTCTGGTATCCCTTCAGTGAGCTGAAAGGTCACGGCTGGAAGACACAGCCTCATCATCTGCAAATGGCTTCCCAAACCAGACACCCTAATCTCCATCACCTCATGTCGTGATCCTGTTGATGAACGTCACACTTTTGAAACCAAAGGGAAGTGACGAACCTTTTCAAAAACCCTGCCTGACCCCCTGTGGTGATGGAAAAAGGTTTGAGGTAATGCATCAGCTAATGGAAGACTCTGCTGCAAACCCAGCTGCAAAGTACTTTGCTACCACAACAACAGTGTGTTAAATCAGGTTTATTTGTAGTATCAATTATTCCCACTCGCCTCTTCCTGTTTCTAGATTGAAGGCTTCATTCATCAAAGCTCCATGTGCCTGATGTGATGACAAATACCTCTTGAGACAGCCTGACTGGCTGCAAAAGCAGGAGAGCTGCGAACGACATTAAAAGAAGGAAAGAGGGGCAGACTGGTTTTTGCTTGAAGGAAATCAAATGAGAGGATTTAGGAGAGAGAAAGCGGCAGGGACGGTAGTGGAATAAACAAGTTAAGAGGAAAGAGAGATCAACAGGGCTGTGGAGTAAAAGAGAGCTGGCTGAGTTGAAAAGAAAGACGATATTCAGGATGGAGCTCTGCTGCATATTCTTTAAAACACATCTTGGTTTACAGCTGCCAGTAAAAAGCCAGAGATGTGATGCTGAATTGCTTGTGGATGTGTTATCTCTGCAAATGTATGCATTCTGTGCATTCACCTTTCATCGGGGGCGTATAGTGGAGTGGCTGTTGCTGCGAGCGCTACAGTCAGTCCGTGTTTCAGATGTAAGATAAAAGCAGGAGGGAGGTAAAAGGAGAAGGTGGGTTATTGTTGGAGCTTCTCCCCTCAGGTCCTGCAGGCACAACTTACAGAATCCTTGGCTGGATTCGCTCCACCCTCACAAGTGTCTTATTTATGTCAGATGCTTCAGCCGCATGACTACATTTGAAAAGTCGGTATAATTCTTGCACCTGTTTGTAGGCAGCTCAGGATTCTAGTGCTAGTTTTCATTCCTGTCTGCGTCTTTGAGCAGTGTCGGTGTTGACACGTGGAGAGTCGCAGACGGATTTGAATGTCTGCAGCAGGATCTGGTTGGGTTGTGTGGGCTTGTCTGTTAGGGGATGGTAGAGAGAAGGAGTCTAGGAAAGAAAATTGTTGGGTGTTGGAACTTAATTAGTCTCTGTCTCAATTACTAATCATTCTATTAGGTCAGGGTCGTTTGTTTCATTCACACAGCAGATGTGGAACTCATATCTCTATCCCTGTGTCACTTTATTAAAAAGACAAAATAAGAGCTGAGCCTTAAATTGGTCCTGACAGGAAATATAACCTGATGCCAAACATTATTTAGCTGACAGCAGCCATTTCTGGACAAAAACTTTAAAAATGATCTACATTATATCAGTGATGTCACTAGACAGGACTTATCTTTCTCTACTGAAAAGTTTGCTTTTTTAGGCATTAAGTTTTATGTGTTCCTTTGCCCACCCAGTGCTCTGTAAACTTTGACCCATTTCACACACACCCCTGCTCAGAGATTCTCAGGAGAGAAGTGATTCAGAAACGTAGTTCTGGCTAGTTTCGTTGTAAATTTACCCAGCTTTGTTTCTGAGATGTAAATTAGCCATGCTTTCAGAGGCTAATCCTTTTGTGAGGCTAAACGGCGCAGATACATCGCCCCCGAAAATAGCCAGAACTACGTTTCTGAATCACTTCTCCCCTGAGAATCTCTGAGCAGGGGTGTGTGTGTGAAATGGGTCAAAGTTTACAGAGCACTGGGTGGGCAAAGGAACACATAAAACTTAATGTCGAAAAAAGCGAACTTTTCCTTTAACTTGAAAGCACCTGCAAATCTGAGACTGTTGTCTTGAGCCAGAAAAAGGTAGAGTGCCTTCTTCGGGTCAGGGACAAGGTCCTGCCCCAAGTGGAGGAGTTTAAGTGTCTCTGGGTTTTGTTTACAAGTGAGGGAAAGATGGAGCGCGAGATCAATAAGCAGATTGGTGCTGCGTCTGCAGTGATGCGGGCGTTGTACCGGTCTGTCGTGGTGAAGAGAGAGCTGAGCCAAAAGACGAAGCTCTCGATTTACCGGTCGATCTACAACCCTCATCTATGGTCACGAGGAGCTTTAGGTAGTGACTGAAAGAACAAGATTGCAGATTCAAGTGACCAAAATCTCCATTAGAGATGGGGTGAGAAGCTTGGTCATCTGGGAGGGGCTAGGAGTAGATTCCCTGCTCCTCCACAGGACACCCAGGACACGCTGGAAGGACTATGTCTCTCGGCTGGTCTGGGAACAGCTTGGGATTCCCCCGGAGGAGCTGGCCCAAGTGGCTGGGGAGAGGGAGGTCTGGGCCTCCCTGCTTAGGCTGCTGCCCTGCGACCTTAACCCTGGATAAGTGGAGGAAAATGGATGGATGGAACTCTGGAAGATGTTATGCTAGCCTGAATTATCGCTAATTACTGTTGAGTTCAAGGACCTGGAAAACTGTCTGATTTTTTTATTTCCGCTTTCCAAAGTGTTTGCCTAAATTGGTTGATAACTGATTAATCCAGCCATGCTGAATATTGGCTAATTCCAGTCACCATCTGATTTTTAGGTGAAATTCTGTTTATTTAGGTAAAACTAGTTAAAGTCAGTAGTTCCACTTACAGAATATGAAGGTTGAACATCGGAAAACTTTCTTTTGAGAAATAAACTGAGACAGAATGAAGAAAATGAGGCATTTTCAACATTAACATTATAAAATGAATTAATTTAACATGTACACTGTTTCATACATGAACTCATCTAATTTATATACCAAATATGAAAGAAATGAATACTTTTTATTCTCTAAAAGTGGAGTTAAATCATCTCCATCATTTTTATCGCCCTTTCTTGTCCTGTAGAAAGGGAAGAGGTTCTTGCTTTTTCTGTCAAGAGTCATGAATCACTTTTGTATTAAATAATAATTATTCATTTATTGAGTTTACAACATAATGCAATGCACATTGAATTAAGGTTTGCACTGAATCATTTCTGTGTTTTAAAGGTAAAGCTGTAGAACACAGTAGTGAGGAGGATAAATAAACTCAACTTACAGAGTAAAAACCTAAAATAACCACAACAGTGATAAATAATAAAACTTCATCCAGTCAGAAGGACCAAATTTTCAACTCTTACCCATTCAGTGATGACAATAACTTCCCCTGGTGACCTGCATTTTTGCACTTAGCTTGAAAATGTACACTCAATTAATCTGACTCTTTATATCACTGGCACACACACACACACACACACACACACACACACACACACACACACACACGGGGACACTCACTTTAGACTACCCAGAGAAATGCTTCAGAGCAGCTCAGATCACACACAGACATCCTGCGTGTTTCTGCAGCCTGTCTCTAGTCTGATAAGCATTACAGTCATCTGACTGTGAGTAATTCAGGATTTATCTGTATCACCGCCGGTCCTGGAATAAGCTGCTCTGCGTCGACCTGGTTTCTGTTGGCGCTTTCTAACTCTGACTTTTTAATTCTAATACAAAATGGCACATGGATGTTTTTAAATTGTATTATTATATCCAAACATACAAAGATATAAGTAAGTAAGCCCAGAGGAACAGCAAACGATGCATTGTTAGCTATGAAGAATGCAAAAATACTCTAGCCTGCCAAGCCATCCTATAAATGTTAATACGGTATACACGACCCATTGATGGCTCTCAGTCGTGGGGCGGGATCTACAGTTGTCTTTCAACCTGTCTCCACATGCTATTGGACAACGAACAATGTGACATACTCACCGCTACGGATGTCAGTCAACATGGCCGTTCTCCATACACTGTTGAAGAAGATGCAAATACATCCTTTTTCTAAATAAAGGACTTAAAGCAGCAATCCGGAGTTTTCCCCTTTCAGGAATTATGTATGATTTATCAGAAATCCGTAAAAGTGATTGTCTTATCATGTAGTGTGATGTAATGTAAGCGATACGTCTTTTTTTTTGCTAAGCCCGCCCCCTGCCCCATAAATTCTGTGCAATGGGAAACTGAGCGCCGACCAGAACTAACCAATAGCATTAGACTACCGCTTACGTGCTTCAAATTTAAGGAAGTACCTCAGCTGATGCAGCGTTGATGAACTTTTCACGGACAAGTAAGTCTTTAAAATATAAATATATGAAAACACAACATGACATGAGAATAATAATTGTAAAACAACGTGTTTTAGCTCTGTTTGTTGGCTACAGAAGCACATTCATATAAACAAGAAACGTGCAGTCGCCATCTTAAAAATTCTAAGCAATGGCCTCTTGGTGTGATACGCTTGTCAGCCACTAGATGGTGCCATCAGATAAAAGAAATACTCCGGAGAGCTACTTAAGTACCTCTATGTGCCCAAGTCTAAATAGTCTAAAGTTGATGCCAAAGCCGTTTCAAACGAGCCGCCGCCATCTTTGTTGTTTCGCTCAGTTGCAGTTGTGATTGGTAAGACTCAAGAGTGTTTGGGTCTGCTGAGGTTGCATGGTAGAGTGGCTAGACCAACTTGCAGAGCAAAATCATTTAGCATCTGCTACAGTCTGTCTAGATTTCTAGGCTAGAAAAGTGCAGCAGTTATTTAGACCTTTTGAAGACGAGGGTCAAAACGTTTATTCCCTGAGGGCCACAAAAATGTAAACATTATTTTATGGTGATTCATTTTAAAAAGAAGAGAAAACACCGCTCATCTGTGTGAAGGTGCTGGATAAGGTAGAAAACTATCAAAATAGAAAAAATCCGCCCACTTCTCTCTGCAGTTAGAGTTTTTTAGTCAAGCTTTCGGTCTGAATGGTGATTCATTTAAAAATTTTACTTCATGAAATTGGTTTAAAATTAACATACTAGTAAAAACCGAAACATAAAAATGGTAAAGTATCGTTTTACATCAACCGTCTGCTGGAGAGACAAAATTCACCATCCTAGAAGTGCAGTTGGGCTGTGTGCGATCACTCTAGACTCTAGAGGGCTGCAAATGGTCCCCAGGCGGCACTTTAGACATGTCTGATTTAAGCTAATCCTCTTCTGTATGTCATCATTCTTTCACACTGAGAATTCTCAAGCTTTATTTTTTACAAGGTTGCTCTGGTTAATTGTGGATTGTTGGGTTAATTGATCCGTTTGAATTTGGAGACGTTGACCGCTGTGCCTGCTGGGGTCGTTGTCCTGCTTCATGACCACACACAGCAGTTCAGGTTGACCCGATGACTGCAGTGATCACAAGCAATCTAAGTCGTGTGATACCTCATTACCGTGTAACCCTTCTGTCCTTGATGGGCAGCAACAGCTGCTGCTGGAGCCTTTCCTCTTTGGCGTCGTGTTAAAACAAACCTCCTCGTCCCCCAGAGTGACATCTTTTTCCGGGAGCTCAGAGGTACATTACTCATACGCAGACACAGAGCTGCCAGTCAGTCTTCATTCATACTTAAACATCTCTAATCAGTGATGTAAGAGCTGCTGCTAAACCAAATTCATGAATGCAAACTGAGCAGACTGGGATGAATACATTGGCGGTCTGTAGTGTTTCGAAGCCAATCCACTGTTTCTGGCGTGTGTGTGTGTGTGTGGGTGTGTGTGTGTGTTGCTCTCAGTGATGAATACAGAACTCATTAGAATTTCTGTCATGTCGCAGCAGCGCCTGCAGCATTTTATCTAAAGCACAGCTGAGCGACCGGTCGCGTTTCTGAACAGATCCTCTCCAAACACCTCGTTTTGGACTTTTCAGAGGGCAGTGAGATGGATTTGTTACAGTCTATAAGTAAGTACCTGAGAGATGTTTTTTGAATAGGAAGTTCTCTGCATGAACAAGTTTGTAGCGTTGTGTTTTGATTTTGCCTGCTGGTGGTGGTCAGAGGGACTGGTGGCTGTGCTCAGAAGCCTCACCTCTGTCAGTGCACCCCAGGGCAGCTGTAGCTACATTGACTCTGTACTATACAAGTGTGGGTCATTTATCATTTAATAAATATAAAGCAGGAAAATAATAAACTATTAGTTGACAACAATGCTTTAAGGCATTTATTAATCAGGTATTTTTCAGGAACGTAAATTTACTTTTAAATAAAGCTCAGCAGCACCAGGCTGCCTGCGCAGATGTACCAGATTTAAAATGGGCTCTACTAAAAAAGTTTATTGGCCGGTGTGATGTATAAAAAATGGTTAATATCGGCCTGATATATTGGCCCACCAATATATCAATCTATCCTTATTGGATCTCCAAAAACCCCAGAGGAAGTCTCTAAATACTCTCATACATTCACCAGACTGTTGCTAAGTTTGTCTCTTGCTGCAGAAAGCTCATATAGAATTATGCTGGGTTGGCCATTTTCAGGGCAGAATACCAAAAAGCAGTGAGCCATCTATTATCTGAACAGCCCTTCAGTAGAGCCAGGGGAGCTTGTTTCTGTCTCCAGCAGTCATTAAGTGAGACGAGAGGACACCCTGGACAGGTCCATCACAGGGACACACAAAGACAACCTCTCTCTCTCTCTCTCTCTCTCTCTCTCTCTCTCTCTCTCTCCTCACTCACCCACTCACTCTCTCATGCTCTCTCACTCACTCACTCTCTCACGCTCTCTCACTCACCCACTCACTCTCTCACGCTCTCTCACTCACTCACTCACTCACTCACTCACTCACTCACTCACTCACTCACTCACTCACTCACTCACTCACTCACAGGGACACTTAAAGAGTCTTGGATCAGCCTGACATGCGTGTTTTTGGTCTGTGGGAGGAAACTGGAGCATCTGGAGAAATCCCACACATGCATGGGGAGAACATGCTAAGTCAGGCTGGATCTGAACCAGCAACCTTCCTGCTGAAGCAGCAGTGCTACCAACTGCAGCCCAAGAACAGTGATCCATGAAGGATAAAGCAAGGATTAAATCAGCAGACCTCCTTTTCTGGAAATAAGCCAAAGTTAAATGAGGCCCGAGGCAAAAGGTTGGGTCAGTTGCGTGCGGCCGTTTTGTGTTGCGAGCTTTTGCATGAACACGTTGGTTATGTTTCCCCTCTGAAACTCCACATCTCCAGGAAGTAGAGGGACACAGAGTGGCAGCACAAAGATGTTTTTATGTGACCGGTGTTTGCCGGATCTCCGCTCTGACACGCAGGAGTCACAGCATCACTATAATACTGGTGGTGTCATGATATTTATGGCCCATCATGTCTTTGACCTCTGACAGCTCCGGCCTTACGGCGGTGGGCGTGAGCATGCCCGTGTGCGAGCTTTGTAAAACGGCTCCAGTTTGGGTCGGCCCGACAGCCGTCGTCTCTGTGATTACAGAGCTGTTGAGCGATGGGAGGTCTCTCCGGGCTGCTGTCGTTATTATTCAGCAGCAGGAAGCAGTTTTCTGACAGCGGCGCGTGGTCTGGACTCACATCGTCTCCAGATCTGCACTGATGCATCGACTCAAGCTCTGTAGGGTCAGGGGCTGGTTTTTATTTGTGATGATGAATTAGTCATAAAGCCACAAGAAATGTATCTGCTTTGGAGAATAAAGTCCCATTAACTCAAAACCTGGCAACAGATTCATGTCTGAAGATGTTTTTAATTAGTTTGAATGCAGTATGCATTCAAACTATTGTTTTCCTGTTTCTCTTTATTAGTTTGAATGCAGTATGCATTCAAACTATTGTTTTCCTGTTTCTCTTTATTATTATTCTTCTTCTTCTTCTTCTTCTTATTATTCTGCTTCCGTACGTTTTTTGAACTGTATCTCCTCCTACAGTTTTTCAGCTATTTCAGCAAGTTTGGTATCAAACCGTTCAGCTCGTTCAGCTCTTTCCGGCTATATCTCCTGGTATTGATATCTTCAACCGTTTCTGATTTATTCAGCTTTTTCTGCCATTTTTCAGCCCATTGAAATGAATGGAAAATGCTTAAAATCGCTCAATTTTGAACAAAATCGTTCATCTTTTTGACCTCTTACTTGCCAGGGTTAACTTCAACCTAGAGACTTCATTCAACTTTTAACAAACTCAAAAGAAGTTCAACTATTTCAAATTTTTTCAGCTTCTTGATATCTTTTACGGTTTTTCTATAATCACAGGTTAAACTTGAGGTACGAGTTTTAAATTTCAGGATTTTCTCCTCCGTCCCCCATTCAAAAGAATAGGGCCGAAAACCGACTTTGCTCGACTTCAGGAAGTGCCATGAGAGAACCGTAGAACCGAGGGAAATGAGACTTGCGCTGGATGAAAGCTGACGGATTTTCCTCCGTTTTGAGCTATAATTTATGGACGTACTCCAAAAATTGTGGTCGTAGCGTTAACTAGTTTGGAAAGGTTTTAAAATATTTCTCCTCCCAGCAGCTGGGCTGTGCTGTCCCAAATATGGTCATGCCTTTCCCACTGTGACTGACAGCTTCAGATTCAAATCCCGAAGGGGAAATTCTGCTACGACCACATCTTTTGGGGTAGACGCGTAATTTTCTCAAAAACAGTAGGTTTTTTTGTCTGCTTCGATGGGATGGTCTCGATTTTGCTGTAGCTGCCACGGTTTTTGCGCTATGAGGCTCAGAAGGAGGAGTCAGCCAGATTTTCTCCCATTGGCAGCCATTCAATTTTTTCTCAGCTCAGGTGCTTCGATCGCTCTCCGAGAGCTAAACTGTACTCGTCATATCTCCTACAATATTAAAGATAGGCACACAAAAATTCACACAGAGCACCATCAAAGCCTTCGGCCGCTGACGGTTTTGGAATTTTTCGAACCGGTGCAATAGTTTTCGAATGGTGATGCGAGGTTCGAGNAGATTTTAAGCTTCTTCTTGCTTAATAGAAATACGCACATACACATATTATACATCAAACTGATCAGCTTGGTCTGATGAACCCAGTGCCCCCCCCTCCCTGCTCTCTGATTGGCTGAGAGAGTTCAAGCTTCTTCTTTGTTAACAGAAATACGCACCCAGACATGTTATACATCAAATTGATCAGCTTGGTCTCAGGAAACCAGCCATCCCCTAGCCCTGCTCTCTGATTGGCCGAGAGAGTTCAATCTTCTTCCAAGTTAACAGAAATACGCACCCAGACATGTTATACACCAAATCGATCAGCTTGGACTCAGGAAACCAGCCGTCCACCATCCCTGGTCTTTGATTGGCTGAGAAAGTTTTGAAACCTTAAAGTTCAATTTCTGCTCTTTCTAACAGTATCTCATTCTGCTAACTTTGACAATTGAACTCATTTTCAACTTCACTTCAGTTCTAATGCATGTTCATCATTTTCAGCTGCTAAATTCACAGTTCAGCTAATTGTGAAAATGTAACTATTAAACTATTCCTACTCAAATACCAGCTGTTTAAACATTTCAGCTGTCCAGTTTTTTAAACTGTGTACTGAGATTTCAGTTTTCTGATGTTTAGATTTATTTTCTCTTTTCTCCACTTACTTATTTGGCTTTAATACACTTGGTAGTGATTTTTTGCTCCTAAATCTTTCAATCTTTTCAGCTCATTTTTACAATTACGCTAAATGTTCGCAGCAGAAAACTGCTTATTTCAGTTCAGCTACTCAGCTATCAGTTTCAAAATTCAGCATATCCTGCTAATTTCACAATTCAACTAATTGTGAAAATTTAACTACTTATACTCAAATATGAGCTGTTTAAACATTTTAGCTACTCAGTTTTTTAAACTATGTTTAGAGATTTCAGTTTTCTGCTGGTTCGGATTTTTTTCTCTATTCTCTACTTACTTTTTGGGCTTTTTAAAACTTTTTAGCAATTTTTGCTCCTAAAACTTCAAATACATTCAGCACATTTTGACAATTAAGCTTAGTTTTAGCTTCAATTCAGCTGTTTCAGCTATCGTATTCAGCAACAAAGCATTCAAACGTATTTCTGCAAGAAATGCAATTTATCTAGTTCACTTTATTATCCGTGAGATTTGATCTGAATGATTTGTGTGTTTTGGAGACGATGGGACCTGACCTGGTGTTCGCTTCCATCAGTCTCACGTGGTGAAGTGAAGGAGTGTGGCATTTACACCTGCTCTGTTGGGAGGGACGTTTTATTTGTCTTTTGTGTCTGTGTGTGTGTCGGGACCGCGGGGGTGGAAGTTTTTAACACAAACGTTACAAATGTCACCGCTCTTTCCACTGGTTGACTTTGAAAAGGTGACTCTGTCCTCGTCTTTCTCCCCGTCTCTTTCAGACAAGCTGTTTGGGAAGCGGCTGCTGCAGGCCGGGAGACACTTCATGTCTCATAAGTCTTGGATGAAAACGGTGCCCACAGAGAACTGCGATGTCCTCATGACGTTTGCAGGTCAGGCTCTCAGAAACGACCACAGATTTCCTCTTTTATTACAGCTGAGAACATTTTAATGTGCATAACCTTAACACCTTAAGGAAAGCTGTAATCTATAAATAAAGCTAATTATTTTGCTTGTTGAGCTTTAATAAGCTCGTTATCTTACCCTGAAATAATGAATCTGCCACCAGAAGCAAAAGTAGAGCTAGAAAAATCAGCCATTTTTCTTTTTTGTTTTTATTTGATATTGCTTTTTCTCTTTTATTTGATAAGTGCAGTCAAGTGTAAACGAGAAAGCGAGTGACATTCAGTAAATATCCTGCAGCTAGAATTAAACCCTGATGCGCTGCAGAAAGATTTCAGTTTTGTTGAGTTTCTGGGTCAATTGTTCACCTGCCAGTCTGGTCTCAAAAAATAAAAAAGCTGTAACCCTAATAAAGAAAAATGTGTTGCATTAATGTATTATTTTAATTATTTGTAACAAAGAGAAGAGCTGCAGCTCTATAGAAACAAATGTGTTTTTCTCACAGATGCTACAGATGACCACACGTTACTATGGTTACTGAACCACATCCGACTGGGAATCCCAGAGCTCATCATCCAAATACGACACCATAAGCAAACCGGAGTGTACGCGTTCTTCGTCACTGCTACTTATGAGAAGTAAGGAGCTGGATCATTTATTTGTCTTTCATCTGCAACAAAGGAGTTGCATCTATTAATATAGTTTGTAAGAGACTGTGTTGTAAAAGGCCATAAAAATGATGGAAAAAATGATTTTGTCCATCTAGAATGAGAAGGTTTTCAGTTGATGAGGAGAAAAATGTTCAAAAATACAAAATCTCTATAAATATTTTGACTTTATAAGACATTATTGTTGTTAGACCAAAAAAGAAGGAGGCTTTTTGTGTTTTGATGCTAAAAAAGGAAGACAAAAGCAAACATGTTTTGCTCTGCATCTTAATCTTTCAGGGATTGAATTTTAGTTAAAGTCATTCTATGCAACTTTTCCATATTTTAAATCATGTTCTTGAGCCAGTTTGTGCTAAAATGATCCTTTACAGGGTTAATAAAATGTCACTCAGAACCCCACCGCCCTCTTTGTCCAGAATACCGCACTTGCAACTTCAGAGTGGCGGTCCGGTCTGTTGGACTTAGTAAAATGTGAACTCAGATCAGCTGCCGTGACCCGGTACAGGAGGTGCTGTAGCTGCTGTTTAAACTCCGTCTCTGTGTCTTAATCACCTCATCACTCCAGGCTGAGTTTAGGCGAAGAAGCTACAGCTGTAACTCTCCTCCACCGAGACCTGCATGAGCAAAACTGAACAAACTGCTTATGAATAAAACAACATGTCACGTCTGTCTTGAGGAGTTGGAGGTGTGGTTATTTTTAAATGCTGCTGCTGGATTTAGGCTGCAAATGATAAAAATATCCGTGTTAAATAGGAACTTCCTTATGGTAGTTATTATTTAGCTGCTGCTACAGTGAGGCAGCAGTTTGGCTCATATGGGATGGATCATTAGTGGAAGTGCTTGGTGCCGTCCTCTGCTTCTGGCTGCAGGTTTAATCAAACATTATTTATCCCAGCCAAGTTGTTAGGATTGTATTCACCTATGTCATGCTGCCCAATATGGCCTCTTGTTTTGATACGTTTCCCATTTTACTTTTAGTAAGAACAGGTGGATAATCAGGAGAAAGGTGCTGTTGTGTCATCTGCTGTCTGATTTGATCTGCTGATAATCCCGTGGATGTCTCGCTCTATAGGTGAAAACTTCCAGAGCCTCAGAGTCTGAACATGTTATAAATTGTCTACTTTTTGGCTGAGATTGAGTTGGATCAGTGTCTTGCATGAGAGTTTTTTGGGTCTTTATTCATGAGTGGAGTGGAGAGAGAAATTGACATGCTAATTGGTGCAGCAGGGATAAGATCAGGAGGTCAATAATCCAGCAGAGCCCGTAGAGAAGAGTCGCTGCTTCTGCATCAGAAGCAGCCAGTCGAGGTGGTCCAGCTGTTTAGCGATAACGCTTTCCAGATACCTCCCTGTGGTGGTGTGTCAGACATGTCCCAGCGGAGAGGGAAGGCTCTGGGGGAGAACCAGAATTCACTGAAAGGATTATAATCTGTCAGCTGGCGCTGGATCACATCTGTACCCAGCAGAAAGGCTGGAAGAGGAAGCTGAGGACGAGGGAGGTCTGGAGATCTCAGCTCAGACGTTTGTTCCTGTGACCTGATTTGGGATAAGCTGCAGCACAAAATGGGTGCATAGTTAAAAAGGAAGGGATTGTTGGTTCTGATCCAGAGATCTGGACCGTAGCTTCATCTGAAAACACAATTCTGCCAGCTTCTGCTGCTCTTCTCTGACTCATCATCTGTTACTCATTCTTCTGCTCTGACTTACAGCATGCTCTCCTCGTCTTTTCTGCTGAGATTTAATATTGAATATTACACAATATGTCTGCTAAATCAACACAAACCTTTAAGAAATGTCCCCTCCCAGCAGTGAGGTGGTCTAGTCTGATTCATCCAGGACTGTTTGTGTTTTAGGATCGGGGAAAACGATCTAATGCCTGCAGACCACAGAACACCTTCAAATGCATCTTTATGATGAAATAATATTTTTTAATAATAAGTGAAAATTAAGCCATGCAGAGATCCCTTTAGTTAGTTTGAACCTCAGTGTTTTTCTAATTAAAATATGGTTAAAAATCCTGAAATGAAAATAAAATAAATGATTAAGAAGTCTAAAATAAATGTCATTATTTTATTATAACATTTTTTTCTATAACATTACAGAGTAAAAGCCTTATTTCAGAAGTGATATTTTTCTGCTTTGTCATAAAAATAAATTGGATGGTTGCTTATTTTTTACAACTGAGGAATCGCAGCACACCTTTGCTGTTACTATGCGATCCTTCTCAGAGCTGCTCTCACCGCCTACATGTGTCGTGGCTGAACCAGCAGCAGAATGAAACAGCTTGAGGGTCAGCGTAACGCCGGAGATCTGGGATTTGTAGGCAATCAGTAACAAAGGGAGACGTAACCAGAGACAAATTATCTGCTCGGAAACTTAAAAGCAGTCAAATCTGTGTTGGTGTTGATGCAGCATGCTGCGAGGCGCCGAGGAGATGGGCCTGAGGAAGGCGGTGAAGCCGGAGTTTGGTGGAGGAACGCGAAGCTTCTCCTGTGAAGAGGACTACATTTATGAAAACATAGAGAGCGAGCTGTGCTTTTTCACTTCACAGGTCTGTCTCACACACACACGCACACACAAACATTCACGCAAGCACATACACACACACGCGCACACACACATGCACGCAAGCACATACACACACACGCATGCACACACACATGCACGCAAGCACATACACACACACGCATGCACACACACATACGCATGTGCACACACATGCACGCAAGCACACACACACGCATGCACACACAAATGCATGCATGCAAGGACACGCACATGCATGCACACACACACACATGTACACACACGTGCACACACACTCGCAGCCAATGTCTTCATCTTTCAGAAGTATTTTTGGTCCTCTTGTTGGTGTAGGAGAGGCAGAACATCATCAAATACTGGCTGGACAATCTACGTGCCAAACAGGGGGAGGTTCTGCATAATATCAGCTTCCTGGAGGGACAGCCAATCAGTAAGCAGCACTCAACCAAGGCGCCATCTTTGACTGGTTTTATGAATAGATTATTCACCTATTTGTACCGTGATGCATGCAGTCCAGAGTTTCCTCCTTTATCACTCATGTGTGTTTTTTGTCTTTTCCAGTTCCGGAGCTGAAAGCGAGAGGTGTGATCCAGCAGGTGTTTCCTCTTCACGAGCAGCGGATCCTCGGTCAGCTGATGAAGTCGTGGGTCCAGGCTGTTTGTGAGAAGCAGCCTTTAGGTTCGTATTCAGCTCAGATCGTTGGCTGAAGGTTTTTGATCTTTACTCTAGTTTATTCCATTATCATCATCATCACAGATGACATCTGTGACTACTTTGGGGTGAAGATCGCCATGTATTTTGCCTGGCTGGGTTTCTACACCACCTCTATGCTGTACCCTGCTGTGATCGGCTTCGTGCTTTGGATGCTCACCGAGTCAGATCAGGTGAGGAGGAAACCTTTTATGATCAGAATCATCGCCTCTCTGACCGATCTCAGTCAGAAAACGTCCTCCTGTTTGTGTTTGGGGCCCCTCAGACGAGTCGTGACATCTGCTGCGTAGTGTTTGCACTGTTCAACGTGGTTTGGGCCACTCTCTTCCTGGAGCGGTGGAAGAGGAGGGGGGCCGAGCTGGCGTACAAGTGGGGAACTCTGGACACGCCCGCCGAATCCCTGGAGGAGCCGCGGCCTCAGTTCCGGGTGAGAGCAGCTACAGCTCTGGTTCCTCTCTGTTCTTTCACGTTGCTTCATGCGTTCTGTCCACAGGGAATCAAGCGCTGCAGTCCGATAACGGGACGGGAGGAGTTCTACTATCCTCCGTGGCGAAGGCGGGTGTTCAGGTGGCTGGTCAGCCTGCCCATCTGCATCCTGTGTCTCTGCTTCGTCTTCCTGGTCATGCTCGTCTGCTTTGAGCTGCAGGTCGGTCACCCGTCATCACCAGTTTGTTTGAGTTCTTTTTGAACGTGGCAGGAATAACAACCATGAGTGACACGACTTATGGATGTGGATGGTTCAAAATCAGATCATGACTCTCATCTATGAGGTCTAAGGGATAAAAAGCTGCTTCCATGTCCTGCAGGAGTTTGTGATGGGGATCAAGGAAATGCCTCGGCTCGCCCGCTTCATCCCCAAAATCATGCTCGCCATCACTGTGACTGCATGTGACGAGGTGTACAGGAAGATCGCCTGCTGGCTCAACGACATGGGTGAGAGCCATTTTTAGCCATTTAGATGAATCATAAATCATAATTAGCATTTCTTTTTGTATTTCTAGTGTTGACAGTTTTTTTTTAATGTTTCCATAGAAAACTACAGACTCCAGAGTGCCTATGAGAAAAATCTCATCATCAAGATGGTTCTTGTTAGTAGATTTTCTCACTACAGATGTGATCAAATCGATTGTCTTTGTTTTGTTTTTTGCACATTTGACTTGTTTGCATCCTCTTGCGTTTGTTTTCTTGCAGTTTCAGTTTGTAAATTCTTATCTCAGCCTTTTTTACATCGGATTCTACCTCAAAGACATGGAGCGCCTGAAGGAGGTACGAATCAACTCGCTTCAAATGTTTACAATAAGAGTTGTCCGTCTGTTCATATTAGCCTATGTGTTCAAATGTGTCTCAGTTATAGAGTCTGCTGCAGGTTGAGTCGATTTTAAGGGCGTACTTCCTTCCTTGTCAAAATTCAGATGACTGTATTCTCCTGTTTTCATACTTCATGCTTTTATTTTGAAGGATTTAGCTTGGACAACAAACTAATTGTTTTAAAGAGCCAATTTAGTCAATATCTCCAGATTCTTTATGTGAATTGTGTATTTTTTTGCAGTTCACTTTCCACTCATACACATTATTTTCAGTCTGTCAGTTTCTTTGAACTTCCACATTTTTCCTGAGTTTCTCAAAACTCAGAGTACAGAGAAGTTTTTCTGTTTATTTCTCACTCAGTCAGGTTTCTCCTCCTCTGCAGATGAGCAGGTGACCACGATGTTATTATTGCAACTAATAATTAAAACCATAAAAGTAATCCCGAGTTTTAATGGTGTTTAATTAGCCGTTAAGCCTATCTGTACCCAACACTCTGAGCATTTTCCTTTTTGTTCTGCAACATCAGTAATTCTGAACGTGTTTACTGTCATCAGACTTTTTGTCAAACTGCTCCTAAATCCTCTGGATCCTCTTTTATTGGATTTAATTAAGATAATTGCAGAGAGATTCTCATAAACACGACTCTGGAACAAACACTGAGCTTTTTGGTGTTCGACACACTTCTACAGGTGAAACTCACAACTTAGAATATGGTGCAAAAGTTAATTTATGTCAACTTATAAGGTGAAACTAATCTATCAGATGGACTCATTATTCCATGCAAAGCCAGATATTTCAGCCTTTATTTGTTATAATTGTGATGATCATGGCTTACAGCTGATGAAAACCCCAGACTATTAGAATATTCTAGACTCAAAGTGTCACTCTAATCAGCTGATGAATCCAAAACACCTGGAAAGGGCTCATGAGCCTTTAGATGGTCTCGCAGTCTAAGCTGAATTACTGAAATAAATGCACTTTTGCACCATATTCTCATTTTTTTGAGTTTTTCAGGTTTATATTTTTAGCTTCCAAGTCCTTATTGGGTGTCCTGTCTTCATCAGATGCTGGCCACGCTCCTCATCATCCGCCAGTTCCTTCAGAACGTGAAGGAGGTGCTGCAGCCTTACCTGTACGAGCGCCACAAACTGGGGGAGCTCTCTCTGAGAGCCGTGTGGGACCTGCTGCTCACCGTGCTGCTGAAATACGGCCGGCTGGCGGCTGGGAAGGCCCAGGCCTCCCCCACGGACCAGACCGTGCCAGGACCTGGACTGAGGGGCAGCAGGCTCGGCGCGGGGCAGCCGGACCGAAGGTCTCTTGGTTTAAAGCCTGAACGTGTGCTCTAGACTTGCTAGCGCAGATCATTTACATTAACAGTGTTAGTCACCAGAAACACGACGGCTTGGGTTCAAACAGGAAGTCACTCCATCCTCCTCTGTCATTGTTTGTGTGCTGTTATGATTTACGCCTGTCAGGCGTTTAGAGAGCAGACTCTCAGAGCGGTTTACACGCTGTCTGACGTCTGGTCGTCCCTTTAACTCCTCGCAGGGAGAAGAAGTGTTTGAACGGAGGATGTGGAGTGCCTGATGAAGAGGAGGGAGGTGAGAGGGACGAGGCTGACAGCGGGAGGTTCAGCGAAGGAGAGACGGAGGAGGAGAGCAGTCTGATTGACTGCGGTTTGAAGCTGAGGAAAGTCAGCTTCATAGAGAAGGTACAAGCAGCATCCTCACGCCGCTGAACTTTGTGGGGGTAAAAATAGTAACACGAGCTGTTGTGGGCTGTTTGTGTCGTCGCTAAGGTGGACAGAAGGCCGGTCTGTGGTGGAGCCCCCCTGGAAAACAGTTTCCTGGAAGAAGGGAGCCCCACGATGGTGGAAAAGGGAATGGACCCTGCCTCTGTGTTTGAAATGTGCGATGACGACGATGATAATGGAATCCATGATGTAAAAGAGTCGGGAGGAGGCGGGACTGAGGGAATTAACGCTGCTGCTGCTGCTGGTGGTGCCGCGGCGCTGCCCTCTGCCTCTGAGAGCAGCGCATTACTGCGACACAGAAGAAGAGGCCAAAGCGTCGAGAAGAGCGACACTAAAACCACTAGAGAGTCCTGGATGGATCCTCCTGAGGAGACGGAGAGCACCACTCTCACTCAGGCTGAGCTGGAGAGCTGCATGCAGACGTATGCTGTAAGAAGGATCCTCTGATCATCCTGAACTTTACAATAATCTGGCTGTTATTTTAACGCCGTCATTATTCAGACTCAAATGAAGATGATTTGTTAAGAAAATGGAAATTTTATTATTCTATTAGAAAAAAATCACATGGTTATTTCTGCTTTACTAATTCAAACTGGGAGGAAAATCTAATTTTATCACCAGAATAAACACTCTGCTGTGCGTCTGTAAACAGGAAGCAAACAAAAGATCTCAGCTACAGAAATTGTGCCAAATATGAGCTTCAGATCATTTTTAGTCTCCCTTCTGTCCCTCCTTTATAATTATTTTTATTCTAGATTAATTTAAAATAGCTTAAAAACCATTTTGACATGTTAGAATCATCCCAAATATGATTTTGACGCGTCCCTTTTTAAGGACACCTTCCACGACTACCAGGAGATGTTTGTCCAGTTTGGCTACGTGGTGCTCTTCTCCTCCGCCTTTCCTCTGGCCGCCATGTGCGCGCTCATCAACAACATCATCGAGATCCGCAGCGATGCGTTCAAGCTGTGCACCGGGCTGCAGCGGCCGTTCGGAGTCCGAGTGGAGAGCATCGGCCAGTGGCAGGTGAGAGACTGACTCACCAGGCTGTCGGCTAACGGGGACAGATGAAATGTTCTGATGCCGGTGTCATATGGTGTGTGGGTGGGTCTGAAACTCAGAAAGTATCTCATCGTTATGTAAAGAGAGTTAACATTTGCTGTAACAAAGTCATTTAAGTTGAAATCTGGCAGCTCCCTCCTGGTTTAAACGGACCACGTTTTTGTCTCCTACTCAGACGGCGATGGAAGCCATGGGTCTGATCGCCATCATCGTGAACTGCTACCTGATTGGTCAGTGCGGTCAGCTGCAGCGCCTCTTCCCGTGGCTCAGTCCTGAGATGGCCATCATCTCCATCGTCATCCTCGAGGTAGAGCTGTGCTTTAAAGTTAAAGTCCTATTAGTCGTCACACACTGGTGAAACTTGTTCTCCGCATTTGACCCATCCCCTGGGGGAGCGGTGAGCTGCAGACACGGCCGCATGTGGGAACTATTTGGTGGTTTAAACTCCCCAATCCAACCCCTTAATGCTGAGGGTCAAGCAGAGAGGCATTGGGTCCCATTTTTAAAGGAGTCATCACCTGAAATTTTCACTTTTCCACTTGAAAAAATGTCTATGATGGCTTCCTAATGATTTTTCACTGGGCGAGAAGCTGATATTTAACATTGAAGCGTTTGTTTAATCTTGCCTTCTTCAACCAGCTCACATGCACCCCACGAGCACGCGCACTCCAAAGCAAGAAGTTGAGCTCTGGCCTATATGTCGTCACAAAGGCCGAATATAACCAAATATGAACCAGCAGCGAACAAACCAGCACAACAAAGCTCATTTCATAACGTGAAACGCATAAATTATGTCTTACCGCTGCTGATCCGTGTTACGGGGAAAATAATCCACTTGGTTTGTGTATCCGATCTTCACAACAGCATGGTGAGCCGACGCCAGGCTGTTTAGCTTGCTTTGTCCCATCCAGACTGTTTACAGATCTCCAATGCCATGTCCCATCATTTTCCGGTTTACGGCGCTTCGCTGAAAAAAAATAACTCAACAACAAGCGAGGAAGCCATTACGCACGAGGCGATGCTCGGGCTCGTACTGTTGGATCCAGTGGGTCACTGCCAGGTCAGGTTCAGTTATAACTTTTGTTATTTTGGAGCAAGAGTGAGGGAAGGGTGGAGCGTGAGATCGACAGGCGGATTGGTGCTGCATCTGCAGTGATGGGGGCGTTGTACCGGTCTGTTGTGGTGAAGAGAGAGCTGAGTCGAAAGGCGAAGCTCTCAATTTACTGGTCGATCTACGTTCCTACCCTCACCTATGATCACGAGCTTTGGGTAGTGACCGAAAGAACGAGATTGGGAATACAAGCGGCCGAAATGAGTTTTCTTCGCAGGGTGGCTGGACTCTCCCTTAGAGATAGGGTGAGAAGCTCGGCCATCCAGGAGGGGCTCGGAGTAGACCCGCTGCTCCTCCACATCGAGAGGAGCCAGTTGAGGTGGCTCGGGCATCTGATTAGGATGCCTCCTGGACGCCTCCCTGGTGAGGTTTTCCGGGCACGTCCAACCGGGAGGAGACCCAGGACACGCTGGAGAGATTATGTCTCTCGGCTGGCCTGGGAACGCCTTGGGATTCCCCCGGAGGAGCTGGCCCAAGTGGCTGGGGAGAGGGAGGTCTGGGCTTCCCTCCTTAAGCTGCTGCCCCCGCGACCCGACTCCGGATAAGCGGGAGAAAATGGATGGATGGAGCAAGATGCTGAAGCTGCTTCCTGCTTCCTTCCACCAATCAACGCGTTCCTCAGTCTCGCGCGCGTCCTACACAGTCGAAATATCACGTGTGATCTCACGAGAAAATATGCCCTTTACAAAAAGAATCAGAAAAGCACATTTTTAATTTATTTTTCCAATACAATTAATTTTAATGGTCTAAAAGACTATAATAGGACGTAGATATCCACGGTATTATAGGTGATGACTCCATTAAAGTCTTTGGCATGACCCGACCAGGGATTTGAACCCATGACCTCCCAGTCTCAGGGCAGACACTCATCCCACTGGGCCACCCAAACTCCCAGTGCCTCCCAGGACACTAGGAATTTTATTGTGTCCTTATGTGTTTGTTAACAAACACATCTGATGAACTTCTGGACTTGAGCTCAAGTTTGGTGTTAGTATCTGATTTTCTGTCTAGTTCAACCATGAAGGAAAGTTGTCTGATGTCCTCCCAGCCTTCAGTATTTTTACATCCTGGTCCTGTCAGCGCTCCACTCAGCTGCCGAAGGAGGTGAACAGCTTCCAGCTCCGTCTTGGCCCAGTAAAGAAGTCAGGCGTATCAGAAGGACAGTTTTACAGCCCGCATGTTCTTCAGGGAGAAATCTGACGTCTGGTACGGACATGGTTCTTCAGTTAAAGGTTATTTTATCGTCTGTTCCAGCACTTTGCCATCCTCCTGAAGTACATCATCCACGTAGCTATTCCTGACATTCCTACCTGGGTCAAAGACGAGATGGCCAAGCTGGACTATCAGCGCAGGGAGGCCTTTAAGGTAAACGTTCAGACTTTTTTACTGCAGCACATCTGGATAGCCTGCTGCAAAGAGAGCAGCGGTCACTGCAACACTGGTGCAGAGCTCCTGTAGTACGGGTGGAAACATTTGAAATAGTTAGCGAGGTTAGTGCTGATGCTAGTAAACACACTGAGTGAGTTTTTTTTCCTCCTTTCTCTGCAGAAGCACGAGCGGCAGGCGCAGCAGCATTACCAGCAGCTGCAGAGGAGGAAGAGGGAGGAGGAGGAGAGGCAGAGGCAGGCGGAGCACATGGCCCGCAGAGAACGGGAACGAGACGACAGCAAAGGCGACTCCTCCGGGGATCACCACCACGACAAGAATCACGGAGGCAAGTCTCGCTCTGGAGGCGGGCCCGGTGGCTCAGACAAACCCAAGAGACCCAGCTCCCTGCTGGCTAATAACAACGTGATGAAGCTGAAGCAGATCATCCCGCTGCAGAGCAAGTTCTCCTCCAGCGGCGCCCGCTCCCCGCAGTCGCCCACCGGCAGTGAGCCCAAACTCCCCGGGTTTTTGAGCTTCAAGTTCCTCAAGTCCCCCGAGAACAAGAAGGAAGGCGGCGCGGCCTCCTCCGCTGCCGCCGCCAACACCACGGCAACGTCCTCTTCATCATCTTCATCTTCACTATCAGGTAGCAGCTCTCAGGAGCGATCTCAGTCACCCAGTAAAGCCTTCAACCCTGGGAAGCTGTTTAACTTTGGGAAATCGGAAGGAGGAGCGTGTGTGAATGGAGCTCCGGGGCCCAAATCTTCAGAGGGATCATCTTCATCGTCACAGACATCTGATAAACAAGCATCCCGATCGGACCTGAACGGCGTTCCCGATGAGATCCCTTCCCCTCCAGGGGAAGGGTCTGAAAACGGACACACAGCTGACTCGGAACCCGGCCAGTTCTAAAATCTAGAGGCTCGCCGGGGCGAAACCCATCTCTGATCACACATCAGCCCAGAGTTGATGTGCTTACTGTGAGAAAAGGCCTGCCGTACCTTCGCGTGCCGGCACAGCCACGCGTACCGGTACGAGGAGCAAAGAGCTGACGACGGGAGACCAATCTTGTTTCTGTTTGCCTTTTTTTTTTAAATTTCTTCTCTTTTTTTTGCAGAGAGACAAAAAAACAAACAAACGTAAGCCCTTCTATCATGACCGAGTAAAATCACACATTCAAATTCTTCCTGTTCTGCAATACATAAAGAAATGCATGAGCTGCGTTTCCACTATTTTAAGCCTTTAAAGCAGAAATCTCTGTTTCTTCATCTCAATCAGAAATTGTAAGCATCTCTGTGGCATCGCAGAAAATAACAGCCTGGTTTAGGAAGACGAGGTCAGAAAGTAATTACTGGTGGTGTGAACGGATTACCTGCTACTCTAAAAATAACTTTAGTTTTAAAGCTACGGCGTCACGAGTGATCCTTTTTTCTCTTTTGTAGTGTGAGGATTTCTTCTCTCGAAGCAGAAAAATTGAAAAGCAATATCGGTCGGTGTTTTAATGACTCCAGTCAATCATCGCTAAAAGCCCTCCATTAATCCTCCTCCCTGATAGATCACCGGCTTTATTTTGAAAAGCAGTTGTGATGCTTTCAGCCTTTCCTCCTTTCTGGTGGCAGATTTGTTTGAAAACAAAGTAAAGAGCTTAGTGAGTCAAGCTGTCAGTGCCAGTATTTTCCCCCCTCAAGAGAAAATGGAAAAGACAAAAAAAAAAAAAGAAGAAGAAGCAGAAGTGAGCGGATGAAGGTGATTTAGAGAAAGTGGAGCATGGATGCCTGTTGCGTGCTGTTCTCCATCCAAGCCTGTAGAGCGCCTGTAAACACAGATGGTGCTTCGTTTCACACACTCCAGCCAGACTTGGCAAACGAGTCGAGATAAGAAACCTGCACTAAACCCCGACGACCCGCGTAGACACGTCTCTGGAGAGGAGAGACCCACACCAGCCTGATTCACGTCGTTATGCAAAAGCCGTTTATTTGAAATGAATATCCTCGCTGCTGTTTGGTTGATTTTACAATATTTTTTATTATGGTTGTTTTCATGATCTTTTCTCATACGCAGATTCTTTTTTAACCACGCTGTATTTTACACATAATACTGTTAACCTGAAATGTGCAAAAGGTTTAGGCACAGTCTGTCCCTGGTGCTCGTCACCAGGAAGTTTGGGTCACTTGGTTCTATAGTAACCAGTTATTTTTTACACTGTTCCATCATCGATCACTATAAACTCAGTGGGACCTAAAATTATCACTTTGAAGCAGAAAACTGGAGTTTTTTTCAGAGGGCACCATCTAGAGGCATAAAAATGAATGACACCATAAGCCCCTCTCTCTACTTCCATGATTACAGCTAAAAACGCCTCTCGCTTGTGAATGCACACCTTTAGCCAAACAACAGAGCTGAAACACGTTTTACTTTTATTATTCTCATGTTCTGCTGTTTGTTTATATTTAGTTTAGAGACTTGTCCATAAGAAACGTCGCCAATGGCGCGTGCTCGCTCTGTGATTGACATCCGTACGTAAGCGGGCGTCTAATGCTATTGGCTAACTGCGCTAAAGTCAAATTGCATGGAGCTCCAAATAAACTAAAAATGACGCATTGCCTACATTATGTTACAGTACAGGGTGTGGCTATCACTCCTAGGGATTTCTAAAAGATATGTAATTCCTGAAAGTGGGAAAACTCCGGATTGTAGCTTTAAGGTCTTGTTTCCATGCATCCATCCATTTTCAATACCCGCTTATCCATGCAGGGGGGCTGGTGCCTATCTGTAGCAGTCTTTGGGCGCGCAGGCGGGGTACACCCTGGACAGGTTGCCAGGGCAACACAGAGACACACAGGACAACCAACCAAACACACACACACACACACACACACCTAAGGACAATGTTAGAGAGCCCAATCAACCTGACAGTCATATTTTTGGACTGTAGGAGGAAGTCGGGATACCCGGAGAGAACCCATGCATGCACAGGGAGAACATGCAAACTCCATGCAGAAAGACCCCAGGCCGGGATTTGAACCCAGGACCTTCTTGCTGCAAGGCAACAGCACTAACCACTGTGTGCACCCCCCCGATGTTTCAAAATCTGTAAAACCGACCGAGATCCCAAACATCTGATCGTGCCGAAAGCTTTTGCACCGAAAACTTTACATTAAAAAGTGTTTTTTCATTAATCATTTAAAAGCCTGTATTCACCTCTGCAGGGTCTCCATGACCTTTAACCCCTAACACAGTTTGTCAGCATTAGCTGCACAGTTTGAGAGTTTAGGTGTGGTTTGGAAGGGAAACGCGTTAGAAAACAACATTAGTAAATGTTTCAGAGGCCATAGCACTGCACTGTGGGATGAGAGACATCAGCTATGCATTTACACACGTTCACCTCTGACAAGGTCTTTGGCAATAACACAGAGCTGAGGTTGTAATACAATAAGTCCAGACTGACGTGGTCACCTCCAGTTTCAGTTGCGTTATTTTATCTCTTAAACTTTACGGTTAGCTTCCTGAAGTCTTCATTCTGACCCATAAAGAAGATCATCCATCCCAACCTGAAATCTCATATTTTGTTCCTCTTTAACGTGCAAATCTTGTCTGTTCGGTTCAATTTTTCCAGTAAAAGAATAAAAATAAACAGAAGCAAAAAGATCTAATGCAATAGAGGGAAAACATCACTTTACCATCAGTAGAGCGTGTCCTTTTTAATGTTTCCAACACTTGATTGTAAGTGAGACGTAGATCCTCAGTGTTTTAGTGTAAATCTCACAGGCTGGGGTTGTTGCAGAACAACAGCCTAACAGATGTAGACGTTAGCTGAGCTCAGGCTCAGAAAAAACGCTGTAGTTTGCAGCTTTTGGGTTTCAGGACTGAGGGACGTCACCGTGCAGAAGAGTCCATTTATCATCATCTGTGAACTTGTGCAGAGGAAGCGATTTAAAAAAGAAGCAGAGGGCAAAGGTCGACGTATGTGCTGATGCTGCTGCATCCCAGCGAGCAGGCCTTCCATCCGTCCAGGTGAAACCAACATTTATATGGAACGATAAATATGTTTGTCTTTGGACTCGAGGCAGCTGCAACAGTGGAATAAACAGTAGATCAAATAGATTTTAAACATTATCAGGCTGAGGACCAGCATCCTTCTAATAAAGAGAGCAGCCCACTCCCCCATCACACACCTTTGGCTCTTCAGACCGTCTGATCTAATCTGTGGGATTATTAATGCAGGGATGGATTTGGTAACTGTTTTTGGTTTGGATGTGAAGTGTTAAGATTCTCCCCACAGCTACAATAAAGCCCTGACCCCAACCTCCAAATTAAAACATCTCCACAGAAGCCTCACTGACTTCAAACATCAAACGCTCTTCCAATGTACAAAAAAAAAACTTTTAAAGAAAAATACTGGGAAATGGGATTATTTATTTCTTTTATTTTGTCATATTTTTGTAAAATCTGAAAAAATAGTTAATAAAACTTTTCAAATGCATTTTGGGTGTGGATGTTTGTTCCTTTTAAAGAGGTCCTTCTCTGAGACCATTTTTTTTACTTATTTTTGAAAACGATCGGTCACTTGAGTTTTTCATGCAGGCTGAACATGAAAATAGTCTCCTACACCTACCTGCTGCATTAGCTTCTGAGAGAAAATAAACTCTAGGATTAGAAAATCCTGACAGATCTACGTCACACTGTCACTTAACATTCATGGACTCACCCATCTTGACTCACGACGGGGAAGGCTGTTGTTGGTTTAGCGTCCAGGAAACAGCAGAGAACGTCTGGGCTAGTAGAAGCTAACCGTTAGCATTAGCAACTCCACCACACAGCAGATCTCCAGGCTTGTGTTATTTGTGGAGATAAAACATCAACGTTGCAGAGCAGACAGTGGTAGAGTCATGTTGCTGTTAGCCAATCGGAGGCGAGATGTCCTAATATCAGGAAGTAAGACTCCAGATCCTGTCGTCTGAAGCTAATTTCTCCTCTGGCTGAATTCTCCGTGCTGAAACAGAGAACGACTTACAAGGCATTCATTCCTACTAGAGACCACTGCAAATGTATTAAAAATATGAGCGAAGGACCTCAAAATATTTTTTCTTACAAATAACTATTTACAGATGAAACCCGAGTAAAACGATTTCCACTGAGGATATGACCTCATTTTGGAAATTCAGAAAAGCAAAATCAGATCAGTGATTGGTGAAATGTGAAAAGTATCGACCCTGACGGACTAATCTGGTTTCACGGCACATTTTAAACACCACATGACAAAACATCCAGTTTTCAGTCAAGCTTTATTTGAGCAAAGCTTAAAAGAACATCTGACCGAACACACATGATGGGGCAAGGCTTCAGGTGTAGCCCAACAGTCTATCAGAGCAGAAGCATCATGTGAAAAACAAGCGGGGTGTTTCCCCTGCAGGTAGGAACCACACGGTCCACCCACACCGCATAAAAGGAACAGGAGGAGGCTTGGATGAGAATCTGCAGGGCGACGATAAGAATGAGACGCTTTAGTCAGTGTTGCGGTTTCTGATGCCGTAATAAACAGAACGAGGCGAGCGGGCTACTGCATGTTGCTGTGCATGCTTAGCAATCACACGGATGAGGTGAACTCTGCAGCTACGCCGGGGAGGAAAGTAGATCCAAACCAGAAGTCGTAAGGCCTCTTGGCTGATGCCTTTTCTAAGTCACACAAGACAACACCGTCTCTAATTTCTAACTGGTTCTGGAGGGAACAGAGAAAGCAACAACATGCAGGACCAGATCAGATCCACCAGGAAACAGGGCACTTTTCATCATATCCACGGGAGAGGGATTCTCCATTAGACTCACAACATAAAGCATTCTTCATCATTCTCCTTATATTGCTCAATAGTTTTCACTCTGTGCTGTTACCAGGTTGTGCAACTGAAGATGTTTTTAGGAAGAAATGTTTCCTCGTTTCACCGTTTCTGTAGAATATTTAGCTTTGAGAAAATCCCACTTTTCTAAGTCTGAAGTTGCCAAAATGTAAAACGCATTAAAACCAACTTAGATCCTGCAGCAGAACCTATAACATACACCTTAGTAGGGGGGTTAGGAAGAGATGGCTCAACGTTGTGCTCTTCGTCACAGTGCTTTCATGGGTTTGTGGATCTAAACAGTTTTCCCAGATGTTGCAATGCCCCCCCATTAGGATAAAAAGTGGGCAGTGAAACAGAGCGGGCACTGTGGCTGGCAGGAAGCTCATTGCCATACATAAACAACAACAACAATAACAGGTATTATAATAAAATTATAACAGTAACAAAATGCTCACACTGATCAGACTTCTCCAGTGGACAGAAAACTACACAAGTTAGAGTTTTTAAAAGTAGCGTCTGACCTTCTCTGTTAAGTCTGTCTCTCCTACAGCTACACACTTTGAATACTCGCTGACCTCTCTCTCTCTCACTCTCTCTCTCTCTCACACACCCACACACACACCCACACACACACACACACGCACACGCACACGCACACACACACACACACACACACACACACACACACACACACTTTTATGAATCCTCGTTCATCTCTTGGCTGTCTGTCCTAGCGATCTTCCTGGGGGGTGCAGGGCTGTCTCCTTCTCCTTGTTCCTGTTCCCTTTTCTTCGCTGCATTCTGCTTAAAAACAAGAGATTTTCCAGCAGTCAGTAAAAAAAAATCAATTATAACAGACGACCCTCTAAAGCGTGTTTCACACAGAATGTGGAGCGGTTTCCATACGGCTTCCAGACGGACTGTCATTCACACCGACTGCAGATCGAGTGCTGAACGTCTCCAGGAGTGGAGTGCACCAGCTGGTCATAACTTAAGCCAGACGTAAGGACTGGAGTTAGTACCGAGTGCACCAACTCAGACTAGGACCAGTCGCAGCTGCGCCGGGGCGTATGGTGCACGTTCACGAAGATGCAAACGTTGCTGTGCTCGTTGCCTAGCAACGCATCGGCCCAAGCGCAGCAAGGATGGAAGAGGGAGGCAACTTTCTACAAAATTTAATAACACAAATACTTAAAACAAAATGCTGTTTGGAAGATGATCTTGGCTGCCATCAATAACGAGTGTGACGGCTGAGTGCGTACAGTTGAGGACCAGTCTGCTCTTCAAAATCCCCAGACTGGTGGGGGTCCTCTTCCATAAGCTTCGCTATACAGCCCTATGATTATAGATATTTTTGCAGCGGATTCACCTGCTTTTGTTGACCTTCATGGCGTCGTTCAGCGCCCGACGTGTTACCCGATGAAGAGATCTGTGAGGATGAGTTCACTTCCTCAGACCGAGAACGCTGCATCCAGGAAAATCATCGGAATAGGTGAACTAAATGGCTCATATGGATTATTATTATACACAATGATCTAATAAAACAGTGCTTAAACACACACAGGAATAAACACATTCATCGGCTGCATCCTCAGTGGTTAGCTTCTCCGTCTGCACATGTAGGCTGTTACTTATTTACACACATAAAATAACTCTAGGCCTAGATCTTCCAACTTATGCCTGGTCCACACCTGGTGTAAAAGTCACACCTGAGTGGTGCACTCGTCTTAACAACAAGCTGGGCGTAACTTTCAGATCTACGTGGACTTAAGGTCACACCCGGCCGTACGCCCAGCTGGTGCACTCCGCTCCAGATATCTGCTCCCTCCCACAAGATATTCCTGTAAAAATAACATGAACTTCCTGCCTGGCTCGTGCAATTTCTTCAGCTTCGTGACAAATAGACTCCATGCAGAAACGTTAAAGAGCTCCGGGTCCTCACCACAGCAGGTGTGAACGCTCTGATTAGACTCAATGATTTTTTATCTTTGCAGAAGCCGTACGGAAACCGGACCGCATCCGTTCCCCGTTCGGTGTGAACGAGGCTTAAGTGAGGCTAGAGTCAAGCACATGCTCACCTTTTTGTCCCACTGCTGATGCAGGTAACGCAGGAGGATGTTTGTTTTCTCTGTTACAATAACTGAAACCAACAAGGACAACAGATTAGCACCCAAACACAAGGCTGGACTGGGTAGGTCACAGTTAAAACACACGATCTGTTAGGACCAGGTGTTCCGTCTTATAAAGGAATCTATATTAATAAAGTGTTGCTGTTTTATTCTCCCAGACTCACTCTGTTCAGATGGGTATTCACGTGTTGGAAGGTAAACAGAAGGTCTTCGATTCTAGAAGATGAATCAGAAATTAGATTAGATGATGCAGCATCCATTTATAATGAATTAGTCTACATGGAAAAGGGTCAAACGTCCCCTAACGAAGAGAAAGGGCTCATTTTTAAATTTGACTTTTAAAGAATGTGAGTCAAACTTGGATGAATGGTGTAAGAAAGGAAGTCTCAAATAAATACTTCTGAATTGATCGGGTTGCTTTTACAGTAAAGCATCACTGTTGACCTGTACTGATCAGCTTTGCTGTGTTCCACTGAGTGCAGAAGACAGTGCATCCCATTATATCATATTGCTTCGGTATCCTGTTACATCATCAACGCATCATCGAGTGACCCAAAGAAGATGAAGATCACAATGCTCTTATTGTCTTCCACGGAAAATATTCTATACTTTCTAATTCAAGCTGCCTGCAATCCTCTATGGGGTTCCGAATGTGCCAAAAATGTGTCCTTGGATTCTGCTGCATTGTGGAGTAACATGTCATGACATTTAACATCATCTGTTTTATTAAATTGTTCTGCATTGCTGTAATGTTATAGTCTTCCAGTGTATTTCCACTGTATTGTCTTCTCGTGTTGTCACGTGATGTTGTTATAAGTTGTTGTCAGGTGTTGGTTTTACCTGATTTGTCTTATTTTGTTGTCCAGCCTTGTTGTCACATGCTGTTGTCTAGTCTGTCGTTACACTCTGTCGACACATGCTGTTGTTACACTGTGTCGACACATGCTGTTGTTACATTCTGTCGACACATGCTGTTGTCTAGTCTGTCGACACATGCTGTTGTTACACTCTGTCGACACATGCTGTTGTTACACTCTGTCGACAAATGCTGTTGTCTTAGTCTGTAGTTACACTCTGTCGACACATGCTGTAGTTACACTCTGTCGACACATGCTGTAGTTACACTCTGTCGACACATGCTGTTGTCTTAGTCTGTCGTTACACTCTGTCGACACATGCTGTTGTCTTAGTCTGTTGTTACACTCTGTCGACACATGCTGTTGTCTTTTTTTCAAAGTCTTTGGTATGACCCGACCGGGAATCGAACCCTGATCTCCCAGTCCCAGGGCGGACACTCTACCACTAGGCCACCGGAGCTCTGTCGACACATGCTGTTGTTACACTCTGTCGACACATGCTGTTGTCTTCGTCTGTTGTTACACTCTGTCGACACATGCTGTAGTTACACTCTGTCGACACATGCTGTTGTCTTAGTCTGTTGTTCCACTCTGTCGACACATGCTGTTGTCTTTTTTTCAAAGTCTTTGGTATTACCCGACCGGGAATCGAACCCTGATCTCCCAGTCCCAGGGCGGACACTCTACCACTAGGCCACCGGAGCTCTGTCGACACATGCTGTTGTCTAGTCTGTTGTTGACATCACGGGTCGACAGAGTGTAACAACAGACTAGACAACAGCATGTGACAACAAGGCTGGACAACAAAATAAGACAAATCAGGTAAAACCAACACCTGACAACAACTTATAACAACAGACCAGCCAACATCACTTGACAACACGGGAAGACAATTACTCCACAATGCAGCAGAATCCAAGGACACATTTTTAAAACGGATGATGTTAAATGTCATGACATGTTACTTCACAATGCAGCAGAATCCAAGGACACATTTTTGGCACATTCGGAACCCCATACACAAGAAGACAAGTTCTATACAAGAGTGGAAATACACTGGACCAATTTAATAAAACGGATGATGTTAAATGTCATGACATGTTACTCCACAATGCAGCAGAATCCAAGGACACATTTTTAAAACGGATGATGTTAAATGTCATGACATGTTACTCCACAATGCTGCAGAATTCAAGGACACATTTTTGGCACATTCGGAACCCCATAATCCTCATCTTGTTTATAAATAACTACACCAATATCCAGATGAGTGTTTGGCGTTGATCCTGCTATGGATGCACAGCAGGTTTCGTATTGAATCAGAATGTTAGATTTGACATCCAGATGTTATTCTTGTTTTATCTATTCATTTCGTTGTCAGAAACCTAAAAACAAACAGCTTTACGTCCAACTTTCAAATACAAACATCACACTTGGAAAAACGTCCAGAGCTAATCTGTTAAATAAAAATGCAACATTAGTTTGAGTCAATAATCGGATCGATTTCAGGACACAATCTCTACACTGAGGGATTCTTTTCATCTGTCAGTACAACATGTTCCAGTGCAGAGGAGACAAACATGTCAGTTTTTACTTACTGATGCTTTACAAACGGAGTCTGCGTGGAATCTGCTGAAGTTGCTCTTATTGTAAACTGGAAGTCCTTTCAAGAAATCGGCCTGAGGAAAGAGAAGGTTCTGATTTGTGCTGTTTGATTTTTCAGGATCACAACCCAAACAGGTTAAATGATAAATGACCCGCACTTGCAGTTCAGAGTCAGAGGACTCCAAAGGGCTTTACACAAGTGAATGACTTGTCATGAAAGCTGATGGGGTTATTAAAGGTCAAAAGTCTAAATTATTGGTTGATATCAGTATTTACCAAAGTCAAGACTGGGCGTCACCTACTTCAGCACCACAAATACATAAAAACGGGCCCTCCTACTGTCACTCAAAGGTTTCTCGTAAACGATCAGCTGAGTGTGACAGCAGGTGTTCTGAAGATATCAGGACTGAACTGGACATTTCGGAGCATTAATCGACGCCGGTTCGGCCATGAACAAGGAGACCAGGAGTGGCTAGCAGCGAGCTAACAATTAGCTACAGCCAGCTAGATCAATATCCCCCTAAACTATCTGCAGTTCGACTCAAAATAAAGCACAAAGCGAGGCGTGTGATTAGTACCTTCTCCATGATGATGGCAGAATTTCAAACGTCGACTTGAGAGCTTTTCTTGGGCTGCTCGTGATGGCCGCGATAGCTAAAAGGCTAGCTCACTGGGACAGATAAACTAACGTATCCTCTTGAAAAAGTAAACAGCGCTTTTACACACGAGGTTTTGTTTCCATCGTATATTTAACTCTAATATGAATGACACAAGACTATTAGAAAAAAAATGATCCAAGTTGTCGCTGCATAAGCTCCTAAAGCTATTTACATATGACTTCTTCGGTTAGCATGATGGCTAGATGTTAGAGACGTTTACGTGTCCACGCCCTCGAAAGTAGTCATTGGCTTAGCCTTTACTCACGTGACACGAGCTTGGCCAAAGAGCCAATCAAAATTGAGAACACAATTTGGTCCCAGTTTCTATCAGGATACGTTTCACTACAGAACAGAGTAGCTGGTTCAAATCAGCATGGGCAAAAGAACAGTAGTGAGTTGTCTTGTTTCTTTTTTATCTTTGACTTTTTATATGATGAGCAATTGTCGCCCTCTTGTGGATATTTAGTTGCATTACAACACACATCTTAACAAAACAAACACAATCAAAAACACTGTTCTTCGTCATTTTAAGGTGGGGAATTTTCTTTTTGTTTTAATATCGCAAAAAGCCACCAGAGAGCTTCTTTTCTTGAAGACGTTTCGCCTCTCATCCAAGAAGCTTCCGTAAAAAAGTGATTTGGAAGTAATTAATAAAATAATTTGGAAAAAATGTCCAATAAAATTTTTAAACAACTGTCTTTTAAATTTTTTATTATTCTATATCTGAATTGTTCATTGTTCATGGATTTACATTGTTTTTTTATTTATTGCTTGGGTTATTTTGAACAAAAAAGGACTGTACTTATTTTATGTCAGCAAAAACAGAATTTATTTTATTTTATTAAGCATGTACAAAATGTAAATTTCATGTTTTGTGTAAAAAAAAGCCTAAAGGTGGTGGTAAAAGATACTGGTAAAACACATTTGTTGTAATACCAATGATGGCCACCAGGGGGCAACAAATGTCCAATATTCCCAAGACAATTCACTTTGTACTTTAGTCCTTGCTAAATGAACCACCTCATCTAGTTCTCAGATGTGTTCTACCTCAGTTTGAAATGACCTGCTTTTCAGATTTATTGTTTTGTAACGTTTTAGATTAGAAAATGTAATTGTAATTTATTAGAGCTGCTAAATAACAAAATAGGCCTTAAACATATCTGTTAGTAGAGGGGTCTGCAGTTTTGAAGCTTTAATCAGTGATTCTAAATGACTTTGTCTCTTGGGTCAGTGTCTTTATTGGAAGCATGAGATGATACTTGGACCCCACAGGAAAGAACAGTCCCAAGAGCATGGATGAGCAGCCTCGTGTGCTCGCAGGTTCTAGAGGATGAAGAAATGATTTACGCCCACTTCACTTAAAAAGAACATCTCTGAGACATCATGTTTATGTCCATCAGATGCTGTTAGGTTGTACTTCAGACTGTCTGAGTTCAGTGATGTCCTGGTGAGGATCTGGGAGAAGACACTCCAGAACATCCAGCAGATCATCATCAGCACCCTGACGTTGCTGTTAAACTACTGAGGACCAGATCACAACAAGCGTCGTCTCAAGGCACTCTGAAGAAGAAACGATATTTTTTGCAAAGTAATCATTCCAACTGAACCTACTTATCAGTGCATTGAGTTCAGTTCATTATACCAATTAGTTCAAAGTTTCCTTTGCAAGAAAGCCCAGCAGATTTCATCGAGTCACTGACTTGTTGTGTCAGAGACTTTAGGAGTTGCTGCAATGACATTTCAACAGTTTGGACTCTCCAGCTGCATCAGTCTTTAGTTTCATTTTCTTGTTGATTTTGAATGAACAAATCTTTTGTTTCTCAGCTATATTTAGCATGTAAATAAAGATCAAATAAAAAAAGGTTGATAATTATAATTTTCATCAAATGACATTCTGTGGTTCCTGAGTGACACACTTCTGCATATCAGTTCTATGGATTTCCAGCAGGATTTTTACTTTCCAAATTAAAAACTGATGTGTTATTAATTAATGTTCTGTTTTTATAGTTGGAAAAGGAAAGTATGAATAAATGAATGACTTTATTTATAGAGCACATTTCCTGCATGGCAACAACTCAATGTGCTTTACAGTAGATAAAACATAACAAAATAATCAATTATAAAATATGTACACAGTCATCAACAAATGGTACATACATACATAAAATATACACATAAAACAAATTTAAAAGTAGGGCTGAATAAGTGTATACCTCTACCTGCTTCCTTTTCAAACAAATACCTATAATAAATAATAAAAAGATAATAATAAATAAAAAATAATAATGTAGTCCTTTTGAGGGGTGTGTGTGTCTTTTACTAGAATGCAGTAGGGAGCAGCTCTACAATTGAATGGAAGCAACCAGCAGGCTGACGAGCGTCAGTCGCACCGAGTTTAGGGATTAAAAACACCGGGACACATCCGGAACCTCCGGAGCGGAGCTCCATAGAAGCGCGAGAGCGCCGCTCACCTTTCTGAACCTACCTGCGACCCGTAGAAAGACGCGCTGACAGCCGGCCTGGCCCCCGTGTGGTGGCAAAGACAACTCAATCCAGATAAATGAGATTATTGGATTGACTGCCACAGATTATAGCTCTCCTTCGATGCTTCATAAGAAAACCGCAGTGATTGGATCATAGGGGCTTTTAGGAGACGTCGCCTTGATAAAGGTAAGAATTCTGCTGCTTTGTCTCATTTCTGAGTGATTTGGTTTTTAAGGATTTTGAGAAGAATGCAGCAGAATCTAAAACTAATGAGATACTTCATGTTTTCTATTAGTGACACAGATGCACCTCAAAGACAGACACGTGTTTCTGCTCCTGAAAAACGTTTTGATCACCAGTGAGAACAAATATTTTACATAAACCATCTCAGATGAACTATTAGGTCTTGTTTGTGTTCATGAATCAACGTCAGACGTGCAAAATTCATTTATTTAACACAAAAATACAATTCAATATGACATTTCAAATAAAAACAAAATAAATTTACTCAAATGAATTGTGCTGATTGGATCAGAATGACACATGGTACAGCTGATGTTTGATGACAAGAATAAACTGAAACAAAATTAAATGAAAACTTCATTTATTTAACTGATTATTAATTAATAATGTTGTTTTTTTATTACTACTAAGTAATGCTACACTGATGGCACAGTTAATTAGAAATCACCACTAAACAAATGAAAACAAATGATTTGCAATTAATATTTTAAGAAAAACACCATCAAACACAGTTTTGTGATCCTGGTTCACATGAAAAAGTGAATATTCTGTTGTTGACGCCGTTCTGGACGTGTTGTTGTGGTTGTGTGTGACTTTTGTAAAGTTACGTAACAACCTGCCACAGCAACAGAAGGACCAAAAATAAAACAGGATAAAATAAAGCAACATTGTTGGACGAATTCATCGACTAATGAGAAATAAAATCATAATAAAATGAATCTGGAAGGACGTTTGTGTCTTTTCGTTCTTGGATTCAGCTCCAAAATCTCCTCAGTTTGAATGAAATCATCTAACAGGATGAAGTTTACTTATATTTTACTACTACCTCCTTATGTGAGCTGCTTTTTAGTGAGCACAAAGTCAGTTTTGTTGTACACCTGTGTGATGACAATTAAACAATCTGGAATCTAAACCATTTTTAGTAGAAATGCACTGATATGACATTTTGTGCCGATACGATATCCGATATTAATATCGCTGCAGATCGGTTGTTAATATCAGCCCAGTTTTACTTATCAGCCCGATACCGATATGTTAAAAAAATGATTAACATTGGTCGATGCCGATATTGACGCTGATACATGCATCCCTAGGCCTGGGACGATTTATCGTCCAACAAATTATTGATACATATAATATATATAAACGATACTACTGTCGACACTATTGAGACCAAAATAACCACTCCTGTAATGTAAATATATCATAATAATGCAAGTACATCCTTTAAAACGCAACAATTAAACCTTTATTTAACATTGGAATGTCCAGAACCAGAACTTCTAAATAAATAAAACAAACCAAAAACAATAAACATAAAAAAATAAAGGACTCTCAATCTGTTAGAAAATATTGCACCAAAAACAATAAAGTAGACCCCGGCTCTCCAAAACAATAAATACAAAGGCCTATCCAGTGTCAACAACCAAAGCTGCACTTGAACCCTCTTGTCATCCAGCATCTGTGGAGGCCAGAGACAAGGAAAACATACATGCAGGCATATGGAGATATATTGAGGCTGGCAAAATTATTGAGTTCATTTTCATCTATCGTACGATTAATTGACTTATTGATTATCGTCCCAGCCCTATGCAGTTTTAGACATTTTAAATGCTCAAACACCAGGATGCAGACATTTTTTGTTATAAATACTGCACTAATATTATTAATATTACACAATTTGACTCCTTTAAATTTGTTTTGTTGATCATTTTAATGATTTTTCTGTGATGGATTATTTAGTATTTTAGAGCTGACTGAGCTGTCCATCTTAGTCAGGGCATTTCTGTAGTTTAAATATTTAATTATGACTAAATAAAGGCAGAATAAACTAAAAATAAAATATGACAAAGTAATGTACAGGTGACAGGAATCAGACGGTGGTCCAGATCAGAGCGTTTCAGACTTCATAAAAGATGAAGCTCACACTGTCAGCATGAAGGTTTTGGTCACCAGAGTTGGTCTGACTGATAAAACGACGCCTCCTGATGTAAGAATCCTATCAGAGGTGAACGGGTCACCCTCACAGATAACACACTAGCCTCCAGTCAGCACAAACAGCTGCAGCGATGGAGGATGTGCACGTGTAAGGAGGAAGAGCATGAAGTTAGCCAGCAGAGCAGGGGTGCTGCTGTCCCACAGCGTGTCCCCGGTGCTCAAATGAAAGCAGCAGCTGATTGGAGACATGCAGGACGTCGCTGCTGCTGCTGCATCAGCGCCGGGCGACTGGTTTTTATCCAGGCGGTAGTCAGATTTGTTGTGTTGTCTCAGAGAGGCGGAGAGTCTAATCCCCTCGAGTTGGGAGGGGAGCAACAGGAAGGTAAGATAATGCCTCCAGCAGAGACACTTACCTGGCTGGCTTCTGTAGTAAACAACTGAGACTACACCTGATCTACAGCTGTTGAGCATAAAATACCCTGGATCTGGGGTCTGTTTCTGTTAGATTCGAATGAAATTGTTAAAAAGTTAAAGAAATAAATCCCTTTAAAGTTTTTAAGAGGCCAGTTTCTTGTTTTTGTGTTTTTAATGATGTGATTATTCAGCTTATACTCGGTTTCTACAGTTATCCTGAGATTATTTATGCAAATATTACTGTTTTTATTATACAGTAATCCACTACTCCTTTACTCTTTTATATAATTAAGAAACGACTCGGTAAAGGAGCAATAACTGCTCATGAGCGTCCCGGTGGTTTTACCAGTGCTGCTGCAGGAGGGTTCACAGGGCGGACAGCTTTAACTCAGCCAGCTATTACCGTCCATGGCTATAAATATCCTTAATACTGCAGTCAGGAATGATGCTGTGAAAATCACGAGGGTTTGGGTTGCAAACTGTAGACTGTAAAGACACGAGACCTGTCTGGCTGTTGAAATAAGGTGGTGGGAAGATTGAATTATGCTTTTATTATTTGAAAAAACAGTGAGATTAGATGCATCTACCAAGCTTGTTAGATTATCCACACAGAGACTGATAATAAGTGATTTTTTTCTTGCTGTTTCTGTCTTTATTACCTGCAGACTGGCAGCCATGCTGACCAGCTTTATTGAAGGCCTCCTCTGCTGCCTCACCTCCAAACCAGCCAACACCGTGGTTCCCGTGGAAACCTCTGAACCCACAGACGGCTACGAGTTTGTGGAGGTGAAACCGGGCCGGGTGCTGAGAGTTCGACACATCATCCCAGACCGGCCCATGGTGGAGGAGCCCTCCCACGGTGGGATCGTGAGCTGCAAGAGGAAGATCACAGTTTACCGTAACGGACAGCTGTTCATCGAGAACCTGGGCGAGAGGGCGAGCGCGGAGCTGAAAACCTGCCAGAACGGAGACACAGAACCCAACAGCACCGTGGAGGTCGAACTGACAGACTGTCGAAACGCCTCACCTCCTGTCGGCATCCCCGAGCCCCGATCGGACCCCGTCACAGCCGGGAACAACGCGGTTTCCTCTGAAACAGGAGCAGTAGGAGAAGCAGCTGCTGCAGGACAGACCGAGCAGGCCCAGCAACCCCGCAAACGGAGACGGAAACCCAAACGCAGCGTGGTGATCGACTGTGAGAGGAGGATAGCCTCCTGTAGAGGGACTCACTCAGACCTGGCTCTGTTCTTCATCCACGGGGTGGGGGGGTCGCTGGATATCTGGGGAAGCCAGCTGGATTTCTTCTCCCGACTCGGCTATGAGGTGATCGCCCCGGACCTGGCGGGCCACGGAGCCAGCTCGGCCCCTCACATCGCTGCTGGGTACACGTTCTACGCCCTGGCGGAGGACGTGAAGCTGATCTTTAAGAGATACGCCAAGAAGAGGAACATTCTCATCGGACATTCATACGGGTGAATTTAGGATAGACATTTAGAGCTCAGGAGAACGATGAAGTGATGATCATGGCATGTTTGTTTGTTATTCCAGCGTGTCGTTCTGCACATTCCTGGCTCACGAGTTTCCGGACCAGATCCACAAGATGGTGATGATCAACGGTGGAGGTCCCACAGCGCTGGAGCCCAGCATCTGCTCCATCTTCAACCTGCCCACCTGTGTGCTTCACTGCCTCTCCCCTCTGCTGGCCTGGAGCTTCCTGAAGTAAGACCTTCAAACATCCAGAACCCCGCTCAGATCTGGGGTCGTTTATCACTCGTTCCTTCTAATCTGTGCCTCTGCAGGGCCGGGTTTGCTCGGCAGGGTGCCAAAGAGAAGCAGTTGCTGAAAGAGAACAATGCCTTCAATGTGTCGTCATTCGTGCTGCGTGCCATGATGAGCGGGCAGTACTGGCCTGAGGGGGACGAGGTCTACCACGCCGAGCTCACCGTGCCCGTCCTGCTGGTTCACGGGATGCACGACAAGTTTGTTCCTGTTGAGGAAGACCAGCGAATGGCTGAGGTGAAGGCCCTGAGACCCAACGGGGATGAAGATGTAGTTTATACCGCTTCAAGTGTTTAGAGTGAAAAAATGATGTTAAAATGGGCTCAGTGGTGCACACACACACACACACACACACACACACACACACACACACACACACACACACACACACACACACACACACACACACCTGTTTAATAATCATTTCTCTGTTTTAGATCCTCCTCATGGCCTTTCTGAAGGTTTTGGAGGACGGCAGTCACATGGTCATGCTGGAGTGTCCCGAGGTCGTCAACACGCTCCTGCATGAGTTCTTCCTGTGGGAACCAGTAACCCTTCCACTACCAAAGAAGGAGTCCAAAACCCGTCCAGAGACGGCCAAAGCTCCAGCTGAAAACACTCGGGCCATTTCTGAGTCCGCCAAAGTCCGGCCGGCCACGGCCAAGCAAACATAACCAAACAGAGTCGGGGAGGAAACGGGGTTCAGACGGACGATCTGAGCTGGTTTGAGCTGCTGGACCTGATGATGAACCAGTTTACGTGAGCCAGCCTGGAGGAACGTTGGAGGACATTCAGGTTCTGTTTGAGCTGAAACTAAACTACTGAACTACGAGGGGTTCCGCTCAGGAGATGACGGGTTGTGCCTTAAAGTTTCTAAAATAAGGGAAAAAAAACTTTCAGCAGTGATTAAAATCAACAATAAAAACTAAACTGTGACGTGAAAATGGATGGAGAACAAATTAGTTTCATGTTTTAGCACCTTTAATATCAACCTGACACATTGCATGCTGGACCGTGTTGTTTGGTTGGATTGTTTTATCCATCATTCCTGAACAAAAGAGTTTTATAATTCATTTTTAAACAACATAGACGTTAAAGAGGTCCTTCTATCCAATTTTTAATACATGTGCAGTGGTCTCTAGTAGGAATGAATGTCTTGTAAGTCGTACTCTGGGGAAAAAGCTTTGATGCACCTGTTTCAGCATGAAGAATTCAGCCACAGGAGAAAGTAGCTTCAGACGGCAGGTTTTGGAGTCTTATTTCCTGATATTTGGACATCTGTCCTCTGATTGGCTAACAGCAACACGACTCTACCACTGACTCTGTTTGCTCTGCAACGTTGATGTTTTATCTCCACAAATAACACAAGCCTGGAGGAGTTCTGCTGTGTGGTGGAGTTGCTAATGCTAACGGTTAGCTTCTACTAGCCTAGATGTTCTCTGCTGTTTCCTGGATGCTAAACCAACAACAGCCTTCCCCGTTACTTTGTTCTATTTTAACACAGCGCAGTAAAAAGATAGTTGTTCACCTTCAAGCTGACGTGTTTCGGCTAGCAACTCTAGCCTTCATCAGAGCCCGCTGGTGTTGGTGGCGTCACTTCCATTTATCCGTTTAACAGCCTTCCCCGTCGTGAGTCAAGATGGGTGAGTCCATGAATGTTAAGTGACAGTGTGACGTAGATCTGTCAGGATTTTCTGATCCTAGAGTTTCACCGTCTATTTTCTATCAGAAGCTAATGCAGGAGGTAGGTGGAGGAGACTATTTTCATGTTTAGCCTGCATGAAGGACCTCTTTAACAGCAATAATGAAAACATTTAGTAGTGGGCAGCAATAATCTGGAGGTAAAGCGGGTTGACTAGTGATCAGAGGGTTGCAGGATCGATCCCAGTGCCCACCAGGGTAATCTGCTGTTGTGTCCTTGGGCAAGGCACGTCACCCAACCTGCCTATGTTGGTGGTGGTCAGAGGGGCCGATGGCGCAAATGGCAGCCTCACCTCTGTCAGACTGCTCCAGGGCAGCTGTGGCTACGTAGCTTAATAATGGAAAGGGCTTTGAGTGCCTAGAAAAGCGCTACATAAATCAGTCCATTATTATTATTATTAGAATATTATGATTTTTTATGTTTCCATTTACTCTGAAAATGAGGAGTGATATTTTTGCACTGTGAACCAGGTGTTAAAGGTGCACGATGTAAGAATGACATCCTGTGGTCAAATGTGGGTACTGCAGTCCATTTTCTAAGTGACTCTCTCACTCCCGCTTCATGAGCTGTTGCAGAAGATTCTAGATGAGTGAAGACGAGTCACACACAGTAAGTTGATAAGTAGATAAACACATTTCATTGTAATAGCGAGTTGGTAACTGAAACAAGTAGCTTCAGATTTACTAATTCACAGCTAGCATTGTTAGCTCAATGTTAGCCTCTAGCCTTCTGTACCCGATATTAGAGTAAAACAAAAAGAAGCTGTGACTTCTTAAGGGTACAAGAAATAGCTTCTGTTAGTGGCTTAGGATCTTTACAACACACTTCTGTTTTGCCGTCTGGTGTCGAAGCACAGACTCGACACAGACTTGGCATCCCCACGGGCTCACAGATTATAAACACTGACTACGTCTCTTTGACCTTTTTGAAAGAAGAAAAACTGACAAACCCCCCAGCCGGCTGAGAAGGAAATCTATTTTAATATATCCTTCCTTCCAACATGATTGAGACATTAGACTGTTGTATGAGTATTTCACCGTAGAATTCTTACATATTGTACCTTTAATGAAAAGAAAAAGACGAGATGCAAATATTGTGACTCACCAAGCTAAAAAAGAAAGAAAACGATTAAAAGCTGCTCAGAACAGAAGTGAAAGTAAATGTGCTGCTTCCTAAAACCATGTTCAGTCAAGTGTTTGTTGCTGAATTTGGTTAAAACTCAATGAATCCAAACGGAGTCTAAAAAACCACAAACTGAGGATCTGAAACTCTGAACGTGACAAATGCTGTTTTTATGTGTCAAGGCAAAGTGTGGCGCTCATTTTCAGTTAATGCAATTAAACTGTATTGTATTGTGTTGCAGGTTTGAATCCCTGCAGCCTTTCTATGTGGAGTTAGCATGTTCTCTCCCCATGCATGCATGGGTTTGCCCTGGTTTCCTCCCACAGGCTAAGCTTCCGCACGTTTAGCTAACTTGTAATTAACTTTGGATAAAAGCGACTGCGAAATCCACCAACAGCTGGATTTGAGGATGATCTGTGATGTAGATTTGGACTTTTTACACATAAAATAAAATAGTTTTTTTTAAATGCACCTTAATTTTTAGATGTCTTTTGTAGTTTAGATATAACTGTAGTAAAAATATTTTGAATTGTTTCTGGATGGAAGTTTGAGTAGATGTAGCAGAACTGAAGGAAACTGTTCTTTTTAAATGTTGTGTCTTATATTTTGTTACAGTTTGCCTTCAACAGTCACAAACCTCTGATTTTAAAAACATTACTCAGAACAAAAGGACTAAATGTTGTAATTGTGTCTCTTTTCTACTGGTTTTGAGATGGTGTATTAAATTTTCATTCAGCGAGCTTGACTTCTGTGTTCCACAATTTAATTACGTCATCTTTAATAATCCAGTTACTGAGTTTAAAGCCATACTATGCAACCTTTACATATTTTAAATCATTTTCTTGAGCCAGTATGTGCTAAAATGACCCTTTACAGGGTTAATGAAATGTCACTCAGACCCCCACCACCCTCTGTGGCCAGAATACCGCACTTGCAACTTCAGAGTAGCGGTCCGGTCTCTGTTGGACTTAAAAAAAGGAAAAAAGGAGCGGACATGCCTGGTGCTGCAGTCTGCTTCCAGCATGTTTTAGATCATGAACACAGCTGATTTGTTTGGTTTAGTGATGAACCGCTCCTGTAGACACTAATGAAGGCTGAGGAGACGTTTCAGCAGTTAGATTAAGGTGTTAAAAAGACGAACGCACAGCGAGGAGATAAGGTTCACATTTGGTTTCACTAACGGACACTAGGGGGTGCTAAAAGCAAGCCAAAACTGCAAAGTCTCCCTTTGAGAATATAAGTTTTTCCAGCTGCTTGATGAAACAAATTTAAGATTTTTTCTTGTAGCTTCATAAAGATAAAAACAAAAACTCTTCACAAACAACTATTTTATAATTTTATTTTTAACATGAACATTGCATCGTCACATAATACATGTTGAGCTAAAGTATTTAGATAAAACAATGATATTTATATATATTTGTGTGGACTGTAAAGTGTGTAAAAATATTTTTTTATAAAACCACAATAAAGACTAAAATGATCTCTAATTGAACTCAGATTAAGACGTAAAACAACCTAATGCCTGTTTAATACGACTTTAGAACGTCTCCCACGTCAAATCGTTGGTCCCTAGTTTGACAACAGCAGTCGTGGTGAAACAGCAGGAAATGACACACTCGCATCTTTTTACATTTCCATCACAAATAATTTATAACTTACAGAAAACTTTTGGAAAACAGACAGAAAAATCCTAATCAAACATTTTGACACAAGCCAAAATGAGTAAAGGCTTTACAATGTTTATACATTCAAAATGTACTTTTGGATGAAGCGTTTAACTGAAGCTGGTTTTTACCCTTTAGACCTCCACAGTGACAGTGGGACCATTACTGGTTTCCTCCACTGGTGCTGACTCTGTGGAAGGGCTGGACTCTTCCTTTTTTAGCTCATCAGCCACAGGAGGGGCGCTCTCTGCTGCCGCCTGCTGGTCGTTGCTGGTAGTGCTGGCTGGCGGCTCTGATTCAGAAGCTGCTTTGGTTTCATCGACCACCTGAACTTGGTCGGCTTCAGCAGCAGCTTTTACTGGTTTCACTTCCCCGTTCTGGACAGGAAAGGTGACTCCTAGAGCGCTGTAGAGGAACTGGTACTGCTCCTGAGAGAGACGGTTGAGAGAAAATATTACAATAAAATAAAAAATGATGCTGTTATTTCATAAAATTACATATTTTGGTTATATTTTAACTGTGTCACATATATTTTATATACATTTATGATTTCTATTAAGTGCTAACATGAGTAATTATTATAGCTGAAGCACTTTAGGGTTATTTTTAGTTCCTCCCAACTATTAGTGGAAGTAACAAGGAGAATGCATCGTTTATTATGCTGTCCTGGCGTGTCAGAAAAATAAATGCATCAATAAAATATTTGTTGGAACGAACAGTAGAGCTGAGGGATTTAGAGAATGCTGCTAAACCAGAAATAAGAGTTACAAGTTAGTTACTAATAGTTAGGGTTAGCTAGTGGAGTCCCTGGAGACAGGAAGTAGTCCTCTTTGAGTGATGTCACATGCAGGTAGGGCCCTAACTATATATAACAGACTAGCCCTTTCCTGCAGCATAAACATTTATTATTGTTTAAAAATGTTCAACATACATAAACTGGCCATTTTATTTGTGGACATGTTCACAAGCTCCATAAACGTGATCATGCTGCTGTTTTAAAAATGAACTAAAACATATGTGAAGCTAAATAAGGCAAAGTTTAGCTTAGAATGGTTTAAATACATCTTAAATTAATGTTAAATTCTAGAAATACAGTAAATACGCCAGAGAGTATTTGGACAAAAAGAACATGTTATCAACTTTTTCCTTACATTTTTTTAAAAACAGCCACATAAATGAAACTATTTTAAGCAAATTGCAATTAATTAAAAAAAGTCACATGATGTTCTGATTTTTTTGGGTACAAAGCTTCATAACGAGCACATAAGTAACTGGATGAGAACAAAATCATCTAAAGTAGTGAAAGTCTGGGGTTTCCCACGTGCTGCTTCCTCTTCCTTACCAGGCTGGTGATCATGCCCTGTCTCTCTTTGCGTAGAGTTTTGACCACCTGGAAAACATCCACCAGTTTCTCAGTGTCAGCGCTGTCCAGCAGGTTCCACAGAGCGCAGAAAACCCCTGAGCGGGACGATCCATCGCTGTGGGAAACACAAACACATCAGGACAATAAGGACATGATCAGTTATTTACAACGATCCTTATTACATTTTAGTCTCATTTCAAAAGTTTGAATGAAGATAAAATAATTTTTATTCATATAAATGAAATAAACCTTAAATCTGTAATAAAATAAAAGATAAAAACACACCACTGAGTTAAATAATGGAACTTTTCTAACCACTAATCTCTGATCAGGTCAGAGTTGCTCTTTCAGGCTCTTAAAATACAGCGGCTTGATAATAGTACAGATGACTATTTTACAGTATTAGGAAATATCTTCATATGTAAATCAAATAAATAAAAACTGCTGATAGTGGTGCATTTATTGTTTTAGAGTCTCAGACTGAGAGAAAAGACACAGAGATCAATGTTCTCAAGACTTAGAGGGGTTAAAATCATAATTTACAATAAATTAAGTTTTAATCCAAATCACTCTGAGTAACTGAATATTGATAAATGCTTTAAATCAATGGAAAAATCTTAAAAGAAAATAAACATACAATTATATAAAATAGGAGTGCCGCAGTCCCGGTATTGTGCTTAATGATTTTTTTGCTGTTGGATTCTCGTGTTAAACTTTAAATAAATATCCAACGTGATGAAAATAGGATGGAGATGAAATAAACCAACAAACTAGATGATGATGTTTGTTCTCAAAGAGGTCTGAAATCAAGCTGTTTGTTGTGTTAGAATGAAAGGTGTTCCTCTAAACTCTCCTAACTGACTTGTAAACGTGTAAATCAGGTTTCCTTACCTGCAGTGGACCACAACAGGCGTGCCCTTCTGTGACTTGTTGTCGTTGTACGCGTGTCGGATGTTTTTGATCATCTCTACGAAGTCCTGCGTTTGCTCCGGCAGCTCCGTGCCCTCCCACTTCAGGAACTGGAAATGTTTCACCGTCCGATTTTCTTTTCTCTGTTGACAGAAGTGACGCTGGCCTTGAACATCTGATATTGTTACATTTTGCTGGTTGACACTGGTGCATGAGTGACATGTGACAGGCTGCAGAGCCGGCGTTACCCTGACATGTCGGATCTGTATGCTGCGGGTGATGAAAGCTGGAGAGATGTCTGTGCTTGTGACCTCCACTTCAAAGTCTCCAAAGGTCTTCTTCTCTTTACTCCAGTAAACGGGTTCACTGTCCTGTTAGCAAAAAAACCTCTGAATGTTCAAGAGACACACTGATGTTAAAATATGGGCTGTTATCAATTTTTAATATCGTAAGATATGATATGATATTATACTACGTATATTACACATAAACTATACTGTATGATATGATAATGTATGATACCCTATTGTACTGTATCACACCACATTACATACTGTAATTCAATTTCAATTCAATTCAGTTTATTTACATAACGTCGATTCACAAGAGTCGTTGTCTCAGGGAACTTCACTAAGTAAACATTCCAACTGAGCCTACTCATTTAGTTCAGTTCATTAGGCCAATTAGTCAAAAGTTTCCTATTAAGGAAACCCAGCAGATTGCACCGAGTCACTGACTTGTGTCAGAGACTTTATAGCAATCCTCATACTAAGCAAGCATGTAGCGACAGTGGAGAGGAAAACTCCCCTTTAACAGGAAGAAACCTCCAACAGGACCTGGTTCAGTATGAGCAGCCATCTGACGCGACTCACTGGGGGTTGAGAAGACAGAGCAGATACACGCACGCACGCATATTATATTATATTATGTTATATTATACTCACTACACTTTCAACAATCTGCACCAGTTGGGGTTAGATAACTTGTTGCCCATGCAGTAATTATCCAACAGGAGGCTCGTACCTACTTGTTTAACTAAATCCAGATAGTGAATTTTTTTTTTTTGACTGGGCAGTGTATATCGTGCACCCCTAACGGGCTCTAACACCTTTAAAGTGATGAGAGACAAAAGTGAAGGTGTTCATTACCTCTTTGCCGTCTGAGAGCATGACTACGGTAAAAGCTCTCTTCTGGTAAACCATCAACCAGAAATCAGCAGACGTGTCCTCCAGAGGCGTTTGAGCTGCGATCAGGGCGTGTGAGCCCCAGTATCCCTGTGTGGCAGAGGAAACATTCATCTATTGTTATGCACACATCTAAACTCATGCAGGGTGAATAAAACATAAAATGTCCCCATTTTTACGTGGAATGTATATTTATATAAGCTTAAAGAGAAAGTAAAGTGACAAACATGAATGTGTGAGGCGTTGATGTATTTAGTGGAGGTCTCATCATCCTCTTCATCTGAGGAGTCATCCTGCTCCTCATCATCAGCATCACTGTCCTGACTGTATCCGTCGTTCAGCTTCAGGAACACTCGGTTGTAGTCGTCTAAGTTTGGAATCACAAGTGGGATTTAACCGATGTGGGATTAAAGACTCATGAAGGGAGGAGGCGGGCTCAGAGGAAGCTGCTACTCACATGGAATGATGGATGAACGGTTCTTCTTCTTGTTTTCCTCTGTGATGCCGGTGTTGAACGTTCTCCATTTTTTAAAGGAGGGGAGTCTCTGCAACAACAGGATTACGCAGCATTTAAAACATGTCATCAGAGGGTCTTAAATTTTTTAAATTTGAAAGTTGTTCATAAAATCTATGTTTTTATAAATTATTGTCAAATAAAACTCCTTTCTGTACACGATCATGCACTTCCTGTATTTCTTTTGCTAGAATAAATACCTCAAACTCCTCTTCCAGTAACGTAGGCTCGCTGTCAGAGTTCTTCTGTCTGAGCATGCTCATCGTGTTGTGCAGCTCCAACACAGAGATCTCCGTCTCTCCAAACTGGTTGTGTTCCAGCAGGGCCTGGTGGATCAGGATGTACTGGGCCTGCAGAGCATCACACAATCTTCTATTATCACACAGAAGATATTTACACAGGAGATGCTGACGCACCCATCAAGACTAACTCAGATTACACCACCAGATTACAATAATTTAAGACAGTGTGTTTATTCTGCTTACTTCCTGAATAATAAAAGGTTAAAAATGGGATAAATGTACTTAATCAAACATGTCTTTTTTCATATTTAATACAAATATGATATAATCTTCTATTTTTCTGATGATGTTTGATTTGAATGAATATTTGATTTTTCGTGAATTTTTATTCTTTTGTCAGTTTTGATGTTTAAAGCCATACTATGCAACTTTTTCATATTTTTAAATAATTTTCTTAAGCCAGTTTGTGCTAAAATGACCCTTTACAGGGTTAATGAAATGTCACTCAGACCCCACCGCCCTCTGTGGCCAGAATACCGCACTTGCAACTTCAGAGTGGCGGGCTGCTCCCTGCTGGACTTAGTAAATGGAGCTGACATGCCTGGTGCTGCAGTCTGCTTCCAGCATGTTTCCTGCATGTTTTAGATCGTGAACACAGCTGATTTGTCTGATTTAGTGATGAACCGCTCCTGTAGACACTAATGAAGGCTGAGGAGACATTTCAGCAGGTAGATTAAGGTGTTGAAAAGACGAACGCACAGCGAGGAGATAAGCTTCACTAACGGACACTAGGGGGTGCTAAAAGCAACTCAAAACTGCCAACTGTGCCTTTAAAAAGTAATTCAAAGATGGAGTTGATAGATTTTTACCTCTACTTGAACCATGAGACATCTTTTTCTGCGGAGACTGACAACGTAACCGTAGATGTCCACTCTGCCTTCTGCCTCCAGACCCTCCATCATAGCGTCGATGCCGATGTAGGTACCAGTCCTGCCAACTCCAGCGCTGCATAAACCAGAGAGGAAGGGATTGGTTTAAATATGACGAGTCAGTGATGGTGGGAATAGAAACTAATCAGCCAGAAAGAATCTTTTTAAGATAATAGTTTTCCATGCCTGCAGTGAACAACGATGGGGCCGCTGAAGAAGTTCTTGAAAGAGTTGACGCGTCGCCTCAGTTTGAGGAGAAGGTGCGGTTCTCCTGGGACGCCGTGGTCGGGCCAGCTTATGAACTGGATGTGAGTCACTTCCCTCTCTGAGTTCTTTTCCCTTTTCTGAAGGAAATCACACAAACATCAGCTGTGCAATCACCTCCACACACCTTTAAACCCCTCCTGGTGCGGCCATGTTGATGCAGACTCACGTTAACCAGACTTAGACGGCGGATGATGTAATCTGGACATTGGTCCTCTGAGGTCAGCTTCACTATAAACTCCTCAAAGATCTCCGTCTCTCGCTCAGGAGTGGGCCAGTACTGAGCACACTTGACCTGCATCACGGGGAAGGACAGAAATGATCTCAAGGATCGAATCTTTAACTTAGAATAAAACAATGTTTGATGATTTTATTAAAAATGTTTCCGCTGTAAAAAAAAAAAAAATGAAGTTTTTACCCTGTTTCCTTCCTCACAGCGGGTTACCATGACGATAATAGAGGACTGCTGCTCCCAGATCATCCTCCAGAAATCGCCAACAGTCTCGTCCTTCGGCCCTTCAACAAACACACAGATATGGTATGAATCATGTAAAACACAAGGACACCAAATGAGTAAAAATATTAAAAACACGACGTTACCTTGAGCTGCAATGTACTTCTTTGGTTCCTTGTACCCCTGCAGGAAGGAGTCAGAAGTCAAAAACACTGAAGTGTTTGAAACTCAACAGAAACTCTCTGAATGATGTTGAAATCTTTACATTGATTTCCCAATATCAGAGGTGTAACATGAGCGTCAACATACATCAATGAAGCTGGCGTTAATGTAGTCACTTCCTGCTTCTCCACCTGTAGTCAGCTGCACACGGTTTTCATCGTCTAGGTCAGGACAAAAAAAAGAGAAATGCATCACACCATTAATCCTCAAGTGATTATTCAGATATTTTAAACTTGTTTTCTTCTGAATAATAATATTTTTCCTGATTGCAGAGATCAGTTTGGACAATCAGATTATAGAAACCTTTACACCACCGATCATTTTAGCTTTTTTGGTATTTTACATGAAAAAACAAAACAACGTGTACTCATTAGGGCTGCATTCCATTTACAAGTTCTACTAGTTAGTAGGTTTATAGAACCAGCATGCACAGGAGCAGAAATGGTATGCAGCCCTCATTAATACACTTCTGCTTTCCATATTCTAGAGCGTCAAAATGTCTGCCGTGGACCAGGCCTGATCTATCGTTGTTTGCAGCTACTTTTAGCAGCTGTCTGCAGCACTTTGGGTCAGAATTTATAAATATAGCCAGTTAAAATAAAATGAAACTGCTGAAAAATAATTGGGATTAATGATTTATTCAGATGGAAAAAAAAAAAAAAACCTTCATAAACATTTTGGGACTGGGCCATTAGTCAGAACTAATCTCAATTTCTTCAAACTGAGTTTGTTCAATGAGCTTCTATCTACAGCTAATATATTATTAATTTGTAACATCTCCACAGAAACCCACTTCAAATTTTTCATTTTGTTCCTACAAAGTACGTGTTTAATATTTGTGACGTAGCAGGTTAACGCTACCCTGCATCTTCTCAGTACGTTTATTTTTCTTCTACTCACACGGTAGGATGTCCACGTAGCGGTTCTTGATGGTGTTGCAGGCCTTTTTAGCCTCTTTCACCGAGTATCTTGAGAAAATTCTGGGTATGCTCTGAAATCAACAAAAATAACCGATATGTGACGACGATGAAGATAGAAAACTCACATTCACATTGGGCTCCAATTAGGATTATGAATAATAGGTGATTATGCAACACAAATAATAATAACAGTAAAAAAACAAAATGTAATGAAATCTGTTACCTGAAACTCAGCCAGGAAAAGTCTCCCTTCGTCAGCGAGCTTCCTTTTGTAGGTTTCCAGCAGAATTTCTGCTGCAATTGGCTCAACTGTCAACAGGTTTTCTTCATCGCCTGCAACAGAAAACAAGAAATGATTCAAACATGAGCAAAAAATTCAGCAACTTTTCATTTGACTCTAAATGTAGCAGCAGCTCCTCTTATTCAAACAACATAGATGAACAGACTGAGCTGGTTCTACTTACTTTAAACTTTATTTTGCTTCTTCAACTAAGTGTTCTAGAAAAACTTGATTACGTTTTATCTAATTAAGTTTCGTTAATATATTAATTCATTATTAAGTCACACTTAAATAGCCTTTCTATTGGAAAAATCAGAAAGCAATTCAAATGTTGGGTTCTGCTGGTGTTTTGTCAGAGTTACGGTGCATAAAGAGACAAAAACACAAGAAATATATGTAGTCAGATTTCAAAGTAAAGCTGAGGATTTTGTTTCATTTTCTTAACTTTCAAAATAAATCAAAACGTTTGACGGACATCTAAAAAAACAATAATTCATAACTCATAATAAAGAAATAAAAAAAGGGGGATTTTCATCCTGATAAATAAAACGTTAGGTTATGCATACAACCATTGTTCCCTGAAGGAGAGGAAGGAGGTACAACCAAGGTACTATGGGACATATCAAAACGCCTCATGAGCAGCTATCAAACCTGGACTGAGAATGCAATCTAAGATGGCAACTCAGGTCCCACAGAAAGAACCGAATGAGCCACCGAAGGGGCCGTAAAATCCAAACGGTAAAACCTCACAAAAGCGTGGTGTGTAAGCCAGCTAGCAGCCGAGCAAATGTCACCAACTGAAATGCTTCTAAACAGCGCCCATGAAGCAGCCACGCCTCTAGTCAAGTGTGTGCTGACCCCTGGGGCAGCTGTGAGCCAGTAACACTGTAACACAGGGAAACGGCCTCCACCATCCAATGGGAAAATCTTTGTCTCAACAAAGAGAGACTCTGCTCCTCAGAGGCAAAGTGAGGATGATTGAAGCTCTATGGTCATAGAACTGTAGTTCAGCGGGATGACCTTGGGCATGGAGCAGCATTCGGACGCAGGGTGACCCTAGACCCGTCTGGTGAATACTGCAGACAGGAAGGGTGCACCGAAAGAGTATGAAGATCCCCCACCTGCATAGTTGATGCCAGGGCTAAGAGCAGGGCCGTCTCATAAGACAGAAACTTCATGTTGACCAACTTAACAAACTCAAAAGGAGGACCACAAAAAAGTGCCTCCAGCACCAAAGTGAGGTCCCAAGAAGGAACAGAGGGTTAGGTCTCAGCCTGCAAACTCCCTTCAAAAAACGTATTATTAAAGGGTGAGCATCAGGCAAAACTCCATTAAAAGACTCATGTAAAGCAGAAATAGCCGCCAGGTAGACCTTTAAAGTGGAGCCGGTCCAGCAGTTCCAGACAGAATGTCCACAATGGAGCTCTGTGAAGGAACCACAGACCTGACCAGACACCACTCCTCAAAAGCCTTCCCCTCCGACCACCACCAACAGGCAATGTGGGTGAAATGTCTTGCCCAAGAACACAACAACTGCAACAGAGACAGGGCTCAAACCTGAAACCCTCCGGTTACAGGGCGGGCACATAACTCCTCTGCCACCGTCGCTCCATATACACATTCATCTATATCTATCTCATAAAACAGAGTTTAGCTACAGAACTTGGAAACCAAAATCAAAACAAGTGGGTTCAATAAATCAGATAAAAAATGAAAACTCACTTTCTCCACGGATCAGCTCCATGTTCTCATCCATGTCACTGCAAAGTAAAAAAAGGTTTTAAAGACATTTCTGAGATATAAAAGTGAAATTAAAGAATACAATAACCTAAATTATTAAACTACTTAAATGAAGACAACATTTAAAGCAACGTCTGCTCTGTGAAAAAGGAAAATGCATCTATAATTCTTTATTACACAGAGTTCCAGCTGAACAAAGACCAGTTGAACTGCTGGGAAGAACAAACATCCTTACTGGGACTTTCTGCGTTTTAGCACGTAGATCTTATAGAGGACCAGAAGGAGAGCCACAGCGGTGAGGATGATGAGGAAGACCAGAAACCCAATCAGAGCGTTGGCATCATCTAAAACATCAGAAACGTTTATGTCAAACTAGCTGGAAACGTTTCTGGAGAAGGTGTGGAGTCAGGATGTTTGTTTTCAATTGTGCCATGAAAAAAATCAGCACATACAGGAAGTTGTGATGGAAGCCTTTGTTGTTTTGCCCGTTAATTTTCCATTGTCTGCAAACACCTATGAAGACAGAAAGTCTCCTTGTTAGAAATTACACCATACATGGTAAGGAATTACATTAGATTGGTCTTGGTAAAATTAAAAAGCAGGATGATACAAACCTCCACTTCGTAGTTTGTTAAGAAGCTCAGATCTTCAAATGTAAACCTACATTGTTTTTTTACGTCCTTTAGGATTTTGGGACCTTCATGAAGATGGGCTACGTAGTTCATCTGAGGACCTCTAAACATTTTAATGTTGTTACAGGTCACGTTTATCTTATTGTTCTCAGAAAGTATCAAGTTTAATCCTGTAATCTCTTCTGGTACTGTAAGAGAAAGGAAGCTGTAGTCATGAATCACAGATAAAATAACCACAGATATAATCATGATTAAAATCACATAAAACAATTCTATATTTCATAAAAACAAGACCTTTAATTGCATTCAAAATGGAATGATTCTCAGAAAAATAATACTAAACACTTTTCTAAAATCAGACTCAGAAATAAACAAATTAAATCAAATTATTAATAGAAAAAAATGTATTTCATGCAGTGGACATTTGTCACCAGCTTTGCTTTAAAGGGGAACTAGAATACAGTTTATCAACAATCTAAATCAGTGCTTTGCGCCTCTAAAAAGCATAAGAAATTTTCTTTTAGCTTTCATCTGTCCCAGGAGGCCTGATGTAGGCCATCCTGAAATCCCTAATTCACCTCTGCTCTCAAGAGAGCTGTTTACCCCTCCCTTACGGAAAGGACACGAATATGGTAATGAGCTGCTTGCTGATTGGTTGGTTTCCCCAGAAGCCTCAGCCTGCGGGATAGCTTTTTTTTTTTTTTTTTTTCAGAAGCTTTAGGTTAAAAATGAAATTCAACCATTCCAGTCGACTGTTGGGTTCCTGTGGAATACGGTGAAAATTGCTACTATCACTACTACACCCTGGAACACAACAGGTCTGTTTCTCAGTCATTTTTCTTCTTTTAAAACCTAAAATAAGTTACAAGGGAGGGCGCTAGCTGGAGCTACAGCTAGTGCCCTCCCTTGTGCGGGTGCGTTTGGGTGCGTTTGGTTTATATATGGCCGGGGCTGGTGAGGGTGGAGCCGAAATTCATAAGGCGGTGACATGCAGGTTTGAGGAGGCAAGGCTCCGTCATGTGACGCTGCATGAAAGCTTACTCAGAAGAGGGGGGATTGCTCTCGCTTTTTTTTTACTTTCTAATTTACATAAAAACTAGGTCACACACGGCTTTGATCTTTTTGCATGCTACTTTTGACCACCCAAGCTATCTTTACTCAACAACAAGGAAAATGTTGGTTTGGATTCTAGTTCCCCTTTAAAAATATCTGTTGGTCACTCACCTCCTTCCTTTGTTGTCTCCTTAATCGGTTTCTCCCCAGAATCTTTTCTGTCATTTCTGTATTTAGGATGAACCTCACAGGAATAATCAGTGTACGCTTCCAGTTTAGCAATTTTACATGATCCCCCATCAGGTTGTATTTTTGTGTGTCCCTCATCTGTAACACATTATTAGTTGGTTTGAATCAGCAGATCAATATGAAGATGAATAAAATTCAAGTGAAAGACTCAAATCTTCATTTAGAATATTGTTGGGTGACATTTTAAATAAAATCATTTTTGTGCAAAGTTGCTGCAGAGCAATGAGTCATTCTTTAGGCTTTTTAACTGATCGACTCACTTGTTTTCATTCTATAATTAAAATAACTTTAATAGAATTCCCTGTCATAATTATTGAGGATTGTAAATCAGCACATTATTCACTTACCTATTTTACCTGTCCCACAACTGCAGTCATAAGAAAGCTTTGTCAGGTTTGAGAGAACGTCTTTACAATTTTCACTGGTTGTTTCCCAGTTCAGTGTAATAGAATTATTGGTGATTTCACTCTCCTTGTAGTTTATTTTTAAATCTGTAGAAATAGAAACATGAAGAAATCCAGGTTTGATTTGGTTCATCACTTTGTTCTGTTAGAGTAAAATATTGTTTTCTTTGCACTGAGATGAAGAAAATATGAACAAACCACAGTCAATCCTAATCTGAACAGGTGGAAGTGTCTTATTTATGGGGACACCCGATTTCTTGATCTGACCAGAACAGGTGTAGTCTGTGAACGGCTCCAGGCTAGACAGGTTCCCGATGACATTATCAGCGTCTGAGGAGACACAAAAATAAAGTGACCATCAGCGTTCTGATTTACTTTAGAAAACAAACATATGAGAAGTTTTTGTCCAGTGCTGGGTAAAAAAAAATCGATTTCATATAAATTTCGCAAAATCGATTCATTAGGCCTAAGATCGATTTTTCCCCTTGAACCAGACTGAACTGGGTGGGATCTGCAGGCACTTCCGCTTACAAATTCGTTCCACAAACAAATGAAAAGAACGTAAAAAGATGCTAAACGCACATATCAAGAGAAACACGCAGTAGCGACAATGAATAATGAAGACCAGACTGAATCGAATCGTGATTAATCTATTCAGAGCCTTATGAATGAAAGTGGCCACAATACCCAGCACTAATTATTTACCCGCTCATTCTTTTTCAGCTCACCTGAACAGGTGTACTCAGCAGTGAGATCTTGACAGTTGCTAGGAAACTGTGGTTCTATTTTTGCAGGAAGTTCAATGGGTTTGGTCTGATTAATGTCATTTGGATTTAAATAATCTGAAAAAGATTAAAACAATAAAGAAAATAACATTAAAGCAGATAAAACTGAGATAGTCATGTTTTGTTTTTGTACATACCATCAGTGATGTTCCAGGTCTTGTTAAAGGAGAAGGTCTTGCATGTTTCATAACGTAAACTGACATTTAACTCTGAGCAAAAGTCGTCTTCAGCCAGTTTGAAACAAACCTTTGTTCCATTTTCAAAAGTTTCAGTTTTGTGTTTTTTCGGGGTAACTAGTAAAGAGCTGAGGTTCCATTCGCTTTGATAGCACACCGATCCAGGTTCAGGGGGGCCGTCTTCAATGTCTGCTTCATCTGAAATCCACAAGGATTTATTATTATTACTATTATTATTATTATAGTCGTCTTAGTTTCATACATGATTTCATTCTACCATTTAAGATACAAAAGATATGAAGTATTAGTACTCACTTATGATACCCGTTTTAGCCTGTAGTCCAGAGCCGGAGCAGGTTGAGTCGGTACCATTAGCATCACTCTTAAGGCTGACTTCATACTCGTATTTAGTGCAGGGCTTCAGAGGTTTGATTTCGTGTGTTGAGGTCTCATTAGAGGATGAAATGTTGAATTCCGTTGTGAAAACACGTTGTCCGTACTCTGTGATCTTTATGGTGTAGTTACCAGCAGGAGACTTCACCATGTCAATCCGGGCGCCAAATTTAATCATTGTGACATTGAAGGAACCTGCATAAGAAACCAACACAGTTCATCCATTTTAACTCAAACAAACCACTTTGCATGTTTTGAATCTCACAAAGTAGAAATGAAAGCTCAGAACTGTCCTGTAAATGGATACTCACACAGGGGAGGTTTTGCTGGATCTGTTAGGGATCAGAGTAAAATATTAAAGTACTTGAAGGTAAAAATACTTTTCTAAACCACATCACTTGCACCTGAAATCTGACTGCACATTTTAAAACAGAGTTCCATAAAATAAAGGACGAAGCTCCAACCTGAGGTGGGCGGGCTCTTTGTGGTGCTGGTCAGGATGCCAGACTGAGTGTTTGTCTGAGTAGCTGAGTGGTTGCTGGGTGAAGTGGGTGCTGTAGAAGTCTCGTTTGAGGTGCGTGCAGGAGAGGAAGTGACTGCAGGTTAGAGAGCATGATGAAGGTCATCTCCAGGCATCCATCAGGTGTCTTACCTGATAAGAGTCTGAACATTCTAGGATTTAATCGTGCTAACTAGAGGACCTTGTTAAGGTGAATACATTACCAGACTCTAAGTTGGCTGAAGAATCTGATTGGGAGGAGTTTAAAGTGGTGTTTGAAGAGGTGCGTGGAGGAGAGGTGCGTGGAGGAGAGGCGTGGGCTTGAGTATTTCTGCTGGAGGCAGCAGGGGTTTCTGGGGTGTGTGCAGAGAAGGTGGTTCTGACAGGGTCAGTGCGTGCAGGTGAGGAGGCTAAAAATACAATCAACAGAGTCACAAAGCTGGTTCCTGTTGTAGTGAAAATAATAAACATGTCTGCCTCTTTTTATTTTCTCATAATGGGTGAAACAGTTTTGTTCAAAAAGCAGAAAAATGACCAAAACTATCAGTTACTCATGAATAAATGCAGTAAAATAGCAGAAAATTCACTCATTACTTAGAATAAGAGACAACAACTAACTAAATAAACCACATTAATACATTTATACCACAAACACAAGTTTCTTCTGTTTTTCTCTAGAAAAGAGAACATTTTTAAACTTCATCGCTGGGTTTCTACAGGTTCAACAGATAAAACTAAATTAGTGCTTCTGATCAGAAACTTAAATACAAGAAAACTCATTTAGTGACAATAACACCAATGACATACCTGCTCCTGTATAAGATAAGTTTAGCTAAAATATTCTAATTATTAACAACAAACCACAGAACTGAGTCTAAATGTAATTATAACACCAGATATCTGGCTTTATTAATGTTTCTATGCTTTGTGTTTGCTTTAGATTATTGCTGCTAAAGAAGATTAACACAGAAAATGAGCTTCAGAGCAAATTAAATGCATTCAGGTTAGAAATTATTCAGCAGCGAAGCTCAAACTGTAAGAAAAAAACATTTTCTTCCTCAAAGCTTTAGTAACTACTTCCTGAATTGACATAAATTGGAAAAAAAGAAGAAAAAAACATGTAAATGAGTTGCAAATTCTGTAATTTGAGGTATTTTTATACATTTTATGAAATGAGAACAAGTTACATTTCTGTTACTTATATCTATTTTATTGTTAGAATGTGACAGTGAAGTCAAATATTTTATATTAGATGATCTTTATGAGTGTTGTGTCATTTACACTGACTCTTGTCCAATAAATAAATAAATGTGTTTAATCATTTCACCTAAAACTAAAACAAAGTTCATGAAACAAACTGAAGTTTTAACATCGAAGCTGTCGGGTTAAAACCTCGTATCTCCACTTTTCATCATTCTCATGTTTTTACACAAATCAGCTCCACTGGTTGTCTATCAGAGGTTTAATGGATTTGTTTGAATGAAAAGGGTCAAAATAATCTAGTTTTTATTCATTTAAACTACATGCAAAGTTCTAATATGGAGATATGAAGTTATTACCCGAGCAGTGATGCATGCTTCCTGACACACACGCACTCACACACATATAGGAGAGAGAGAGAGGGAGAGCGAGAGAGAGCAGCACAGGTAACTCGGGTCACATGAAGCAGATTTTAAAGGGCATCCATCATCTTTTTACCGTAAGTTGATTGTAAATAATCTCTCACCTGTGTGGTTTTGACCTGGAAACACAAAAGATGAGGAAAAATCAGCTTTTTACACTAAATAAATACATTTAAGGACAATCTAAATGACCTCAAGCTGCACAAAAGTTTATTTTTTTTAAAATGCATTTCGTCAAACATCCTTTTTATAACCTCATATTAAATAAAATTAGTATCAGGTTCAAAGGCTACACTATCTGGATGAGGCAGTGCTGTAAAACCTGGTTACCATGACAACAGGACAGCGCTACTCTTGCTTTTTCAGTAAGCAAACCACCACTTCCTGCCTTGCACTAAAACCCAGAGCCGCCCTAAACCCACACAGACCTTCTGGCTGCAACTCCGGCTTAAGTTTAATAAACTAAATTAATAAACAAAACAAAAAAAGATGTTTTCAAATAGTGACTTAAAGATTATTTAAACTGATTTTGAGGAGATTTTTTTTTAGTTTGACAAAGGTTTTAGTTTTCTTTGGGCTTTACTGTATTATTACAATAAAAATCTATGATTAGAAGACTTTTATTTGCAGATTCACACAATAAAAACACGAGTTGGTGGCATTTCCAACCAGAAGACACGAGAAGTGAACAAAAGGGTTGATCAGGGACAGTCAGACTAAAAGTGAGGCAGGATGTGGTTTGGTGCGAGCAGAGATGCACGCTCTGTGCACTGACATTTCACCACACAGTTCATGCTCTCAGTGTCTGTTATTAGACTCCACGGTGTGAACTAACTCAGGACTCGGGTTTGCATTATTGTCTCCACTGTGAGGAAAGACTTGGTCACACATAACAATGGAGGACCAAAATATGAACAGTTACCAGAAAGCAAACGCAGAACGAACTGATATTAACCAGAAGATCCACATTCTTAGCAGCTTACGGGTTCGGGTTAATCAAAGTGAGAGGAGTAAATCAGAAAAGGCCCACAAATGGATTAAGTGATGGTAATTACTGGTTCTTATTGGATGTTTACATCATGAATATTAATGAGCTGTTAGAGACATTATGAAATATCAGCAGGTAGTGATTGTTGTAGCTGATAAACTTTAAACCAGCTGGTGAACACATTAATGATAACTGCATGTCTGTTTTGGGTGTTTGTGTAACTAAGTCATAAAAAACATAGAATATGGGTTTCATATTTTATTATAATCCTACTTATTATAAAAGTAGTTAGTTGGCCTATTTCTGAAATTTAATGGAATTTTTTAAACAAAAAAATTATTAAAATGGTCTGAAATTCATCAAATACAATTATTTTCATAATAAACCAGAAAACTGTTTAAAAACGGCAAACAGTCACACTCAGTGTGTGTAAGCGTCACCTATGTTTAGCATTAATAATCATTTATAAACATGAATTACATGATGCATCACCTCACCTAAACAAACCAAATAAACATTAACGATCAGTGAATTCATCGTTTATTATTCCTGAGGTTTATGTTGAACCATTTTTAGAATCATTTAAATAAACTATAAAACGAATTAAACCAATTCTTTTGGATTGGTAAATATGATAAATGTATTTGATATAGAGCCTTCCAGAGTCCTAGAACCCCCCAAGGCACTTTACAACATAATCAGTCATTCACGCACACATTCACACCCTGTTGGTGATGAGCTACATTGTAGCTACAGCTGCCCTGGGGCGCACTGACAGAGGTGAGGCTGCCGTGCACTGGCGCCACTGGTCCCTCCAACCACCACCAGCAGTGTCTTGCCCAAGGACACAATGACAAACTGAGCGGGATGCGAACCAGCAACCTTCTGATTGCTGGGCGGGCACTTAACTCCTCTGCCACCATCGCCCATAATTGAACAAACTAAGAAACTGCTCACATTTTGTGGTTTTGTCTTTACTCGAGAGAAAAGCCTATAATCTGTATTTTTGATGGTCAACAATAAAATTATCAACTTCTATTATTCATATATAGATTCTAGATTTAAAGCAGCACTCCGGAGTTTTCCCCTTTCAGGGATTATGTATGATATTTTTAGAAATCTGTAAAAGTGATTGTCTTATCATGTAGTGTGATATAATGTAAGCGATACGTCTTTTTTTTTTGATAAGCCCGCCCCCTGCCCCATAAAATCCGTGCAATAGGAAACTGAGCGCCGAGTAAAACTAACCAATAGACGGACCGCCATGATCCGTCGTGGCAAGAGCTCTGCAGCAGGCCTGCAAGGTCGGACGGAGTCAAGCTCTCTTTTCTAAACATCCGTCCAACGAGACGGAGAGCGCAAGCTTGTGATTGGTCAGAACGCTGCTTCTTTAAATACGTCACCAGCTCTGCCATCGCCGCCTCAAAAAATAAAAAAAGAGCCGACGATATCTAGCGGCAAACATGGAGCAGCTTGAAGAATACCTCGCGCTCGCGGTAAAACTCCGAAAATATGAACGTTTATTCACCCGTGACTGGAGGAGTATAAAGATGCGCAGCAAGCGTTCGTGGACGGAAACGACGGGAAACGTGGGTTTAGAGGTGACAAGCGCATGAAGAGGTGGAGGAGAATGAGGGACAAGTTTGTCCGTGTTTAAAAGTCTCTTAAATGCAAAAAAGCACAATATAAACTGCAAATATAAACTGTAAATGCACCATTTTGGACCGGATACATGACAGGATACCCCAGAAAAGCGCTACGCCCTCTGTTGTTCTGGCGGGGAACTGCTTTGCAGCACTCTCCAGGTGACGGAGAAGTTCGAGAGCAAAACGGTTCCGTCAATGCGTGCGTGACTCTGCCTCGGGGAGCTGACGGAGATGTATAAATTAGGCTTTAGACTACCGCTTACGCGCTTCAAATTTAAGGAAGTACCTCGGCTGATGCAGCGTTGACGAACTTTTCACAGGCAAGTAAGTCTTTAAAATATAAATATATGAAAACACAACATGACATGAGAATAATACTTGTAAAACAACGTGTTTAAGCTCTGTTTGTTGGCTACAGAAGCACATTCATAAACAAGAAACGTGCAGTGGCCATCTTAAATTACCGAGTCGACCCGACTATTGGTGCGATAAGCTTGTCAGCCACTAGATGGTGCCATCAGAGAAAAGAAATACTCCGGAGAGCTACTTTAAAGGAGCTGTAGAAAAAGGCATCAGTAATTTAAGTAACTGAATAACCTTTATTCAATCATTTCTATCCATATCTAGCCAAATAATTACTAATAAAGTGATTAAATGTTTAATTTGCTGCAGGTGTTTGTTGAACACGTTTTGCTCCTTTTCAAAACCATTTTTTATTACTGTATTGATTTATGGAAACAGCTTCATCACTGATGGAGTAGAACAGGACTGTAAAGATGAAAGAATCTCTTCTTTTTAGTTCTTTTACTAAATTTCTTATTTACATGAGGCCAAACCTGTTAAAAGTGTTTGTAGGGAGGTCGTTTGAAGTTTTTTCGTCATCATTTGGTTACTTCTGTCTTCACTGTCATCTTGGGCAAAGTGTGAAATGAAGGTGTGATGTTCACACGTTCAAACGGGCTTGTTAAGGCCGAGGCAGATGGAAGAACGGCCAAATCAAAAACTGAACCTCAGATTAAAACTACACCACTAAACTCTGACTACTTGTTTTGTTGACTGACATTTTGCACAAACGTCTGTAACACGTGATGGTGCCTCTCAGTATCAGTGCTCACTATCAGGATGGAGTTTGCGTGCTGTTTTATTTTCTCATCACTCATTTACCCCCCCAGGCCCCCACTCCTGCTTTTATTACACTGACCTCAGTTCTTCATTTTAGGCAGTTCCTATTTTTTGTCATGAAATCTCGAGTCATTTGCGTTGTGCGACGCTGCGAGCTGCTCGATTCAGCTCTTGGCAGGAAATGAAGGCGGCTCAGAATGGAACACGGAAGTGGTCACGACTCTGTCCTGCAGCAGCAACATGCAAGAGGAATGGCGCACTTTTGCTGGGTGGCATTAAAAAAAAACGGAGGCCTCAAACTGTTGTGAAAGCATGACAGGATGAAGGAAAGCAGAGCAAAAACTTCTTTTAATAACTGATTTCATTAGGCTAATTTAGCTCCAGCTAAGGTAGAGAAAGCACAACAAAAACAGAAAACAGGTGTGTATCTCTTAAAAATTATGCCCAAAATTTTAATATTTTGAATAAAATGCACGCAGACGACAAAATGAGTCACCTGACAAATAAAACCTGTACAGACGTTAGAAATAAACGAGAAACATGGACCCTGAGTCGAGATAAAGACGGAAGGATTAACGTGCTAAAATGAGGAGAACATGTCTGATGTGTTTAACAGTAGCAGAACTGAGTGATGCTAGAAGCATCACACGCATCACACACACACACACACACACACACACACACACACACACACACACACACACACACACACACACACACACACACACACACACACACACAGATGCTCATCTTGATACAACACCCACAATGTGAAGTTGAGGAGAAGAGCTTGCAGGGACACACCCCATAAGATCCTCTCATCTTAGATCGACATACCTCCCCATCCTCCACACACACACACACACACACACACACACACACACACATACACACACACACACACACACTCGCACGCACGCACACACACCGTCAAGGCAGAACAGAAACATGATTGCAAAAATTCCCTTCTCTTTGTAGCGAATGAAAGGTGTTTTAAGGAGCGTCGTCTTATTAACGGCGTTCTTTGATTGAACATAAGAGTTGATTCTTTTGCCAAAGGGTCTCATAAAACCTGTCACTTTTCAGATTCCCACATCAGAGGCGCGCCGGCGTACTGTCTGCCGTGTCTTTGGTTTGGAAAGTTTAAGAAACGTGAAGTAGCACAAAAGCAGCAGCAAGTCAAAGGCTTGCTATACTGTAGCTTGTCATTCCTGCCCTCAGTTTAAATGATTACATTTGTGAGCGCTGATGTTTTCCACCTTTTTAAAAAAAAAAAGATTTAAAAAAAGAAATTGTCAAGCTCGTCTGCTGACAGATTCATGTCTCCATCTCACACATAAATAAAAAAAAATCACCTTTTCTCAACAACAAACTAAAACATCAGAAACGTAAGTCAGGAGGTTAGATGTCAGCGTTGCATAAATTTACTAAAACTTTTTTTTTTTACATTAGAACAAACCACAGAACAATCCTTCCATAAAGAACGTTTTACTTACAGTTGGCCAAACCGACGACCATGACCCAGAGCAGCACGGCCTGCGGACCACGGAGACCCGCCATATCTGGGAGTTAGGGTGTGTGCGGACACACACTTGGTGGTAGATTCCTGGAGATGACCACCTCACAGACACTCGAGTTAAACTCCTGTTTCCAACTCTAATCCTGACGCCTAAACGAGGACTTTATTTAAAACTACATGCGTTTTTCTGTCTTATCAGCCGGAGCAGCTTCCTGAACTTGTTCCCTAAACCCTCGCTTCTGGTTCTGAGTCAAGAGACGGTGATGTCACACAGCCTGCCTTCACCTTGAGTCTCAGCGACAGGAAGCTTCATTTCAGCTACGCCACCAAGAACAGGAAGCCATCTCTTGTCTCATCTTCACTCACAAGTGTGACAACCCTTCAGACTTATGAAAAGGAGGCGAACTTCAGCAGTCTTTTATTTAATTAGCTTTTTTTTTTTAAAACAACAGAGATAAATCGAGGATTTAGAATTAAATCAGCTTTTCTTTACATCAAACTCCTCGTGAAACCAGCAGTGGTGTACGATGGGCTTCTGGGTCCTTGCGTTGAAGCGTTTCGTTCACGAGGCGCTAACCCCTCTAGCCGCGGCCTTTCTGCTCCGCCGTCTTCCCTCCCCGTTTAGATTTCCCGCTCTCCTTCCATCAAGAGAGGGAGAACATGTGGCCACCGGCTCCAGAAATGAATATCTTCATTTCAGCGTGAAACAGCTACATGTATGAGTGTTGTTAGATCTTTTCAAAGTCATTGATCGTGCACGGTGTTTGATCATCGCGCTCTGCCTAGAAGGCCAAAAAGCTTTAATTCTGTTTACATACACAAGAAAACAGGGCATAAAAGAGGAAGACGAGGAGTGAAAAAAACTCTCCAGGGGGGTAAAACTCTCACACCGGGTGGTGAGCTGATGTGAATCCAGATAAAATACAACTTTTCTTTATTTCTTGTGGTTTATTGGAATAATACATGGGACCGAGCCGTCTTTTTTGAGTTTAGATAATTGGTGTGGAGCTGACAGGGGTTTTCTTGATCCTGCGCTGGTTTTAAACTCGACTCTGCGTGGCGGCAGGATGATTGGAATCAACGGTGCATATCTTATCATACTTTAATATTGTTTTTGCTTATTTTGAAAAAAAGGTTTATTTATCTCTCACAGCTAAAAATCTGTGGAAAAAGCACTCCGAGCTCAAAGCAAACAGGAACATACCACTGTTCTGTCATGCAAATGACTTTTTTAGTGTGAATATCTAAATATGTATTTTCTCTGAGGTGATACGCATGATATTCTGTTAATTCCCCTTCTGAAAGAATACATTCTTGTAATCAGGAAGTGGTTCTTGAGCAAACACGACTGTGTTCTTGCACCCAAAAGGAAGTTATGTGTTTTAGCTGAATGGGTTTTGTCGGTAGATTCGCTCTGAAATATACAAATGAGTCCAAATATGAAATCATTTTTCTACGTCTGCTGCCGTTTTCTCCTCAGCAGGTCTGCTCTAGAGAAAGTTAGCAGACTTGTGCGTGGCTTTGTTGAACGGTTGGTCTACTATGTGTGGTTTCAAAAAACTGAAGACAAACACGATGGTTTCACTGCATGATGCAATCACAAAATCCCCTACAGTCATTTCAGCGTTCAGCTCACGGCAGCAGCCAGAGCTTCTCAGATTGACACAAATGTAAATTTTCACAGCTTTGGTGTATTTTAATCTTTGCGTGACAATTAGTATTTGTGTCATCCTCACAAGGTGTTGCCATGGTGTCATGAAAATAAAAAAACAGCTCTTTTATTGCACACACATTTAAACTGAATATTTCTACATTAAGACATTTAGTCGGTGCGTCACGGAGGGACGACCACTTTCTCTGCTTTCATGACTCACGTTTGCTCATCACACAGCAGCTCTGCTATTTTTATATCACAAAAAAAGTTGGGATTTTTATTTAATATAATTATTCTGTCAGTTCGACATCTTATTGATGGAGTTGCCCTTAATACATTTTTTTATCGTGATAATTTCTGTGCCTCCTGTTTCCTTTTGTCAACACAAAGGTCAGACGCCATACCTTATATTTTTATAAGGTGATGGTGGCTCAGGGGTTGCCGGTTTGAGCCCAGGCTCAGTTAGTGTCAGTCTCTTAAATAAGACACTTCAACCTCATTTCCTGCTGGTGTTGGTCAGAGGGACCTGTGGCTGCTATGTACAGCAGCCTAGCTTCTGTCAGTGTGGCCCAGGGCAGCTAATAATGTAGCTCAGCACCATCAGTGTGTGAATAGATGAATGCTTCACTTTATTGTAAAGCACCTTGGAGTTCTCTGACTCAGAGAGTCACTATACAAGTACAGGTTATTAATCATTTGACTGTTTTTACATGAAATATCTTTAATATGCCCAGCTAATTATTTATTCTTTTATTTTTAACCAGAAACAAATGAAGTGAGCTAAAAGCAACTAAAATAGCTTTCTGGCTGATTCTTCTTTACTCTCTTTTTTGTCTTTTAAAAGGTTTTCATATAAAATAGGTAATCTTTCATAATGTATAGTTCCCCAAGTCCCTCCCCTGACCTCTACAGTTAAATGAATCATTTATACGAGTATAGGGCATTGACCAATAGAATTGTGTATCCACAAGAAGGAGCTGTTAATCAACAAGAATGTGCCCCAGTTCCCAGCATGCACTGCTGGGTGATGCACAGTCAGCTTTGCACACCAACTTAAGGCTGGTTTATACTCGGTCCGTCTGCGTGAAACGGACGCATGCACCGCCATTTTGCGTTGGCGCAAGGGCTCTCCGACTGGCTCACGGAGGCATGCCCCAATTTGCCCCAAATTTTAAACATCCGTCAAAAGTGACGGAGACCGCAAGCTTGTGATTGGTCAGGACGACGCTTCCTGTAACTTCGTCACCAGCACCGCCGTTGCTCCGTTAATAAGTAAAAAAATATTTAGCGGAAGACCCAGAATAGATTGAATAACGCATCGCGGAAAAGTCCAAAAATATGAACGTTTATTCACCCGTGACTGGAGTACAAAATACGGAGCAAACGTGGATGGAAACGATGGGAAACGTGGGTTTAGAGGTGGCGACTGGTAGCCTAGTGAACTAGACCAATTCTTGCTTTGCAGAGTTTGGTCTAGGCACGCTTCATTGGAAACCTCGCAGCCCAAACCACTGCTGTGTCTATCCAATCACAACTCGCTATAGTTTTGGTTGGGCCAATCACAGCGCTCTATATCATGGGCCAATCACAGAGCGGGAGTAGCCGATGACGTCAGCGCTGCGGCCGCGAACGCCGCGAACCCAAGCAACATGGCGGCAACTCGGAAAACACGTTCGTTTGAAACGGCTTTGTCATCAACATTGGATTATTTAGACTCCAACGTGCGTAAGTTTGTCTGATATACTTAGCGGCTTCTTATTTTTATCAAACAAAGTAGTGCAATGTCCCAGTACACCTGATATTCACATGTTTTTCATACAAAAACGACAGAAATCATTGAAGCTAGACGCCATTAAAGCCTCCCGCTTTTCCGTCGCTGTGATTACGTCATGTTGTTCGTCACTCTGATTGGTCCTAGCGCTATCCAATTGCGTGCTGACATTTTGAAAGACAACCGTAGATCCCGCCTCACGACTGAGAGCCGTCAATGGTTCGTGGCCAGACTATATATTCACATATATAGGATGGCTTGCCAGGCTAGGCGACTGGATGAAGAGGTGGAGGAGAATGAGGGACAAATTAGTCCGTGTTAAAAAGTCTCTGAAATACATTAAAACAATGTAAACACATGAGTAAATACACTATTGTGAACCGGATACATGAGTGTCATGGTGGCAGGATATCACAGAATAGCGCTACGCCCTCTGTTGTCCTGGCGGGGAATTGATTTGCAACACTCCGCTGCCTGAACAGAAGTTCGAATGTGAAAACCTTTCCGACGCTCCGTGTGCGTCTCTCCGTTGCGGAGCTCACAGAGAGTATAAACCAGCCTTTAGCTTGAATGCTAACTCAACCTGCATTGAATTAATGTCACTCTGTAAACTTCAAGCTAACTGTAGAAGAGGAGGAAGAGAACGAAAAGTGATTGATCTTTTGTGTATTGGAGCTAAGTCATTAATGTAGCCAGGGTCAAAATTTCCTCCTCTTGATGACATCATGCTATGGACTTCCAGTTTTTAACACTATAAGCTTTTTTTAAACTGGTTTCAGTGGTTCTTGAGCCACAAACTTGAGCAACTTCACATTGACCAGCACTATGCATGGTTGGATAGATACAGGTGCTGGTCATAAATTTAGAATATCATGAAAAAGTTGATTTATTTCAATAATTCTATTCAAAAAGTGAAACTTGCATATTATATTCATTTATTACACAGACTGATATTTCAAATGTTTATTTGTTTTAATGTTGATGATTATAACTGACAACTAATGAAAATCCCAAATTCAGCATCTTCCTCTTCCCAATACCCCATAGATTCTCTATGGGGAGGTGAGTTTGCTGGCCAATCAAGAACAGGGACACCATGGTCCTTAAACCACGTACTGGTAGCTTTGGTGCTGTGTGCAGGTGCCAAGTCCTGTTGGAAAATGAAATCTCCATAAAGTTGGTCAGCAGCAGGAAGCATGAAGTGCTCTAAAACTTCCTGGTAGACGGCTGCGTTGACCTTGGACCTCAGAAAACCCAATGGAGCAACACCAGCAGATGACATGGCACCCCAAACCATCACTGACTGTGGAAACTTTACACTGGTCCTCAAGCAACATGGATTCTGTTCCTCTCCTGTCTTCCTCCAGACTCTGGGACCTTGATTTCTGAAGGAAATGCAAAATGTACTTTCATCAGAGAACATGATGTTGGACCACTCAGCAGCAGTCCAGTCCTTTTTGTCTTTAGTGAGACACTTCTGATGCTGTCTCTTGTTCAAGAGTGGCTTGACACAAGGCATGCAACAGCTGAAACCATGTCTTGCATATGCCTGTGCGTGGTGGTTCTTGAAGCACTGACTCCAGCTGCAGTCCACTCTTTGTGAATCTCCTCCACATTTTTAATCGAGTTTTGTTTTACAATCCTCTCCAGGGTGCGGTTATCTCTATTGCTTGTACACTTTTTTCTACACATCTTGTCCTTCCCTTCACCTCTCTAATAATGTGCTTGGACACAGAGCTCTGTGAACAGCCAGCCTCTTTAGCAATGACCTTTCATGCCTTGCCCTCCTTGTGCAAGGTGTCAAAGATCGTCTTTTGGACGACTGTCAAGTCAGCAGTCTTCCCCATGATTGTGTAGCCTACAGAACTAGACTGAGAGACCATTTAAAGGCTTTTGCAGGTGTTTTGAGTTAATTAGCTGATTAGAGTGCGGCACCAGGTGTCTTCAATATAGAACCTTTTCAAAGTATTCTAATATTCTGAGACACTGAATTTAAGATTTTCATTAGTTGTCAGTTATAATCATCAAAATAATAGAAATAAACACTTCAAATATATCGGTCTGTGTGTAATGAATTAATATAATATACAAGTTTCACTTTTTGAATGGAATTACTGAAATAAATCAACTTTGTCATGATACTCTAGTAATTTTATGACCAGCACCTGTACACTCAGGCATACTGGCAATCTGTGAATTCTGGAGAATCTCAAAACTGTACTGGTTTGAGGGAGCTGAAGGAGGATATGAAACCACGGACTGATGGTGACCTGGCTTTGTTGCTACTGGACTTGTAAGTAATAATATTTTTTGTCCAACAGTGTGGATCTTTTTATTTGGTGGTGTATTTAGTATCAGTTGGCTCATGTTAGCGTTAGCTCGCTGTTAGCGCTAGCACAAGGTTGTTTACGACAGTTGTAATTCTGCTTTCAACCAGTAGGAGGGAGAAGCAGGAAACTTCAGTGTTTTTTGTGAGTTATTAATTGTCTTTCTCTAAGGTTTTGGCACAAAAAGACAATACCAATTTTTTTTTTACTTTCTCAAAAGCTCTAAAATTTAGCAGAAAATGTGTTTTTACTCTTTGGATCACCATGGATGGTTGAACAGTACTTTGCATTTGATTCCAAAGAGCTTTCCGAATATTACATTTTGTCTTGATTCTGATACAGAAATCCTGCACAAAATGAGGCCCAATGAAGAGATTTTATCATGCAAGAATGTTCTAGGTTTTTTTCAAGCCCAAATTTGAATTCTGCTTTTTGACATTTTAGTTGCTCAGCAGATACTACAATCTTCTAGGATCAGTGGTGCGTCTGTGGTTTCATTATCTTCCATGTCCTGTTGGTTTCAGCTGCCTGCTTTATTTTAGACTAGCTCCTATTTGTGCACATACTCTGTGACATTTCCACTGCAGAGAAGTAGCTGCATGTGGAAAGAAAAGGAGTGAATTATGGGTCATCCTGCTCTAACGTCCAGTTTTAGCTTGTTGTCTAACTTCTCTATGAAAAGAAGAAAAAACGATTTTTTGTATAGCGCCTCTCAAGATAAAATCACAAGGTGCTTTACAAGAACACAAAATTTTTTTTTTTTTTAAATATCGTATTAAAATGAGTCAGAAACAAAGCTTACTTTGGGGCAACCTTGGCATGGGGACACTGGTTGTCCACTGATTGGCTGTTTGATCCTAGGTCCCTGCAGGTGTTGAAGCAGTTGGCCCCCAGGCGCCGAGCAAATGGCAGCCCACTGTTCCTTGGAGATGGTTCGAATAGAGAAATAATTTCCTAAAGGGATAAATAAATGATCTATTATGACTTAAACTTTACAGCATTAGTGTACAAACCTGGTCCTCTAGAGCAGGGGTTCCAAAAATGTTTTACTTGAGGACCACCTTGTCCGTGTCCAAGAGAAACCAGGACCCCCAACCCAACTCCTACACACATTAAATGTGATCATTTACAACCTTTATGCAGACACACAGAGTTCTAACTTTTATATGGAGGTCTGTAGGGTGTGTTATAGGTATTTTATAAATGTAATTTTTACAAATAAAATGTTGCTAACCTCACAACATCAGCAAAGACAAAATTGTGGGAACCCCCTTGGGGGTCCCGACCCCCAACTTGGGAACCCCTGCTCTAGAGCCACCATCCTGCAGGTTTTAAAAGGTTTTTCTGCTTCAGCACACCTGATTTTAATCAGAAGGTGATTACCAGAGCTTCATGACCTGCTGAACAGGTGATTAAACCATTGAATCAGGTGTGTGGTAGCAGGGAAAAACATGCTGGACATGATCGCTCAAGGACCAGGGTCGGGCATCCCTTCTGTAAAGCACAACAAACTTTCCTTTGAGTCAAAACTTGGATTTTTCTCCATTATTAAAACAAGCTCAAATGCATTAGTGAATATAGGTTAATGAACCCACAAGACAATCATTTTATATCAGAATAAAAAGTGGGAGCATTCAGCAACAGAGCCGACGTTGATCGGATGCTTTCAGCCACAACCAGGTCACGGCTCCATACAACTGGTTCTATAACGTGAGACATTTATGTAAATTTGTGGCAACCACCGTGCACAGAGTTCATTCTTGTAATTATTTGAATCAGAGTCACTATTTTATTCACTTGAGTCCGAGTCTGGCTCGGTGAACTTTAGCTGCTTTGTTTCACATCCAGAGAAAAACCCACAAAGCTGCAAAGTGAGACGCAATTCTGTCTTTCCTCCCACACGACAGAACACCCTCAGTTTTAAAACAAGTCAGGGGAAACACAGAGATTAGAGACAATCCTGATGCTTTCACCTAAGGTAAAACAGACGAGTCTAAAAGTGTAGCTGAAACATCAGAACCAGTTGGGTTTCAGCTGATTCCCAGAAACTGTTCAGTGGAAATTTACAAACATTTTTGTTGATAACAGTAAAGTTGACCTCTCTTTATTCTGAGCCGTGGATGTTTAAGTAGGGGCTGAGGACGGGGGCGGGGTTTGGGTAGCTTCCTCAATTTCCATTTTTAACTCGTTTCCTACATCTTTTGTTTTGTTGCTTCACGTTTTTTTCTATCCTCCACTCTCCTTTTCTTCTTCTCTCCTTATCAGGTTTGCTGGGCTTCATTAAGCAGAAGCACGGAAGCTGGAGGAAGAAGACCTCTTATTGAAATGTGCTGTTAGTTCCTCTTTGCACTCACAGCTGTGACCACAGGGTGGTGAGATAAAAATGGATTGCAGCCGATGCATGTATGCATTACACCCTGATGCACACGGTCCTCCCTTTTGCAAAGCTGCACCTACACTTTGTAAGTGGGTTAAAAGTTTCAGTCATTGTCAAAAACAATTCATGCTTTCCACTGCTTTCCTGCTCTCAGCAACACTTAGAATCAGCTCGAGCTTGAACGCAACATTTTTAGATTTGACTCAAAAAGGAATGTTGATAAAATAAAGATCAAAGCAGGTTTGATGGAAAATTCTCAGGTTTATTCAAAGATGGTTAAAAAAATCACGCTTTTTGTGGGATTTTGTAAAACGGATCCTTTTTTTAGTTGGTATTTGAGTCAGATGACCTTTTTGGCTATTAGTAATGAGTATTGGACTAGAAAAATCCCAGTTTCATATCAAATAACAACAAGAAAAACATTATTTTAACATTTAATAACAAAATTCTTAGGTAAGTGAAAGAAAGAAGATGAATATAGTTGTTCACTAGATCCTAAAATCGCTTTGAGTCAGCTTCTCTTCAGTTTTGGAGTTAAATGACGACGAGGCTTCAGAAGAGCGGTGCAGAGTGTCGGATCAACGTCAGAACAACCTCTTTTACACTTCCCCTTTCTTCTTCCTGTCTGCTGTCTTTACTGTAGAGGCTTTACTCACTTTGGTTCTGCTGAGTTACTTTATGCACCCCCCTGCTTAGTGCACCACCCACGAGGCCGTGCCTATCAAACTTAAGAAGAATATTTTGCAGTTCTTCAAGTTCTGAAATCTCCACGGTGCACCGGTGGGCCTCACGTTGTGTTGCTTAACCAACAAAATCAGCTTCCACCTTCAAAGTTTCACATCTGTCTTCTGGTGGTGAAGCAACAGAGGAGCCACTGGAGGGCAGTGTGGCTTCACGTTGCACAACATCTGTTCCCCTTTTCAGATTTATTTCTCTTCTGTTTTGTTATTGGGAATAGCCAAGAAGCTGAATGCATTTTATACACACACACACACACACACACACACGCTCGGTGTTGCGATTTGGACTCCTTTTGGTTCCTCTCTGCCGATGACTGACAGGTTCTTAACGAGAGCAGCCTCGAGCGTTTGCCCTCCAGGCCTGTACATCAACCATCAACATACAACGCACGCACTCACGCACATGCACGCTCACTACCATATTTATACACACAAACATAATCCACACACACACACCACTCCTCTCTCTCTTTCTGCAGACATTCTCCGTCCCATCTCCAATGCTTGGGTCCATTGCTGAGGAAATGTTTGACCGTCACTAGGAGACGTTCAGGTTTTTGTGGGATTATTATGTTTCTATGAGGAAACCTTAAGCAGCACAGAAAGAATGCCAGCTGCAGCGACGCTCAATAAGACTGAATACAAACATGCTGCAGCATCACACAATACCACAAAGGGCGAGCTGAAGTCCAGATGCATGAATGTGTGGAGGTACCGTGAAGGCCACAATGATGAGATTGCATAGCTGGGGAGGTGAAGATGGAAACCAGGAGCAGCACCACCTCCCCCCCTTTAAGGATTCATCCCTCCTCTCACCTCCGTTACCTGTGAAGGAGAGAAAACCCAATTAAAATACTACGTGGATGGATACGATGAAGAAAGACATACCTCCTGTGTGACATTCTCTCTACCCCCCAGGAGGTGACAGATCTGGTGCATTGAAAAGGAGGAGAAAAATGGGCAGGCGTCCAGCCTACTGCTGCCATTAAATGTTCATGTGTATTATCAAAAACATTATTTACACCAAGAATAATAATAACAAAAAATCTGCTGCACATTCCCCACACATTCAGACATACATACAGAATGCTGTTGTAGGAGAGATTCCCGCATTCCAAACAAATACCTGATGCAGCAGGAGGTGCAGGATGTATCTATTTTTTACTTTACACACACACACACACACATGCACGCGCACACACACACACAAACAGATTCAGGTCTTCCATGTGTATCACCCCCTTTCCTCCCCCACTTTCTCTTTCTCCGCTCTTGTTTTCCTCTCGTGCTGACCCAACATCCGGTCCTCCCAGGAGATGCTGCTTTCTGCTACCAGACTGGGCCTACACACACACACACACACACACACACACACACACACTTTACACTCTGACTGGCTGTCTCTCTCTGTGGGCACATGAATTGCCTGTCAATCCAGCAGCAGCAGCCCAGTCCAGACCTCAGTGCTTCACCGTTGCGGGGGTCAGGGGCTGGAAGTATTTGTGTGAACGTGAGCCTGCACAGAGAAAAACATGGGGTCAAGGAGCTGGACAAATGTGGAGGATTCCTCTATAATAAGGTCTGTTAAATTCTATATGCTGCTGATATTTACCTGCTTCAGTATTGTAACAAAGTACCCCGGGATGGTGCGTACATCCCCAGCAGCAGGAGGCGAAAAATAAAAAAATAAGTAAAACTCTGCAGTTGGACTCGGAGGGAACAGGTATACAAACATCCCTATTAAACACGTCTCTCCTGTGAAGAAATGCTTAAGGGATTTGGAAAACTGCAGTAAACAGAGCTCCCCTCAGTGAGAAAGTCCAGAGAGACAGCAGCATTACCAAACCCGCAGACAAACACGCATACAGATCCAGTGGTGAGCTTTGAGTGGCCATTTAGAAATCTGCACGGCAGTTCACTGACCCAGCACTAACGAGCCAGTGATCCCAGCCTTTGAGGAGTAGCGCCTCTTATCTAGCCAGCGCACAGAGCTGGCTAGCTCCTGACCGGGTTTGACCACTGCTTAAACTGATTAGCCTGTCGTCCACTCAACTAACAGAAAGCAGGAACACAATCACGAACATTTTTGGGAATTTTTCATCCAAATTGAGCAGCGTGGGGTACGTTCTTGTGCAGAAGCTTGAAGCATATTTGCCAGCATCCTAATTCTTGACTCGTGTTCAGAAGCACAAACAACAGTGCAGTTTCTCTGTTACTTCCTGTCAAGTTAGATCAGATAAATGGTCAGAAGTTGAGAGATGGCAGGGTGGGCATTTGATGGCCTAAGTGTCAGGGACTGGGGATTCACTCGTTTAATGAGAATCTATGACCTCGACTGATAAAGGGCCTGACTGAGAGGCTGTGACAAGTCCTAATGCTCACATGTATAAATGATGTGGGTGGGTGGCTGAAGGGGGTGTGTGTGTGGGATGCTCGAGGTGGAAGTGATCCTCTGAGAACCTGGGTGGTATTTGGGAACAGGCCAGAAAATGACAAACAACAGAATATTATTACACCAAGTCAAAGCTGGAAAATCAAGCTTTTAGAAGGACTAAAAACCATAATTATGTACAAAATAACAGCAAAGTGGGATCAGCAGGACATTAAAGAAACGCTGTGGTCCATTTTGGCAAATGTTTGTTTTCTTGTGAGAAAATCAGACATAATTTCAGTCTGAGAGTCTTTTCCGTCCAGCAGAGAGCTAGATTAGCTTAGCTTAGCATTTTCACTCGGCTCTAGGAACTGCTGCGCTACGTTTTTGCAAATTCTTTTATTTGTTTTCAGGTTGGAGAAATAAGATGAGGGCAAACATTTGTTTTTCAAATGTTCTGAGGGTGTCTAAGCTCAGCTCATTTACTTAGAAATGAAACAGCGCAGCTAGCCTTGCATTTCTTCTCAACCCTCAGGCACATTTTAGGAAACTTAGTCTATCTTAAAACACATTTTGTTTCTTCTGTTTTATAAGAGGATTAAATAAACATGAGGATCATTTCTGCCTGTCAAATGTTGCAGAAACTTAGTTTAGTTTAGCTAAAACAGCGGCAGCGTTGCAGGTATGCTTTTCTGTTCTAAAAATACCCGCTGGATGCAGTTTTGGGGGGGATGGGAGTTGGAAGGATCAAAATTATGTCTTCTTTTGTTTCCTTTGTCTTTGACCAAGGATTCAGTCTCACATTTAAACCCAGCGACCAGTGTAGGCCTCGTAGCCATTAATATCTGGGTTCATTTGAGTATAAATAACTTCATTTATTTAACCAACAACTGTAAAAATATAAAATATGTCCAACTCAAGTCTGTAAACCATGTAAAAACATACCAGGAAACAGAAATCAGAGTTTCTGTGATGGTTGGAAAGGCTGATTTGAGAACTTTTCGCCCTCTTTCCAGTTGACAATATTAGCTGTTAGCTGATAACAAGATCCCAGAGGATATCGAAAAGACAAAACCTGTGTTTGTTAAACAAAAATGACAGAAGGAGGCAGGAAGCACTTGGATTGGAGGTCTATATATGTAAGTTTTAAAAATCTTGCCAATCGTTGCTAGATCTGTTTAAACAAAACATCTAAAAATGTCTATTTTAGACCAAGTTTAGCCCGATTTTATAACTCAGACAGCTATGAACCCTTCAGATGTTTAGATGTCTTTTCATATCAAAAATACTCAATGAGAACTAGATTTTTGTAAAAAATAAAACTTGGTAAGAAAGGACTAATTGTGCTGTAGCTGACAAGATTATTGATTATCCTTATTTCATTCTTTGTTTTCTCTGTTTTCATTATTTGTCTGAATGAATTTGTTTATTTGATTTTAAAATAAGATATTGTTGACCGTATGAAACAGAAAGTAATAGTTTTATTCTAATTTTTATGAATTGAAATGTCATTTTCCTCCCCAGCGTGGAAACAAAGATCTACACATATTAGACAAGAATCTAAAAAGCGCTCACGTTCATGCAGAAACACAAACACAGCCTTTGTTATGTTGAGAGCATTTGTCTCCGTACAGCAGAGAGGGGTTAAATCCGATTGAGTCGATATCACTGGAGAATAGCACATGCAGCGTGCAGTCTGAGTGTGTGCACAGGTTGTGTGTGTGTGTGTGTGTGTGAGCTGCATGGAGCCGAGGGACTTCCTCCCTCTCCGTCTGCAACCCTCAGCTGAAAAAGAATTGAATAGTCTGAATCCTCAGTGGTAAATGTTCACAAAGTCAATACCAACTGTTAAGTCTCCTCTGCATTGGGGTTAGGGGCATTACCATTTCTGAGACTCCAGGAAAACACACACACACACACACACACACACACACACACACCAGACACCCCCTGAGATGATAAAATATTTTTGAGTCCTTCTGCGAAGTGCTTACTGTACATCCTGCTCAGAAATTCTCTTTTACTGTAACACATTCATTGAAGGCTTGTTTTCAGTTTTGTTCACTAATCTCAGAACAATGATCATGGAGGGAGTCTGCCACTTTTAAAGTGACACCAGCGCCTGAGGGACAGTGGTAGCACGGATCTGACGGAGCACCAGATCCAGTTCAACTCGAGAACGTTCAAGAACAAAGACGCGGGGGGGAATTGTACTCATATTAACCGTGGGGAGGGCGTAATTGTTAAAAAAAAGATAACAGGTTTGAAATAAAACTGCTGGTTTGAATATTTTGGCTCCAGTTAGAGCTAAAACACACGTTACAAACTTCTCATTTATGCACATGTTGCTTTTTGCAACATTTTTTACTGAAATAAACTAAAAATTTGGCTTTTAAATGTATTATTTAAAATAGATTAAGCATTTAAATAAATCTTGGTGGCATTCCTGCTATTAAAAAACAACTGATCACTACATAACCTACTATAATTAAACTAATTCATCAGAGAAAAGGTCTTATCCATAAGTAATTTATCTGCTGGTTTCATGTGAATGATGATGCTTTGAGGGTGAAGGTTGATTAAGAATCTGTTTAAAAGTGTTATGGGGTTAGGGTTAAAACCGTAAAATAACAAACACAGGCCTGGAGAGTTGTTGCAACCTGAAAAAGCTTCACTCATCATGACAAATGATGCTTTAGCAACAGACTGACATTTATCTAAAAACAGCAGCAAATATTTCTTAAATGCATCAACAGGATAATTTAGCAAATGATAAGTTCTTAGAAATCCATTAACCAGCTGACCAGTCAACTCACAGATATAAACTGGAGTTATCTCACTCTGCTCCTTAATTTAAGGTTGATGAGATAGATGTGTGTGCACCGCTGCATCATTTGCAATTTGTGTCAAATGTTCATTCTGGACATTTTGAGGGTGTGTTTGAGTGTTTTGGCGAGTCAGGAAGTCATACGCATCATTTTATGATGTCACTGAGGTCACAAACAGTTCAAACCTGAAGTTTATTCCCAGATTTTGGTTTTTGTTCTGCTAACTGGGACCATTTTTAAGTTTATTTTCTATCAGTTAGAAAAATTGTTTTGTCAAATGTGGCAACGACTCAAATTTCAGGTCCTCCAGATGATCTGAAAAGTGAAAAACTGCATCATTTTGCTCTCCGTAGGCCTTCAGCATGGATTCAGTACCTTCTCTGTTCAGGTCAGCTGCAGGTTTCTACCAGAACCATCACAGCTCATCTCTGCAGAACTAGGATGTGTTGGTTTTGGGGAGATTTGCCACGCAGAGTGATAGCCAGCGTGCAGCGTCTAATACGCCCTGCTGGTCATTAACCAGCCGCGGTGGACCTTTTACTGGGATGCGGCGTCTCATTGGAAGAGCGAGCCATAAAACCCCAGGCTCTGTCACTCAGTGTCATTTAAACCAGGACTGATTGAAACTCACTCTGGCCTTTGCTTTCCCTCCTTCCTCCCTGCTTGCCTCCTCTCCTGGCCGGTTCATGAATAATGAATGAGGATATATGCAGGCTGCAGCTCAGATATTAATGGAGCTGAAAAACAGAAGGAGAGCCATCCTTTATGCTGCCAGCCATTTCCTCTTTAGGCCACTGAAGCTGCCCCTGCCCCGATCCCCCCTTCTTCTTACCTGGCCTTTTCCTCTGCTCCTCTTCCTTCTGCTGCGAGTGAGCCGACATGAGACGAAGCTCAGTCTCTCTCTCTCCCTCACACTCATTCTCTCCTCTCCTGGTTGTCACCGTGGGGCCAGAGGGCGGGCGATGACTGTGAAATGAGAATGTAAAACTTTCCAGTATTAAAAAAAGATGACCCAACCGGAGGACACAAATTAGAAAAAAAGAAAAAAGTTGATTTGGCTCATATTTGGCTATTGTCTGTCACTCCATCTCACATTCATTCAAGGCCATGGCACAGACTTTAGTTCTCTGTTTGACCTCGTCTCGTCTTTCCTCCATAATCTCCGGCCAGAGGAGACCCCGGTCCAAAACCAGGCAGTCAGGTGGAGGACAGACGACTGAACTCTGGTCTCAGCACGCAGCTTTTATCTTTTCAGCAGTTTCCAATCATTCAAAATCCTGTTTTTGAATTTAAATATAAGTCGACAGATCTGCAGCAGAAAAAGCTCAACTCCATCACACAGTAGTGCAGAAACCAAGAGGCCTGGCAGTAAGAGCCGCCTGGCAGAGTCGCTGCCCATCCTTGGATGACTTGTCCAACAGGACCAGAGGGTACGGATAATGGGCAGAGTCTTCTAACCCTCTATTTGTGCCAAAATGTTCAACAAGGTCACATCCGCACCTTATAAGGTCAGACAGACGCAGCTGCCGTTCTTTAGTCCAGGAAACTGTGAATTGGCTGCCGGTGGAGGGTTGCGTTCGGCAGGCCGGTTCACACCATCCCTGACCTCTGACCCCAGCTGCATCGTCACCAGCGGACCAACTGTCATCTCTAATGAACAATTCCACTCAGCGGTTTCATCTCCTGTCCCCATAAGGTCAAAGAGATTCAAGCAAATGCAGAAAATAACTAGTTTCTCTTTGTTTTTGCTCTTGGTATGTAACTAATGGTCTTGCTAACGCCTTCACAAGGTTCCACAAACTCTTTTGAACACGTCGGTGGATTCAAAACAGGCTTCAAAGCAGCAGATAATAGGTAGGGTGTTGTTGCACAAGTTCAAAACAATGGTCAGTGCATCCTATCACTGTCTGTCACTCTGTTAACATTTCATCTCTATATTCATGTATTCTCACAGTCATTACTATTCCCACTCACACACACTGCTCAGTTTGAACTTTGCACAACTTGTTAATAGGACTTGCAAGTTGGCAGCACTGTTTTGCCGTCCACATACTCCAAAGCCTCATATAAAATATATTTCCACCGCAAAGGAAGGTTTTGATCTTGGAAGTGAAGCAGAGTGTCAGTGAAATCGCGTTTAAAAAAAAAAAAAAAAGGGAGTACAGTTCAAAAAGTTTAAAATTTAACTTTTTTTGTGTTTGCTTGGGTGAGCGTTTCAGCTAATTACGTGCAAATCCCTCACGCTCACTGTTCCAATCCACCGGCACTGCTGTCTCAGCAGAGGACAAAGAAAACAAAGGAGACTGACAAACAAACAGTGAGTGAAAAAAAATATAAAAGAGAGGAAGCTTTCTTTCCATATAGCAGCGGAGCTGAGGCGACAGTGGCGTTTAATCAGTTGGTTTTTGCAGCGCCGTCAGCGTGAGCAGCCTCGGCGGCGCAGCCCTCTGATCAGTGCTGGGAGATGAGCTCCCCGCCGAGCTGCTGCCGCCCCTGAACCACAGGTCAGTCCTTGGTGAGTAGGTTTCATTCTGCTGTCGCCTTCTTAGTACCATCTCCTTCTCTCATTAAGCTACAGTGTGTGTGTGTGTGTGTGTGTGTGTGTGTGTGTGTGTGTGTGTGTGTGTGTGTGTGTGTGTGTGCACGTGCGTGTGGGCTCGTGTTTGCTGTGTGTGGAATAACTGCACCCCAGGAGTAGCCTAAAGGGGATGTGGATTCCCGGCCGCCGCTGAGATGCAGCAGCACAACCAGGATTTCTACCAGCGGGGGGGCTGGTGTGGGTGTGTGCGCGCACGCGTGTGTGTGTGCGCGTTAGACAGAGATGCATCAAGTGACTCGGTGCCTCGGGGTCAGACACACACGCACGCAGAGAGAGAGCTGGTGCTGCAGCAGGGTAAACAAGTGCAGGCTGTTAGATCTCATCAGCCTCATCACACGCTTTATTATGCTGATTTGGGAGTATACTGTAAACTAATCAGGAATCCAGGAGTCACGGGGGGACACTCGGCGTAAAGGTTAGGCAGACAGAGGAAAGAAAACTTGCTCTGCATCTAAACTTCTAACTTTTCATCTCCTGTTTTTTTTTTTTTTTTTGTGCTCGCATAACTCTCCAGCAACAAAACGAGGAGCGTCTGCAGCAGAAAGGTTGTAACCTTTCACCCAGGTTTGAAAGGTCCACTTCATGTCAGCTTTGGTCCATTTCAGAGGTGTGCGTGATTGACTGGCTCCGGAGAGCCCGGTCAGGCCTGGGGATTTTGAATTGAAGTCAGGCCTCCGCCTGCCTGTCGCTATATGCAAATACTGGCCTTTAAACAAATTCACCAAACACACTTCAAGCTTCATGTTTGTTCAGTTGCATAAATGCATATGATTCTTATTCTGCGCCGAACATCTGCTGACTTACACAGCAACACGACGACGCCGTGTTAAAAAGTTCACAATGTCTATTAATTCTGATGCATCTGAATAACAGCTCAGTGTTTATTAGACCTGACTTCAGTCTTTCTAAATAAATAAATAACCGTCTCCTTTTGGTTTTGTTAACTTTCTAAAAAAAAACTGCTTATGACTTTCTTTGGCGCAATTTCTCACCGTTCAACCTTTTGCGCTCAATTTGGCTTTCCGTCCATCCCTGTTCTCGTCTCAGCAGCATTTAACAAGCGGTCTGAAAGAACGCACGCTCGCGCTGAGATGTGGCAACATTAGCAAGCCGGGAACCAAGCAGCAAACAAGCAGGATGACTGGTGAGAAACGCAAATGAGAAGTGGGAGAGTTACCTTCTTCTGCTCGTGGAGACAGAGCAGACAAAAGTATTAATTAAGAGTTTTGTGGAAATGCTGGAGATGGAATGGGACACAAAAGCAATTTCTGGCAGATCTGTCACCACCGTCAGCCTCCGCGTGCGTTTAAAAATACTCGGAGAGCTTCTGCAGCTGCTTGTGCAGAACCCATTCAGTCACGAGGAAAAACTCCTGGGTTTGTTTTGAAATGTACATATAGGTGTTTACGCCTATGGAAGGGCAAAGGAAATGTTGGAGCATTAATATTTTAATTGGACCCATTATTAGGAGCTTATTTTTCTAAAAGAGAACGTGTTTTAAATGTTAACGCTGACGCTGCTTTACGTTTTTTCTCTGCAGACTTAATCTATTTTTCTACTTCTTACATTTCTAAATTTGTGGCAAAGCATGAAACAAACTATCTAGATTATTAATACATTTATAATCAACCCTGATGATAATCTATATTATTAAAAACACGGCATTTTCACTAAAAAGGCTTCGTAAACATCAGACTCTGGTAATTACACGTTTAAAGGCACACTTGGCAGTTTTGGCTTGCTTTTAGCACCCCCTAGTGTTCATTAGCGAAAGCAAAAGTAAAACTTATCTCCTCGCTGTGCGTTCGTCTTTTTAACACCTTAATCTAACTGCTGAAATGTCTCCTCAGCCTTCATTAGTGTCTACAGGAGCGGTTCATCACTAAATCAAACAAATCAGCTGTGTTCATGATCTAAAACGTGCAGGAAACATGCTGGAAGCAGACTTCAGCGCCAGGTATGTCAGCTCTACTTTACTAAGGCCCTGTCCACACGTAGCCGGGTATCTCCCAAAACGAAGATATTTATCTACGATTCGGCCTATCACCCACATGAAAACGCAGATCTCCGCAACGAAAACGAATCTTTTTAAAAACTCCGTCCAAAGTGAAGATTTGCATTTTCTCCGTTTTCAGTGTTTCCGTGTGGACAGAAATAACCAGAGTTTTAGGTTTCACTATAGACATGTATACGTAGAATGGAGAGCGTAACAGCATTGCCGCCATATTGGATGGGTCTCCTCACTCTCCAAAGTCAATGCAGAGTGAGCAACTATGCCCGTTTTTGTGCAGCCTACGGTTAAAACAACCGGCGTTCTATTGAAAACAGATCACGTGGGATTACTATTGACTTTTCTAGCCTACCTGATGGGATTTTATATTTTAATTTATTTTGTTTAATTATATTCATATTTTAATTATGCCACACCATGTGTCTGATTTTGTGAAAAAGCCTGATAAAATGTGTTTTTAGTTGGGTAAGCACCTTCCTCAGTAGAAATGAACGCACTGGGGGCAACTGGAGACCCATCTAAGATGGCGGCCGGCCACTACGGCAGCTCCAATAGGCAGCGCCAGTCCACGAGGCGTCTACGTATATATGTCTGTGGGTTTCACAACGTCACTGTCTGCTGACGGCCCATGTGCGACCTGTGTTTACACTACAACATGGATGCCCTCAGAGCTGTGCTCGCGTTATCAATCGTCCAAGAGCTTTTTGACGCTTGTTGACTTTATACTCCAAAACTTCATTTATTATTATTATTATTATTAATAATAATAATAATAATAATGGATTTATATAGTGCTTTTCAAGGCACTCAAAGCGCTTTCCATTATTCATTCATGCTCACATTCACACACTGCTGATGATGGTAAGCTACTATGTAGCCACAGCTGCCCTGGGGTGGTCTGACAGAAGCGATGCTGCCATTCTGTGCCATCGGCCCCTCTGACCACCACCAACACAGGCAAGTTGGTTTAAGTGTCTTGCCCAAGGACACAACGACAGCGACAGACTGAGCAGGACGCGAACCTGCAACCTTCCGATTGTGGGGCGTACACTTAACTCCTCTGCCACCATCACCCTGATTTAAGAGCAATTCTACCTCCTTATCCGTCCACACAAGCGAGCTTGGCGCCATGTTTCATGTTTTGTTAAAGTTGAGCAGGAAGACAAAATAGATAGGATTCGGGGGAACTACTGCCGCCTACAGGTCTGGCATGCCTATGAATGTGCTTAACAATGCACTTATGCGGTTACGTGTGCATGGAGTTTTTTCTAAAAACTAAGTGGTGTGGACGCTATTTTTTGGGAGGGCGGATATACGTTTTTAAACAAAGGCCAAAGACTAACAGGGACTGGACCGGCACTCTGAAGTTGCAAGTGCAGTATTCTGGCCACAGAGGGCGGCGGGGGTCTGAGTGACATTTCATTAACCCTGTAAAGGGTAATTTTAGCACATACTGGCTCAAGAAAATGATTTAAAAATATGAAAAAGTTGCATAGTATGGCTTTAATGTGAATTCAGTCATTTCAGGGGTGGTCTGGAGTTTACTGCATTACAGAAAAACAGCCAGAGACAAAAAAAAAAGCAAAAACATTTTCTTATTTTATCAGATGAAATGTTTCATGACTCACCCTAAATGAAACCCCCCAGATCTTCTTTGAGTAAAAGTGCTCAATAAAAAAAAACTTGAGAAACTTCAGCCTTTTGCATTCAATGGAGTTTGAATAATTATGTAAACCGTTCTTTAAAAAATGACAAAAAACAAATAAATCAGGTATTTTCTGCTCTAGTCACATTCTGCTGGTCAGCCTGTAACTAATCCAAGACAGCTGATATGTTAAAATTAATGCGACAACTTCTCCAGGTTGTTTTGTTGAACGTTGTAACATTATTTTGGGGTTTTATTCACATAGTCTATTTTAAATGCATTTCATTTAATCGCTCCCCCAGACTCTCTCTGGTCTCTACTAGCATCAACAACATAATCTCACGAGTTTCAGCCACAGTAAACACGAACACATCTGAGTGTTTGGTTTGCTGATATCCACCCAAACCCACCTGTTGCATTCGTGAACTGCCACTTGGGGGCAGCCTTAAAAACGGCAGGAACACAGTGACATGAAGTCACAACGCCTTTAGTTACCTTCCCTTCCTGCAGTAAAAACACATAAATTAGGATGGACAAATCTGTTACAGATCATTTAAATAATCGACTTGTGCTGTTTTTTTGCTGCTGGGGAAACTGAGTTACAACCAAGGGGGAACCCGTCTGGCTCACAAATGAGGCAAACACGGAAGTGGCAAAAATTGCAGTTCTCCCCTCATCCACTGGGGGTGGCTCCAGAAGTGAGCAAATCCTCATAGACCCCCATGTTAAAAATGCCAACTTCACAGCTGAAAAAAAGATCTTTACAGCCTGGTTCAATTTTCCATTTTGTGTTTAATAGGTCTAGTTTATAGTCCTGACAACTCTCAGGGGGGTGGATTTTTTTGTAACTCTTTTGTTTAGGTGTAATAAAATGCTTGAAATTATGAATAATTAGATTTGATTGACAGGAAGCATGAGCGTCAGAGCAAGCGTTAGAGCTAGCTTCAGAGCTAGCATAAGCAGCTAGCTCCAAGGAAGGCCTCAGCCTCACGTTAATAGATGTTCGCCATTTCGACTCTGAACTTTAGTTGTGTTTTCTGCGTGTTCGTGTTTGGATGTTAATCATGGAATTATTTGGACAAAGAGGGAAAGCTGTGGAATTGTTTGCACCAAGAGACCATCCAAGAAGTCTCTGCTTCATTTTTATCAGTAAGTAAAATTATATTTCTGTACTTTATTTCGCTGGTTGAATGGGGGATGATGCTTTGTGTTTAACATAACACTGCTTGGTCAAAGATGGGTTGAAATATAACGTGTTCGTGGGGCTGGCTGGGTACCGTAACTCGAGCTAGGTAAGCTAACTGAGGCTAGCTGAGGCTTCGGGACGAAGATCCACGAGGTCATCGCTGCAGAATGGAGGTTTGCCGAGTTTGGGCAATGTGCCTCTCCTTTTACCAGCAGCAGCCTGCGATCAGAGATCCGCGAATGTGCCGCTTACTCCTTGCGGAGGCACGCTGTCCAGCGAGCCGGGCGCCCGGCATCTCTACACACAAGCAGCCGCACACTCCCTTCTCCCGAGGGAGCTGGGACGCGCGGCTGCTTGACTACCGTCTGACGCTGTGGTTGTAGCCTGTGGAACTCTCTGACGGAGACTACAGAAACAATCCAGCTGTTTGAGCTGATCTCGGTACACTTTGGAGTCGCTCAACTGCGTTTCTCTCGCTAAAAGCGCCCAAAAAACTCCACTAGCTTCCAGTTAGCATGCAGCTAAGGTCCCGCTGAACTCCCCCGGAGTGGAGCGGAGCGGGACATCGTGTAAGCAGCCAGCGCGCACGGCTCCGATCGCAGCAGTCTGAGGCTCTGCTTGTATTTTCCACAGCTCCACAGACGACCAACGCTGCTGCCTCGCACGGAAGCCAGACAGCTGCGTGGTTCGCTGTCTCGGTTCTCCATCTTAGCTTCGTGTGTTAGCTCAGTTTAGCTTCCTACATTGGTTTTGTTATCTCCAACCCTCACTGCCCCACCCTCTGCTCCACCTCTTTTCCCATTTATGGATTGTCTGGGCGTGAAGAAGTGTGTGTCACGGCCAAAATGGAGGCGGTGGGAACCTCCCATTTTGAATCATTCTGAATATGTATTTCCAAATGGGCGGGCTATGTCCAGAGATTTATATGTCGATGGTTACAACATGTCTTCCAACAGGTCAAGATGGTGTCATAAATATAAAAGAAAAATAGGTTTCTTAAAGAAATTTACTGGAAGAAGGAGCCAATTTTAATGTAAATGCAACATAAACTACAGGTTGAAATGATGGAGGTGTTGATGTTTTAGTCAAGTTTTGAAAATAACTTTATTCATGATCCAATTATAACTCTCAACTATCACCTTCTGCAATTTTAGCTCAACATCTGTAAAACTGGGACAGACTTGTCTCAGTGATGCTGTTTGTTTTGGCAGCCATCTTGACTGGAGTTGATTACAAAAGATAATCAGCTGTAGACATAAAATCCTATTGTTACTTTCTTCCCGTTTCATTAAAATATGTCCAGTGGTTCGTGAGATAATATTCTAAGACACACACACACACACACACACACACACACACACACACACCCGTGAAAAAATTCTCCCACATTTTGCCTTTTGGTGATAAATGAAACACGCTGAAGAAACAAGATGTATCAAATCATTCTAACTAAAATGTTTCACCTAAAGTTAAAAATAAAGTAAAACAGCTCCTAGTTTCCTCTGGAGACCCTAAAATCATGAGTAGTTGGACGTGTTTGAAGGCTGGTGCTATTTTGAAGCTTATTTCTGAGTTATGGGGGAATTAAAAGGCTGGTTTATTTAATTCTGCATCATTTTTTTCATCTGGGTGCTGCTTTCTTTTCCTTTTTTCCTCTTTGTCCTCAAACCTGTTGAGGAACTTTTAAAGCAACTGGCACACATATTTAGATTTCACTCTGTATGGGACTGGACCAGTGTAGATTTAGGGTGGATAATAGTCCTGTCTCTCTTCTCCGTTAGATTCCAGAGTGTTTAGAGTCTCTAAATGAACAGCAGGGTTCTAATCAGCCAGCGTGTTGATGTCTACATGTGCTGAAGGCCTCCTCGCTGCAGCAGTGCACTCGTGGCCAGATGGAGAGAGCATCAGTTTTAATCTGCACCTGCGTGCATTGGTGCACCTTGATATAATAAGCTGTCTCTGAGTGTCTTTGTGCGGGCTGTCATCGTGAGATCGTGTCTGTGTTCAAAGCCAGCAGATCCCCGGCTCCCCTCCTCTGACACAGGAGGCTCCAGCGGGGCTGTCTGTCGTTTAGGACTCGTAAACAAGGTGCATGTTGAGAGTCGAAGGGTCCTGCTGCTTTGGTGTCTCCTGTCTGCTGTCAGAGAACACGCTCCACGGCAGAGCAGCGGAGAGAAGCAAAGGACAAGGAAAGATGGAAGAGGACGAGACAAGACAGAAGCAGACGTATGAGGAGAGGGAACACGCGGGGAGGGAAAACAAGGAATACAGGAGACGAAACAGAAAGGAAGACAGAAGAGGACAAATGGAGAACAGGACAGAACAGGATGGCAGGCCAACTTTAGAAAAGAGAACTATAAAGTTATTAAAACGTCCAAAAACTTTTACTAAATTATTCACAAACAAAACATGATGAGCCAAGATGGAGAAAAGCAGCAGTATGGAAACAGATGATTGAGAAAAATGAGTGCACATAAGAAGAGTGGAAGCAGACAGGAGGACCAGATGGACAAAAGTAGAGTATGAATAAATACAATTTAATAAAATATCAGAAAAAAAACTTGGAAAACTGAAAAAAAGTCCCAAAGAAGTCAATAAACATTCAAACGCATCAAATTGTAGGAAACAAGACAGGAATTAGAAGACAAAAAGGTCTCAGAGAATAAATTAGGTTAAAAAAACCACAAGACAAATCTCAGAAAACAGGAAAGGAAAGATCAAACAGGCTGAAAGGACGGACTATAAGAGAACAAGAAGGGACAAAGGAAGATGAGACTCCAATAAAATGTTAAAACCCAAAGATTAAAGAAAAAAATCAGGGCAGAAAATATACAAGAAGATGAAAAGACACAGAGGAAGACCGAAGACAAGGAGCATAATTGGGACGGAGCAAAAGGAGGACAAGAAAAACAGAAAGAGAACAAAACGGATGGAATAAAACAGGAAATGAGAGGAAAGGACAAATGTGAGGAGACAGAGACAGGAAGAAAGGATGTGGACAAAATAAATTCAGATAAAACCACAAACTTAACAAAAAACAACAAAAGAGGAGAAAACTGTCCGATGAAGACGGCAGAAGACCCGACTAGCGTCTCGTGTGATGACCTGCCAGCTGACAGCAGCTTCACCTTTGAGTGATTTCTATAAAAAAAGTGCTTTTGTTGTTTGTGCGCGCTGATGTAAGTGTACAGAAAGATTTTGTTGAGCCTGCAAACACACACTGACACGCAGACACACGGCTCACCTGGAGGTGGTGGGTGGGAGTGGGAGGATGGGGTCTGTGTTTAGCTGTGGGCCCTGCAGACAGGGCGATCAAAGGCTCCTCAGTCTTTGTCTGCTAACGTTGAATAGACAATAGTAAAGAGGGCTCGCTTTGATTTCAGCTCACTTTTATTGATCACACAAGAGCAGGGATTGAAATATGAGAGACAACCCTGAACTTCATTCTTCTTTCGCTATTGATTGTATCCAGAACAGACGGCATTTCACCATGATCCAAGTTTTTATTTTATCCCCTTTCATTTTTTTTCCAACACTGTGTCTGGCTTCTTGGCTGTCTGTCTTTCAGGTGCAGCTCTCTAACATTATTTTATCAGACAATGCTTCGTCTTAAGTCTCATTTTTCTCTCGCTTCTTAAAGCTGACACCTCAAACTTCTTCAGTATTCTTCACAAACGTCCCTGGGGTGCCCCGTTTTAAAAAAATTTCATTAAAGACGTCCTTCACTGAGAGACCATTTTTTACTTATTATGTTTGAAAATGATCTGAGTTTTTTATGTAGGCTGAACGTGAAAATAGTCTCCTACACCTATTTCCTGCGTTAGATTCTGATAGAAAATAAACAGTGAAACGCTAGGATTTGAAAAGCCTGACAGATCTACGTCACACTGTCACTTAGGGTCGTGATGTACTTGCTGTTCAACCTCGCGTTGGCGCAGGCAGCAGGCTGCGTCTTTGTTCATATACTTGCAGCTACACGGCGCTGCATTGCATGTAGTACCGGAGTGTTCCACTAGGGGGCAGATGAGAGTACTCAGACTGGATATAGAGCCGGGGCATCCAAAACAAACATGGCGTCAATAAAATAAATCAGTAACTGGTTAATTTTGAGATTACGGCAGAAAAAAAGACAGCAGCGGTATCGTAGATGGTATGAAAGACCTCTAAAGCAGAGATGGAGTCACCATAGTGAGTGTGTCTCACTCGTTTTGTCAACTCCACCTACTGGTTGCTCGTATATTGCAGCATTCGGGCGCGTCATGTCACGTCACGTTAATTTCAGGGGACGGGCACAAACAACGCTATACATCAACGCAAGCTGTGCGTGGCAGCCATTTTAAACACGCGTACGCGTCGCTAAACAGCAAGTATATCACGGCCCTTAGACTCACCTATCTTGACTCAGAATGAGGAAGGTTGTTGTTGCTTAAAGCCTAATTTATGCTTCTACGTACACGTTGGCACGAAGACACGCAACGCCATTATCCGTCAGGCTGGCAAGAACGGACGAAGTCTAGCCCACTTTTCTGAACATTTGTCGAACAAGACGAAGAGCGCAAGGTTGTGATTGGTCAGGATGCTGCTTCCTTTAAATTCGTCAACAGCACCGTCATTGCCCCCTCAAAAAAAATAAATAAATAAATAAAAAGAGCTGAAGATATCTAGCAGCAGACACGGAGCGGCTTGAAGAATACCTCACAGAAAAACTTTGAAAATATGAACGCTCATTCACCCGTGACTGGAGGAGTATAAAGATACGCAGCCAGCGTTTTTTATTCGTGAATGGAAATGACGGGAAACATGGGTTTAGATGTGGCGAGCACATGAAAAGGTGAACTGTGAGGTGAAAAGGTGAAGTTTCTGAAATACAAAAAACACAATGTAAACACAACAGTAAATGTACTATCTTGGACCGGATACATGACCTGATACCCCAGACTAGCGCTACGCCCTCTGTTGTCCTGGCAGGGAATTGCTTTGCAACACTCCCCAGGTGACGGAGAAGTCCGAAGCCTAAACGTCTCTGTCAATGCGTGTGCGTCACTCCCTTGAGGAGCTGATGGAGAAGCATAAATTGGGCTTTAGTGTCCAGAAGCTAACCGTTAGCATTAGCAACTCCACCACACAGCAGAACTCCTCCAGGTTTGTGCTATTTTTGGAGATAAAATATCAACATTGCAGAGCGAAGGAAGTCAGTGGTAGAGTCACATTTCTGCTAGCCAATCAGAGGCAAGATGTCCAAATATCAGGAAATAAGACTCCAAATCCTGCCGTCTGAAGCTACTTTCTCCTCTGGCTGAATTCTCCGTGCTGAAACAGGTGCACCAGAGCTTTTTTCCCCCTGAGTACGACTTACAAGGCATTAATTCCTATTAAAGACCACTGCAAATGTATTAAAAATATGAGTGAAGGACCTCTTTAAACCCATCTTTTAGTGAACATTTCAGTTTTATAAAGTCAACAAGGAGTATTCCTGAAGACAAGCGGACCTGAGGAACACAGAAACACAACATGGCAGCAACACACGCTCAGATCACGCCAGACATGCAAACAGCACGGCCTAAATCTAAAACTGGTGATTCATTTCCTGACCAAAGCTTATCCTTTATGAGGTGAGAAGCAAACCTGCCTCTAAACTCAAGTGCATCACATTAAAAGCCAACCTTGCTGGTAATAAACAGTCAGTCCCAGCAGAAGATTACGTAATGAAACGCGACTGCATGGAGCGGATTAAACCGGTGGAGCAACACTGTTCTGATGGTTACTTCAGCGCATTCATTGTGGAGGTGAGTGCTTTTTCCCTTTGTCTTAAGAACAGTCTCTTCAGAGGCCGCTTAGGTTGAGCTCACAGACGTGGTTATTTGGGGACAGCTCATTGGCACGTTTACGGTCAGAGTGGTTATTTTACTGCGGCTCAACACATGTGCACGTGACAGTAAAAGAGATCCTTTACAGGTCTGGCATGTGGTTTAAATATAGGAGATTTGACCAAATGACAATAATTAAGAAAAAACATCCGGTAAAAGTCAAACATTTTAATTAGATGACTAATTTCACTCATTAGAAATTGATTTAAAAACTGATTTAATAGCACATTTCAAGTTCCAAATGGGGGTTTTCATTAAAAAAAAGATGTTTTTTAGAAACTTTCAGACTGTGCTGTATTGTGTAATCTTTCCTTTTGCATATGTTTTCATATATTTTGTGACATAGTAAACTTTTAACAATAATGCTTTTCAGTTGTGGCATATTTGTTTATTTATCCTTATGCAGTTGGACTTGATTTTTTACTGCCTGCAGCTTCATGGTTTCTGCAGTAACACACTGAAGCATTTAGTGAGTCTTGCCGCTACCTCTGAGTTTTATCAAACACGTTTGTGCATTTAAAATGTATAAATACACACGATCTTATGAAGCATCTTCTACTTTTTGTGTGCAGGCTGCTGGCTGGTCAACACAAAGAGGAAGAGATGGAGACACCAAGTCTGAAACAGGAAATGGAAAAAGCAGAAGTAGTGTGTGGAGGAGGACTCTCCGCTCTCACACACCCCTGGCCACCTGTAAAGCGTCTCTGTGAGGATCGGGTTTCTTTTGAACATGTTTAAGACGACATTTGTTCCCAATAGTTTACAGTTTTTTGAGAAGCCCTGCTCCGGAAGGCTGAGCTGACGCTTCCGAGTTAAGTTTTGCAGGGCGGCGTTTTATAAACCTCCTGCAGGCTTGCAGGACGGACGGGGGGAGAAGCCGTGCGTGCCTTTTAAAAGCCCCTGACGGGTTTAGTGAGCCACTTGGCTTTTTATTTTGGCTCAGCTCACTGCAGGCTCCTTGTTCTTTATTGTGCCCCCTCCGTGCTGGCCTGGTGGTTGCAGATTAAGGACGTGCAGAGCAAGAGTCCGTCATTACAGCGGGTGCTTTTGTGTGTGCACGTGCTCGTTTTGTGCAGTGTTTGTTGCGTGTGCGCCTGCCTTCACGCATGTTAGTGTGTCAGCAGCGTTGGTGATGAGTGACGCCGGTTGCGGCCTGCTGGGTGAAGCTTCCTACTGATAAATGACTGCAGGGACCGTCTTCCTTTGCCTGAACCTCACAACGTCCTCCCTGGAGAGCAGCCACTGACAAATATTCTAACCTGAAAACCGAGCAGGCCTACAAGACAAGTGTTTCATTCTAAATATGACTTTAACCTGTTTAAAGTTACTGAAGTTCAAACAATAGCTGCCTTCAAATGCTGAGCGGGATTGTGCTGCTGTTCCTGCGCGTGTTTGGAGACCGTCCCTCGTGAATCTCATCTCCCAGCAAACTAATATGTTTGAAGCCGAAGCTGCCACTGCCAAGTATGCGCCACAAGCTATTTCAAATGTGCAAAACATATTGATATTCTTGGCTTCTAAAAACAAAACAAACGGAGAGAGAAGAGGAAAAAAAATCAAGTCGATGTCCCCTGGAACGGCCTCGTTTTTCTCCCTCAGAACGGTTTGAGATCACCTGGGAAGAATGATGAACTTCAGTTTCTTTAAATGTACACACAAACACAACACCGCTCCTGACACTTTAAAATTATCTTTCAGCTCAGGCTCTATTTAAAGATTGGGCATACAGATTTTTTTTTAAATCCTTGTTGGAAGGTTGAATTTGAATACTCGCAAATTATAGAGCCTAGCTTGAAAGGCAAACGTGTGCAGGCAGAAGACAAATGAATGAAAAACAACTTTTAGTGTCCCAGATCAGCTCCGTTTCACCTTGAATTGATTTTACAAAGCTGTTCAACTCTAATGAAGGGATCGAGCACCATCCTTTGAGATGAACTTATTCTGGGGTTTTAATAATGATGCTCCAGTTGATTTTATTCATAAAGCACTAAACAAATAAAAAATTGCACCAAAATGCTGCAAACAGAAAAATAACAAAAACAAAGGGGAAACATCCCTAAACATAAATGCTATAAAAACAGAGAAAAGACAAACATACAGAAACAAGCGCAAACATGATTAATCAGTTGTTGCACATGAGGAAGGGTGGGTCTTTTTTGTGCAAATGTCACAAATGAAGAGAAACTTTATTACGTTTGATCTCATTTTGTGCTCAAATATTAGAGCACCTCACAGCACTTGTTTGTTGCTAAGGTCCAGTTGACATGGCAAGATAATCATGCCAAAGTCTTACCTGATTCTTACCCTACAACCATCTTAAGGTCGTATCTGATTACCAAAACGGTTCTTAAGACAATCTTATCAGATATTCCTGCCGTGTGTGGTGTGTTAAGCGCGCTCCGTTTTGCTCGGAAGGACATCAGGTGGGTATTTATCATGTTGGATCATCTTAGTCCGATATTGTAGACAAACAAGCTAGACAGAAGCACAATGCTTGGAGTGAGGGGATTCCAAATCCTCCTCTATGTCTGTTTACTCTGAAATCATGTTTGATCCTGCAAGGTTTGGCAAGAATTCTCATCTAATCTGGGAATGTCTTTGAGTGAAATCTGTGTGTGGTGTGAAGTTTTAGAAATGTAGCCACACACAACACACTGTGGGACCAAAACTGTTAAAGTTGTGATTTTTTTTTCATCTGAAGATTTAAAATCTTGCCGTGTGAACCGGGCCCTAGATGGTGCTTAGTGCCCACCTCTTCTCATTGCAGAAGTTTATACCAAGATCACCTTATGTTGAGTAGTGTTGGAGATGTAGCCCTATAAGTCAAATCTTAAAAGTAAAGCCTCCTTTCCACCGGATGTGAAAGCATCGCAAAACGACCCCGAAACGTACTTCGCGGCAATTAGTCGCCGTTATAGTGTACAGGTTCCTTTCAACCGGCAGCAAAGGGTAATGTTTTGGACGCTATCATTACGTTTCGGGTCTTATTTTTTTACGCGCTTCGCTTCCAAAACACGTCAAACTCCAAAGTTTAGATCAGGCCAGACAAGAAGTCAAACACGAAAGCAGTGTAAAACATTCGGAAACTTTCAAAATAAAAGTCATGTGCAGATAAATGTACGTCATTACCTGTGAAACTCCGTAGCCGATGTAAACAGAAGAGAAAAAAAATCACAGACCTTTATGGATACATGTAGCTGTCTTTCTGCTTGCTTATTATTGTGTGGACTTCTGAAATCACACGTGGTGTTGCAATTCTCAAATGATGCATGATTTGTTAGTACTCATAGCGACTCTCAGCTACTGCTATCCAGGTTCTTCAGTAAATCAGACAAAGGTAAAGTTTTAAAGCTAAAGCTTTTCTGTTTGCTAAGATAAATTAGCTGCAGCGGCCATCGTCAATTAGGCTAACTCCAAAGGCAAATTAGTTGTGAGCACTTTCAATGGTTAAAACTCTGTTTCTGTTTTAAACGTTGATCACAAAGCAAATCTTTAATTATTTTTTTCAATAAATCCTCAACAAAATCTCCTCTTACAGTCTCACATGCGCAGGTAACCGATGACCTTTTTGTAAAAGCGTCACATCTTCAGACTTACAAAGGTCTCGTTGTGGTTTTAACATCAATAAAATGTTCAAGATTATGATCAACGATTCATCACAGAAAGTTTTTTTCTGGAATTTCTGACACG